>JACDJE010000136.1:1166302-1184944 GCA_016647715.1 Pavo muticus | reverse complement strand
AAAAAAAGCTAGATTCCAAAGATCTGGATTCAATTAATCCACAGGATATGCAACAACTGTATGTCTTCAAGCTGTCTTTGGAACTGCACAGTACAGGGCTCAGCCCCTGTGGGTGCACCACACTTTTCTCCCTCCCAGGCACAGGAAATTATATCAGCAGCTGTAGTCCAATCACATTTGTTCCACCATGTACGTGGTACACACTCCTAAACAAAACCTCACTGAAGATTTTCTCTTCTACTCTCTTTATTCCCTTAATTCATTGCTAAAGCTTCATTCAGATCTGACAGCATGCTGCATGTTGCTATATAGCAGTGTTTTACACACCATAGTAACTTTAAACAGTGTACTCTGTAAAATCTTTCACCTTTAATGCCAGTGAAAGAAAGAAAAACAACAAGCAGACCTACCATGAAACTCATTAGAAATATTATTCCTCTGCCTAAAAGCACATGGAGTCAATAATGATTCAAGGAAAGGAGAAGTTAGATTATCGCAGAGTATCTTCTTCTTTTTTAAAGAAGAAATTGACTTAAATACAATTTTAGTTAAAGAAGTCAAACCTAGTGTGTAGCCATCTAACAATGGCTACAGTAGTTGTATGCTGTTATAATCTTATAAAAGAAGGTCAGGCGTTTTATTAAGCAGTTTAGCCAACTGTCATTCCTGACTCTACCACAGTATATCTGTATTTGTTACAACAGTGCAAGAATATGATACTACCATTCATCAGTTATCTTCTTTAAAATTTACGTTTTTAACGAAGTGATAGCAAATACCCGGTGCAACATCCCAGAAGAAAGCTGAGTAAAGTTGATCCTACGAGGAAATTTGATTTAAATCAGGAACGACGCTACTTAAGACAATACGACTAACACTGGCTCTGTGTCTCATGTAGGTTCAGACTCCATACATCCATGTATGTAGCTATGCATCCTCCAAAACAAATTCAGTGAAAACAGAGTGTGTTTGAGACAGGAGCAGCATGTAACGCATCAGTCAGTAATCATCAATGACAGGCATTCCCAGTGTTGATTGTGAAGGCTTTGTAACACAGCCCAGACAGCAACTACACAAATCTGGCAAAGTCAGCAAGGCCATGCAGTATGGTGTGACTTAGACATTTCAGTGCAGAAAGATGGAAAAGAGACTACAACATGCTCTTTGCATCTCCCCTGACTCCTGATGACTTTGTGCAGTCCTGTATAAACCAGTACAGACTCTGATACAATACCTGACTGATATCAATGGGCTTTGCTCGGTTGCCTGTTTGTACCAAGAGTTTGTAAGCCAGAACAGCATCATCAGATCCATTTTTATAGTTATTGTAAGTGATTTTCCCAGTTTCCCAGTCACTGTCAAATGCATCCTGGAGTCCTGAAGAGTTAAGAGAGGCAAGGAGAAAATAGAAGACACGGGTAAGAAATCAATATCAGAAACAAATTTCAGTAGGAAGAAAGAATTACTCTTTTCATTGTAAACTTTGACCATCTACAGCTTAAGCAAGAAGAAAAAAATCCATTTGCAACCACCCGTATTTGCACTCCTCTTTCACAGTCATTGTGTGGTAAGGCAAAAGTACCTCTAGCACATTCCATATTCTGTGCAGAAAAAAAAAGTGGGAGAAGCAAGAAGGTGCAAGGGAGAAGCCTCAAGACCATTCTCACATCATGATGACCAGCACAGCCGAGCTAGCAAATGGCAGACGCAATGTGCACTGGAGTTACTAATCATCATTAACCAGTAACCTCATCATACAGAGGAGATCTGTGATAAGAGTAAGACTCTCAGATCCAACATCCTCAGAGATTCTCCCGAGTTTACATAGCCTCACCATTGCCTGACAGCAATGCTATATGTGAGACAGCAACCAAGCACTCTGCTTGGAGAAAAATGTGGGGAAGTGTTGAAGATGTCTGGAATAAAAAGTATTTATCCTCAATGAACTACAATCCCAGAATCATCACACTCAAAATCCACTACCACATTTGCATTTATTGCCCCTCAAAACAAAGCTGACTTGGATGGTGCCAAAAAAGAAGAGGCTGAGTTCAGCCTTAGTTTAACATCATTGCTTGCCCTGCAGTTAAAACCAGAAAGTCACTTAGTCCGTTATCTGGCAGAAAAACACCCTCCACACTTCACCCCCCCCCCCCCACCAGAATCCTGGCCAAGGATGCATTAAGCCACAGAAGAGGAAGACACACACCACTCTCATTAACCATTCTGGGCTACTGCAGAGCACTGAGGCAACAGCTCGTACGATGTAACCAGAAATTCCACTACAAGAGGAAAAAAAAACAGCCTCAAACTTTCAACTTCAAACAGCAACTCAGCTGCTTCTCGAGCACAGCGTGAGTGAACACGAATTTGTCAATTTGTTCCATCTGTTCAACTTGTATAGCTAATACAAGTTGTGGGATCTGCTGCCAGCACATGTAAAGATCACAGCCAACACCTATTCAGTCTCAACTGTTATTTTCCTCTATGCCACCCTTTAAGGGGGAGGAACACCTCACGGCACAAATTTGGATCATATTTAGAACAGGAAGCCGCAGCCTGGTACAAGGAGGCTCTGTGCGAACAGAGGACAAACCGCATGTCCAGGAAAGGGAAGGAAAAGGCCAGGGGGTGGTGGTGGTAATCACCAGCCCACCTCACAGCTGCACTGAGGAGCTATAATGAAAACCATCATTACAGATCTGATAGGTTAGCTACAGCTGTAAGGAGATAAGAGTGAGGGAAGAGAAAATACGGCCTGACACTGCCTTGGGGCCTAGGTACTCACACCATTGACAAATGCTTCCCCCACTCCCTTAGAAAGCTGCCTCCTATGTTGTCTACAAAATTACTCCCACTAGTAAAGCCAGGAAGCTGGGAACAAAGTGATGCAACAGGCCTGCCAAAACTGCCACTGCAGCCCCTTGGCACCTGCCCAGGATGAGGATGCTTCCCCACCAGACTTCTTGAAATCACCAAAGGAACTTCAAAGCCCCCTTAACAGTGCTGCTTGTTGGTGCTCTTTGAGCGGGAAAACACTATTTAAGACTTGCAGAAATACACTTCCACCTGTAGAGCACAGTTCAGTTCTCAGTCTCTCAAGAAGTTGCTAGGTGAGAACATTTCTGCTATCATAATTATGATGTGATGATTTGGGGAAGTAAGAAGGCTGTGAAAAAAGCACGAGGGAAAAAAGAGAGACCAAAGAACAGCTTAACTTTTAAGTTACAGTAGAAATTGTTTCCTTCAGTAACAGGAGCACACAAATTGCTATGCTAACCAATACCTGGGGAAGAATTTCCATCCTAATATGTAGCTAGAATTTCCAGACTAATATGTAGCTCTTGTCGCAGGGCTAAACTGATATATAAAACCAAATATACTCTACATATAACTTGACCAACCAGTGTTGCAAGGTACGCTAAAAAGGGCATGTACGTTTTATAATGCAACAGCAGGCGGAAGTTCAGCTCTTTCACATCTCCCCCTCTCTGCCCCTTCATTGTTCCGAAAAGTCTGATCAATCCTCAAGCTCCACTGCTTTTCATATCTTTATTTCTCATTAGACGTAATTTCTTTACACTTTGGGTCATCTTATTACTGACCTTGCTGAAACTGGAGTTTGAGGAAGGAATACCAAGATACCACTTTAAGTTGTGCCTGATTTCCAGAGAATTTCAAAGTTTGATTGTTAAAATTTCCTTGAAATGAATAGCAGAGTCACTGCTAGCAACATATGCATTTTTATCATAAACTGTTCCCACCAACGATTTAAAAGACTTTTAATCTACTATAAAGGTAATCGAGATTAACAAAAGGTTTCTGCTGATGTCTTTCTGCAGAGAATTTTTTTTAAAATTAGGGAATTTTAAAATGTTACATATGGGACATTTTCATATCAGCAGTGACTTTTGCTTTCTAGTTCAGGAGGAGCTGAAATCCTCCAGAATTACATGGGATGCTGAAAAGGGGGTGAAGGAATTCCTACTTAACCATGTGAACAGTTGGCACTATGAAATACAAGATTACACTTAGCAAAAACAAGCCTAATTACAACCCACCAGGGCACTCAAGCTACCTCATTTACATTCAGTCACCTACAAAAATAACATTAATATTTCCAATTTAAATGAATGATTAGTGTTAACTTTCTTCTGTTGCATCTTCAGTAGCAGAAAATATGTTAACATGACTGGATACCAGAAAGAAAAGTACAGGGAAAACTGCAAGAGCAAGTGCGTCAAGCTAACAGCACTCTGCTGTAGGGAAACTACAAGCATACAGCTAAATCAAGGAGGCTGTCTTCATAAAAAAATGCTTTTGTTCATACACTGTTGCTTCCCTTCAGTCCGTTTTGTAAACTGCTGAACAAATGAATAAATGTCAGAAGGCCATCTTGAACCATTAATCTCCACAGTACTGAAATCCCAGTGAAGACAGCAGGAATTAGACACATAGTTCAAAAGTCATTCCTACTTTCATTATCCTGCTCTCTTCAGCACGTAAAAATGCAGCCACAGAACTATTTCCATCTCATAAAGGACACTTCCCCAATCCAGACTAAAATTCCACCCCATTTGTAAATTCTGTTTTCACTCTCCCTTCTCTTTACTCCCTTGGTTTCAGCCCTAGTTGGCAATGACCATGTACCTTTCTGTTCACTACTGTCTGCACCTTCAGATAATCCCGTAACTATGACAACAGAGACAGCTTTTACTATAATAGTTCACTGTTCACTTTTCCCCCTATGTTAATGCCTTGTATCCTTCTTTACTACTTTGTAAACACAGTATCTGTCAAGATGGCCCTGTCTTCACAAAGCAGCTAGCTATTTTATCCTAATTGCGCCTGTCTTGAGGAAGGTAGAAAGAAGGGGTAAGGACACAGATCTAAACACTAAGCGGTAATCATAATGATTAATTTGAAACCTGTGCGTGATCAAAAGGCAAAACAATGTGCCTTCTGTCACAGGGCTGACACAACCACTTGAACCATCCCAAATCAGGGCTTTTTGGGAGCGTCCCTGACCACCCCTATGTAGAATTTTAGCTTCTTGCATCTAGGGTACCAGGATACTCACTGCTCCTCTACGGGAAGAACAGCAGAGGGGAAGGAAGGCAGACATGCAGGCTAAAGTGGACTAGAAAGGCAAGAAGAGAACAGTAACACCCTCAAGACTAGTGGAGATGTGGAAAGGTCATATATGAATATGTACAAGCAGCGTAGAGGAGATACACAGGCATTGGGTGGCAAAGAACAGACAAGTCCTTAGCATGAGGAGGGGATTAGAAAGAGGCATCCAAACTGAAAGGTAAGAGGTGGCCCTTGAGGGGTGTAACAGGAAAGAAAGCAATCTCAGAGCAACAGCAAGTGGGCTAGCCTCCAGCATTTCCTTGTGAGGAGCCAGCAAAGTAGCAGATCCAAGGACATCTTTTCCTAATTTTACCATTGTCAAACTAATTGTTCAGCATTAATATGTGAAGATCCTGAACACAATCTTCTCAGGTTTCTATCTCACAGGTTCCAAGGGTGGGACCTGTTTTCCCTATTGTGGTTATTTTTTGGTTGTCCAAAACAAAAGAAATAAAATAAACAACTGCATTGTAAGAGATTGGAAAAGCACACAGAAAGATTTGCTTAGGAAGCTACAGAGTATATTAAGGTTTCAATATGGCAAAACACGTAAGCTGTACTGAATTTTTTTCCCATTGACAATGCCTTCCCTTACTTATGAGAGAAAAAAAAAGTAAGTAAAACTTACAGTAAGGAGACTGTAATGAATGGATCCAGTACATTTTAAAAATAGAAATAAAACAATCAAACTGGTAGCTGAGACTCTGTTCTGCTTGATTCTACCAGTGTATTATATATGCAATAGACTCGATAATTTTCCTATGTTATGTCCTTTAGATGCCTCTGCTTTCCCAATACTGCCTAAGACATTTTCAGAGGGAAGAAAATATCCCCAAATGCATGTAGTTACGTAAATGTTTTCTGAGAATCGTTGGCTGCATCAGTCATCTGTAAATAGTTAAGGTTAGAATATACAGTCTCACCAAGTCAGCATAATTTATTTTTCTGTTGGCAAAAAGCTTGCTGAAGATTCTTTCAACTAAAATGGCAGAGGTAGGATAGGCACATTTCAAGTAAGAATGCACTTGCTCACAGCAGAAAACAGTTAAACTTGCTGACATGTAACTGTACCATTTATTTTAAATACAAAAAAATAATTTGTCTCAACATGTGTAATTATAGTAACTTTAATAAGCTGACTTCAGTATAATTATTATCAGAGTACCTGAAAGGCTGAGCCTCTCTCATCTCCCCCCCTTCCCCTTTACAATTCAGCTCAGAAAAAGTAGCACCACAAAAAAAGTGAAGACACTTGACTAGAAATCTAGAATGTGTGGTGCACTCGTGGTCCAATAAAATGCCTAAACCATACTGAATTTTATTCATGCCAGCAGTCCCAGCTGAAGCCAACAGGATCACTCGTGCTGAAAGTTAAGCCTGTGCCAAAATACATTGCTGAAGTGGGACTTTTCATTTACTGTTCTCAAAACACTCAGCAAACATTTATTTTCCCAAGACACTGGGCTGTATTTGGCCACTCATTTTAATCAGAATTCCTCACTAGTTGTTTGGAAATTAAAGGCATGAGATTGCCTCTCACAGTTATGATCTTTAAAAGCTTCAAAACTGTCTTAAGGAGTAGTAAACTTAGCCACAAAGAACAGAATTGTTGAAGAAAAAGGAAAGCAACATTCAAACTCAGATCAGAACCTAGGCATCCCCCCGCTGTAAGCATTCTTTAACTGTGGGGCCATATTGGAAAACAGAAATATTATTACAGTGATTAAGTGCTTGCTACTGCAGAATAAAGATAAGTTTGTGCAATTTTTCTCTTACCTTGCAGCCAGTCTCGGAAGTAGTGCAACCACATTTTGGGAAGCTGCCTATCCTCTTCCAACAAAACATACGTCACATTGCTGAAACTTCTGTGAAGTTCATAAAGTAAGTGCTGGACATTTGGATAGTCTGCTTTCTGTGTCACAATGTACATATTGTAGAACGAAAAGTACTTGAACTGTGCGGCAATGAAGTCATATTCCCGTGTCTCCCGTGGCACAATGTCTGTGAGATCTAGTCCATCTCTCACCCGGGTAGTTCCATAGAGGCTGAGCCCAAGTAAGCCCAGGAAAAGAAAAATAACCACAACCTGCAACAACAACAAAAACAGAAATGCATTGGGTTTTAGGTTTCTTTAGAAACTAACAAATCATAATAGCACACAACAGAACTAGGTTCAAAATTAATACCCATCCCTACGTACACTTAAGCTTATTTTTCTTATCTGTTTTTTTCATACATGCATACACATAACGCAAGGCTTAGATAATTTGTGTTTTATTGAAAGGTCTCTACAGCATGCATAAAAAATTTATATGGTAATAAATAGTGGCTTTAGTTACATAGTTCACAAGCTTATGTTACAGTAAGTCAACAACCCCTCCCTTTAGCTTACCTTTGAATCTATGTGACTATTCTGCTAGTGAGATAAAATTTTTGAAGTATGAACATACCTGCAACATTATTAAGAATTCCTACTGCAAAATAATTATATTTATTCCTTATGCTTATTGTTATTGTCAGGGCAACGTTCCTTGCAGACAACGCAGAAGTCTTTTTTCAACAAACAGGTAAATTGTTTTCTGATTACCTTAGCTTTTGGTTTTAGGAGGAACGGAGCATAATGTTTTTCTGCAAAAGTTGAGAGTGTCCACTTCGTACAGGGTGGCTCAAGGCAATGCATACTGGAGTCTGAGAATTGGGAAAGCAAATCCCTTGTCGAGCTTGTGCTTTCTGGGCTCTGGCAGCTAAGACTATCTTGAGTCACTGTCACAGGCTGTACTGATATTTCTGATCGCGGCTCTGCAGTGGTGTAGTACACTTGTGTATGAGGATCATATTCAGTGCGCAACTGCACTGTAGACTGCATTGTAATCTGAGTTTCATGTGCAAAACTGTGACTGCTGTATGGGGGTGGAGGACTGTAACAAATATTGTCATTTTCTGCATATGCTTGAGGTTCGATCTGAATCACTCTAGTGACACATGGACTGTAAGAGAAGAGAAAAACATTGCTTACATTCTTATTTTAATCAGACTAGGCAGGATAATCTGCTTCTGCCTGAAGCCGTTTCTACTACTTTCAGATGAATCTTCTTCTCCAACTCTAAATGCAGATGCTTCTTAGACATGGTTCTAATTTTATATATGCACAGATTTCTTATTCTCAACAAAGTAGAAACCACCATTAGTCTGAAGACAGTGAAATACACTCATATAACTCCATTAATTATTTATACATGCTAATCAGGACAATAGCCAGGTAGTCACACACAATCTGAATGCACAATGTGTATGTGAGTTTGCATTTGTGTGCCCATGATGAGAATTAGGCTCTTTAAATGAAAATGTAAACACATAAAATACCGAGTTCCTCTGTTTAGAACAACTGAAGTAACTGTTAAATAATTTTTCAGCCTTCTGCGTAAGAGCTCAGACTTCTGGGAGGCAGCTTGAAACCACATGCCACACACACACTGAATGTTTTAAAAATGAAGTAAACATATGCAAACATGCATAGGCATTGCCCAGGTAGGATGGGCTAAATGAAGATCGAACATTTCAGAAGTATTTTTTGAAGCATTTTCTTTATTTTAGTCCAAGCGAGAACGTAATATATACCTAGTTTGTTGTTTGTTTTTTTTTTTTTGACAGAGATAAATCTCTTCCTGTAAATAAGAAATGACAAACTGATGACAGAAAATGGTATGAGATACTTTTCATCAAATGAATAAAACCTACCTAAAAAGAGGAATTCAGAATGTTGCTTACCTAAACAAAACAAGCTGCTATTAATTGAATTTCCTCATATATAAATAGGCTCCAATTCTGGTAAATGTTTGGTGCAACTACTGAGGGTAGAATACATGGGCAGTCTGATTGCCTCCTACTTCTGAGAATTAGGCCTCCAAAACTAAAGCACATTAAGTCATCCAGTGAAAATACAACTTAATCAGAAACAGAAAGCAAGAGTCCTGTCATGTGACCAACTCCTTGTTCTAATCACTCACTAAAACAAATTTTGGAAAGTGCTTTCTCCCGTTGGTATCAAAATCAAAAGGTCAAATACAGAGAGAGACAGATCACAGCAAACACAATTTGGTCACTAGCAATACGATCAGGACAATAAAATACTGACCCTGCTGCAATGAATACCCACTCTTGACAAGGAACAGTAGCACTCATGACCACAGAAGGACACACCTCATCAATCAATATGTCACACACTCTCACCTTGTAAAACAGCAGAATATATCCAGTCTCCTGTCTTCTCGACGATAAAGGTCCATGCTCAGTATAGCAGGAAAAATTAGCAGAACCATCGCAAAGTTGAATACCACCACAACTGCTGCCTAGAGATCAATCATAAGACAAGCAGTATTGATGCTTAGCTTCACACAGGCCATCATTTTTACAAAGCATTAAACCTCCTTTCAGTTCTCATTTACCTACTCATCTATCACACCTACCTGTTAGATGCTTTCAAGCCTCTCCTCGAGGGAACTGGGACGTATATTTTTACTTTTCAGTTTCATTATGGTAGTCCTATTGTAGTTAATTAGTTTCTTTTAATACTAAACTTCTTATGTTTTAATGTGTCTGTGCCTGGAGATGTAACGGCACCATGATTTTTAAAGTGGAAAAAACATGAGTTAATAAATCACCCATTTGCATGAGATCCTGCTCCACTCAAGAGTCTCCCATTATAAAAAAGATGGAAGCATAAGCAAACCTGGAATAAGGACTGAAGTTCTCACATTTAAGGGCTGTGAAGTTATTTTAACATTAAAGCACATTTTAAAAATCAATAATGAGGTAAAGGTTTAATCAAATTCTAATGAAACTGCTAGTATTATGCACTTGAAACAGCTTAGAAGTCCAGTCAGAAAGAGTAACATTTTGGGATTATCTCATAGTATTTTCTAAGCAGCAGCAAAACTAATTCAACAACACATATTAAGTCTATGTATTTTGTTTATCAGAACTTGATTAATGATCCAGTCTACCAAAATAAGTCTTAAACTGGAACAATAATGTGTCTTAAATTGGAAGAAGAATACTTGGTTTAATTTGTAAAGTGAACATTAATTAAGGAAAAAAAAAAATCCCTGCAGACCAACCTTCAAACCACACTTCAAATCCTTTCCCATACATTTCCCATACATTTCTCAGCGAATCTCCATAAACATATGTAGCACAGCATTTATCATTATTATTAATAGCATTTACTTGTAAGGTGGAATTACTAAGGGCTCTAGCAGTCAAAAAGGGAAACCTGAGCACAGGTAGGAATGGAAGTTAACAAGCAGCATAGTAAGAGATACACTGAAAAAAAACCAGTGAAAAAAAAAAAACAACTGAGATCCTTTTATTTTAAACCTTCTATTTTATTAAACAACTGGCAATCTAGTTTCATAATAATGAAATTATACAAATTAATATTAAAAAAAAATGAAAATCAAGTGGTGCGCTTGATATCAGCATACTGTCATTCTTCCAAAATAAATAAGTAGCTGCTGTTGATCTTGAAAAATAAGCCCTCAAAATCAGTAGCTGAAAAGATGTTCATGTTTTAAAAATTCCTGACTTATCATGGTACTAAATTTTTCTCTTATCTTTCAAAATCAAAGTATTAATCTACTAAATGATTTTTAGAATTCTTAAGTTTGATTAAAAGACCAGATATTATTTCTATGTTTCTAAGAATATAGTAGTTATGCAAATACTGTCTTGTTAATTCAATCATAAATATATTGAACACAAAAGCAGTGCTTACTGGTGTTTCTCTTTTGCTATCTTCAGACTGATCAAAGATTTGGGTCCTGCTAATTATTTGTACACTTAACTACTGCCAACAGTGTTTATCTAGTACTTAAAACCTAGTTATCATTTAACCATATTTGAGAGAAAAGATCCAGTAACTGTTTCATGATTTATACACAGCCACACAGAAAGGTACGTAAGGTCACAGCTAAGACTTCAAGATGAAGTGATTTCCTTTTGATCCTCTCCAAAATAAATTGAATCTGTCACAAAACAGATGGCTGTTGTTGCAAGCAAGGTGTTTGCTGGACCTGGTTATTACAACCACTCCCTTTATTGCTACTAAAACACTGAAAATTATACCACCCATTTGACATGAATAATCAGTTGTGTCTTACAAAGTTATTTCGTCAAGGATGAGCTAAGTTTTACCGAAAACGTTAAAATGTGAAGTTTTACTGAAAATAATCTCACATGAAGTCTGACAATAATTCTTACTTCTCCCTGAATGACTGATAAACCAACAAATTCCTCTACTCCTGCTCGGTGAAATTCTGCAAAGAGTTTATATCTTTTCGGTTCCCTCTTTAGACACCAAAATCCTTGAAACTCAAACATTGCTACCCCTGAGAACGAATACTTAAGTCTATGGCAGAGATAAAACTAGCTAGCTATATTCACGTGTGATTCTTAATGAAGAATCAAAACTAATGCAACTACAAATAGTATATCTGCTTATTAGCATGGCATTCCTCCTACTATCAAATAGATTTTCCAATGCATCCTATCAATGTTTTTAAACAATCACCTCCGTTCTGATTTGTATTTAAACAGATCCCTAGAGCTTAACACATTCCCAACATGTTGCAGGCTTTCTCTCCCTCATCTACCTCACCAGCATTTCAAGGTTGCAAAAGCACTCAGTTTTCAAAATTAGACAGGCAAAACATTGCTCTTTTATCAGTTCTGCCTGCTGCCTTGTCAAAAGTCTTCCTGTGACTTGACAAGGTTCAGCATGTCTCCCAGTTCCTGCTGCACATCCCCAGCTCCAGTAGCATATGGAAATATGTGACACGAGAGCAGATCAAGGTCAGATTAGCAGAGAAGGAAGGAAGAACTAGTGAAGGTGACTAAGTCTCTGATACGACACCACCTCCCCTCCCAGTACTAGTTAAGACATCTAATGGCTTGGAATGGAAACGTACAAAAAATGTAATTGCAGCCATATTCCCTATCTGTAATGACCACATTCACTGGAAAAGCGCCAACAAATCTGTGGTAGCACAGCTTCCAGAGTGGGGGCAATCTGCTAGCAGCACTCAAGCTGAAAGCATGCTTAGTATTTTGGGAAAAAGGCATCTGCTCTTATCCCTCCAGAAAAGAGTGATCAAACAGAAGAGCCTTAGACTCTCTTCCTGAGAAATCAATAAAGTTAAGATTAGTATTAGACAGGGAAATTAAAGGAAATGAGATCAGAAGGAAGTAAAATAAATATTGCATTAATCAGAAAAAATGTTGGTCATTTTCTGAGAAATTTGCTCCAATTTTGCATCTTTTTATAATGTACAGCCTAAAAATATTATTGCTGCTGCAACTGTTAACTGAAACAGAAGAATGGCAGTCTGTGTTGGAGGCAGCAAGGGAGAAGGGAGCCAGGCTGGTAGGCTGGGGCCCTGCTTAAGGTATGTGCTGCTATTTGCCATTCCTGGCAGCCCACCCAAGGAGAATGTGTGTGCTGTATAGCTAGAGGTGATGAACAGACGAGGAGGTCTGTCAGGGAAACTTCCACTCCACCACTGCCTATCTGCAACTCCCCCCTGACAGCACACAGACTCACATCTCCCCCTTCCTTTTCCCCTTAGGCTTTAATTTTGCTTGTTAAATTCTCTTGTCAGGAGTAGGGAAAGCTAAAAGATGTGGGTAAAAGGAGGGGGACAAACCACTTCAGCACAGCAAGATAATTGAATGAGTTTAAAAACTTAAATTCTTTCTGTCCACAAAACCCACCACCACCACCTGGTAATGCACTTTTACATTTAGGAAAAAGAACAACTTGTCATTCTTACTGTGAGGGAAAAAGTTACTGCTAAGACTTGTTGGGCAAAGTTCCACCTCTACTCATTACTGAATCTATACCATTCCTCAACTGCTGGGGAGGAAGTTTCCACTAGAAGCAAGAAAAGTTAGGTGAATTTTTATGAAGCTGTGCATTCTCTTTTTTGGTGCAGAATTTATTCCATAAACGTGTCTGAACATTTTGTCTGAGGAAGGAATTCAGCCCAATGGTAGTCATACCCTGCCATACCTCTTTCATTTACACTCAAAATAAAGAATAATATTTAAGGCATTCCTACTGTGAACTTCAAACACTCTCAGCAGAGTTCTCTGATAACCTCCCTCTATCCCATCCACCCCCAATTTTAAGAAATGAAACACGTCCGAAAATTCAGAACCTACTCCCTCAAAGTTCTGAGCATTTTCTTATAGGCAATTCTTAGGATTGAATTATTTGAGAAACCATCAGCTTCTTGAAGCCTAAAACTGATTCAATAAGGAGCTAATTAGATCAAGAAATGAAAAAAATGCAAAGTCAAAAAGCTAACACAGTCTCTAGCCACATAATAGAACTAATTTTTAAAATCTCACTTTCAAAATGATCTTTTATTGTTTGTTTGTTTTTAACTCAGCAAGAGCAAAACCCAGTAAACTCCAAAAACAACAGCAAACTTGCAGACCTTAAGTTCCATGAAGTAAACAAACAACTCAGGGCTATCAATAAACTGCTTTAGCTGGCAAACAGAACAGAAGTTGAAAAAGAAGAAAGCAAAACGTGAACTTCCAACTAAAAGATGGACTTGTACATACAGGAAATCATTTATTCTCACTTAGCAGCTGGGTTATTTTATAGATACTGGGTCTCAAAAGTTACAGAAACTTTGACAATTATCTTGTAGTATCTTAAGAAAAGTGAATGAACAGTAAAATAAGGTCAAGAGCAATTATTTTTCTAAGCTCATCTGTTAAAAATTCACTACCTAGATGAGAAGAAGGTAGCCACTGTGGAAAGTAAACTGCAATATTTCATTGTCTTCTGAGTCTTGCTAGGAAGCTATCAAAGATGGCAATGAGTTCTTTAAACAAGCCCAAGAGAGAAAGGGAGAAAGAAGAGTGTAAGGAAGGAAATCCATACATAAATGCAGATCATCCATGAAAATGTGCCAAGGTTATCTGATTCTGAATGCTGTAAGTAGCACATGATTGGACTTTGATTTTACCTGGTGAAGCTAGACAAAGCAAGAAATAGATGTTCCTTTCCAACAGTAAGGGATAGTGGTTTCTGATTTATCCACATGTTTTCTTGTTCCAATAAATCCTCAGTACAGGTCTTCAGCTGCCCTTTTTTGCATATTTTCACATCACTCATATACATGAGAGCTGCTCTGTAAGTAATGCCACCTAGTTTATTATGCTGGGCCACAACATCAGAGGTCAATGGTGGTAGTATGGCAGTGGGAGTGGAACCTTCCCACTGATATTCAATGACATTTTGTTGCTGTGTGACCAATAGCTGTAGAGGGGCTGTCTAATGAAACGGTGTCTGACACAGAAGTGCATATGAAGCAAAGGTATGGAATTGAATTCCTCCATGTGGAAAAAAATGGCATCCACTGACATTCATCAACACTTGCTGAACATTTTTGGAGACCAAATAGCAGATGCCGTAACAGCGAGGCTGTGAGTAATGTGTTTCAGCAGTGACAACAACAGTGTGAAAGACAAGCCATGCTCTGGATGGCCACGAAGACTATTATGAGTGCAGCATGCAGGCTCCTGTTTATTGCTGGAAAAAATGCATAGCTAATGGCGGTGACCATGCTGTAAAATAGTGCTTTGTAGCTGAGAATTTGCTCTATCGAACAGTGTTATTGTGCTCTTTGTATCTGTTGCAGTTTACATGGAAATAAATAAGAGGCATTACTTCTGGAGCTATCCACATGCATGGGTTTGCTATTTAAAAACCAAAGATAGATTACAGATGTGAGAAAAGACTCAGCAATTGAAATGCTAGTTTTTGAACATCCAAGCAATCCCACATATAAATTCTATATTAATCAATGCCTGAAAACAGACTTTGATCACAGTGTTTTCTGTGATCAAATGTGATTCTGAATGATATCGACATGTTCATACATGATTATATTGAAATCTCACTGGGATCTTCTTGTTCGTCATTTTATTCTGTGGACAGCTTTTTTGTTTTCTGATTCAGTCTACATAATGATAGCAGGTAAGAAGAAAATACCTCAGGATAGGTGCATTTAATTTGTACTTAGGTTACAGTAATATTTGCAGCTGTTGTCTCACTTATTATCCAAAGGCAACCATTCATGTTCTGATGCAAAGAATGAGACGAGAGGCAGAGCAAAATCTGATTAGAGAAGAAAGAACTAGTTTTGTTGGCTCCCACTGAACAGCTTGGAGGTATGATTAGGACAAAATGGTTAATCTCTGTTGAGTACTTCTTATGAGATGTGTTTAGGCTGTAGTAACTTCTACAAAGCAGAGCTACTAGTATTACAGGAAAAAAAAGACTTCTCTGATTCCTGGTGAGAATATCCAGTATCCTGTTAGGTGTTTAAAGTACATGTTGGATGACTGAGTCTTGACTACAGATTTAGAAGATACAAAACACTTCTTGCAAAGTATGTGTGTATATANTTTAAACTTCAGTGCATACTTTTTATATATTGTGACAAATGTGCACTTTAATTCCTTCCTTGTGCCAAGGTCAGAGACTGTTAACTGTTGTTCCAGCTTTGACAACTCTTTAAAGACTTACTAATACAATTCACTACCAATAATATTTGTTCTCCTTTGCATGGCATCCAAGAAAAAAAATTAAAAAGTAAAACCTTAATTATATTTTTGGCGTCAGGAACATTAATATAGCTATTTGTATATATATAAATATAAATAAAAGATGGCAAGTGCATTCTTGCTGCTGTCACTGAACATTGGTTATAGTTCTAAAAAGCAGCAAACTGGAACAAAACTAAATGAAATAACTGAATTCCCACTTAGGAACATTAAGGTATACACTCAAGTGCAGTCCAATGCTCTTGACTGCAGTAACAATGCAAATCTTTCTAATGACTTGTTTCCTCTTAGTTGCATGCATCCTGGTTTTTGCGCTTGACCCAGCTGTGGAATGGCAGTGCAGTCTACCATCAGCTAATAGAATGCGAGAAATCCCACAGGAGGAGCAGAATCAAAGGCAGACAGCTGCTGCTGTTACCCAGATCTATGGAAAACAATGATTAGATACTAATTCAGCGGCCTCCAGAAGCACTGAATGTGGATTTACTACTGTCACTAACAGGTATCATCACTGGTCTCCCACAACTGGAACACACATAACAGCTAACAAAGTAGCACATAAACTTACTTGGAGTGAAAAGGCTCGTAAAGCAGGAATAGGGATTAAGGCAGCCATAAAGAATGCAGTAACATTGCTGATAGATGTAAGGGCTACACTTGCTCCTGTTCGCTTCAAACATTCACCTGTTCTGTCCTGCAGAAAAAAAAAAAGGTGTATCTTAAAAGTCATGTGAATAAAACAACGTCCTGCAAACAAAACGGTCATTCTGCAGATACAACACAGTAATAGTGGAAAACTATTACAAGGAAATTTCAAATGCAAGTGCACATTTAGGAGTACACCAATAAAAAACACACTAAATATACTGTCCAGGAGAGAAGCAGATGACACATAAAATGCTGGTTTATTTTTTGTGGGTAGAAAACATTATCAAATCTGATTCTAGCTTCAAAAGACAAAACTAAATTCATACTGTCGTTATATCAAATTATCTGCAATTTAAGAAGGATGTATTGTCTACTGTTGGAGTCAATGGCTGTTCATCTGTTACCGTTTTTCAGACAAAATAAGCATGCATTAACACCACAGATTCATAATATATCTACACATTTTGAAGTATGCAACATAAAAACAACTCCAAACCCAAGAACAATCACCCAGAGAAATCAACAGAAGCAAGCACAGGAGACTTTCTCAACCAAATAGGGTAAAGCAGAGTAGCACTGTAATGTCTGCACGCTGAACCACCTGCAAAGAGCACAGGGAAGATACTGCTTGTACATAACAGAATGGGCAAATTTATGTTGTTTTTAAATAATCTGTGCCTTGGATATGAAATCTGGACTGAAGATACAAAGGTCAATAAAAGGAAAAGATCACAGAAGTGATGATAGATTTCATAATATGGATGTTATGCTTTGAAATGTCATGGTCAATTATAAAGGATAGGAAAGGAAAACAGAAGAAAAACCCTTAAAATCACAAATTAAAGACCTAACAAATAAAGGTAATAAAGGTTTCCTTTTCATTGTTTTTACTCTAAAACTGTGTCCTTCTACTGAAAGCATTCTACCATTTTAATGTCAGACTCACTTGAGTTTGTTCTCAAATTTACATTTCTGACATTTTGAGTAAACTTTGGGTTATACAAATCAAGGAAAAACCTCTACAGAAAGAAAAAAAGCAACAGTTGTTTGTTTAAAATCATTACTAACTCATTATTAGTTCAGTATCTTTCCCTATAGGAAGCCTTTTATTTTCACCCTAACTCCCCACTTTCTCATTACCTCGAATGGAATTCTCTTATTCTGTCCTGTTTCACTAAATGCATGGGCTAGAAGGAAAACATCATCTACACCAACTCCAAGAGCAAGAAAAGGCAGAACCTTGGGGAAAAAAAACAAAACAAGTAAAAACAGTGACTGTTGTTTTATGATCTACCATGTAGCTTGCTATTACATGGTTAGTTGAAGTAACTTTACACTCTTGACTTATACAGGGACACAGAAAAACAAAGTATACAGAATCCAATAATTTGATAAACCACAGAATATCTGTCTTTTTCTTTAATATCATTTAGCATCATCATCACTTAATTTCTCATAGCTCAAGTTACTAGATAGGAGAAAAGCACAAGTGAAAATCCGCAATACAAATAATTTGGCAGTTTATTTTCCCCAAAGATTCATGTGTTCATTCACTAACAAAGTACTAGTAATCAGCCTTTTGGCTCCTAAATACCTGAGTTGTGGCAGCATTAAAGGAAATTCCAATCAGCGAGCACAGACCCAAGCCTGCAGCCACTGAAAGTGCAACCAACAAGACTCCTGCCAGCCCCACGGCACCCTGAGACTTGGCACAATCCCACCTCAGCATTGTTAAACAGGCGTAGGCAAGCTGAAATGAAGGGTCAGGGAGAAGGGAAAAGGGGAAGGAAAAAAAAAAAAAGCAAATTATTAGAATGGATCATTTTTTAAAAGTAATACCCCTCTCTTCCACATACACATCTTTACAAGCATTTTTAAACAGAACAGACACATTAGATATTTTACACCAAAGTGACAAAACTTTACAAACGACAAGTTTTTTTTAAGTATGAAAAAACTGCTCTGGACTATTGACTGGTAAGAATGAAGCAGATATTTAAGCCATGCTCTACTTCTAGAAACAATTAAATATAATTTGTTTTATTACCATTAGTAAGTAGCCACTAGCTACTCTGATAACGCTGACATCAGAAAATGACTTTAGGATGTCATCCAGAGTAGTTGTAGTAAAGGAAAGCACCTTCTGAGTAGAGTTTTGTGCAACACTTTGATGAACAACCTAGGAAAAGAAAAAATAAAAAAGCAGTTGTGTGTAAATTAAAA
>JACDJE010000136.1:1130225-1164192 GCA_016647715.1 Pavo muticus | reverse complement strand
TTTTTTTTTTTTAACTAGGAGGAGGACCACCCTGCTCTCATGGCACAGAACACTATTTACATTGCAATCCTTGACTGTGTAATACATCTGGCATTTTTGGGCAGGATTCCTGAGCTAGGGGCCAGAAGCCCTTAAGCAATGATTTAAGGGGGGTGAAAAAAATCATACAACTTGACTTAACACTGCTCATTCTAGCTTGTTGCACTTAACTGACTGAAAAGCAGAAATGCATCAGACAGGTAAACAAGAGAAGGTTGTTTCTTTTAATTTATCTTACTGCTAGTAAATGAAAACTCTATTACAGTTTAAGGGCTGAGTTCCAGCTTCAGGTACATGCATGTATAACACTGCACACATACCTTAAAAATACTAGCTTTTTCTTGCTCATAAGCTCTACACACATGCTTTAAATATACAATGATTACTTGTACATTTAAAGCTGAAATTAGATTCAGCACAATTCTCTAAAGGAGCAGCACCTTTGCAGAAAAGGTCGGGTTATGGTACTGCTCATTCCCTTACCTCTTATATATTTTGCTCAAGGACCGTAATAAGTAAGCTTTCACAAAACCAAGCAGAAGTTAAAGCCAAGATATTCATTCAAAAAGCCAAAATTAAAATTCTCCACACGTCAAAATGTATATACAGTCAGCAGTTCCTATGAAGGACTTGTTACTTCAGAAAACATTTGTCTGCCAAATTCTGGATGTTTATAGCAACTGAGGAGATGCTGAATGAAATAACAGAGAAAAATAACAGCAAGTAAATTGTTTTTATGGATATTAGACTTTCCTATCAAAGAAAAAAAACCCTAAGTTTATCCTGAAAAGAAAAATTAAAAAACATTTTTAAATTCTGAAATCAAAGTTACTCCTTGCAATTCTACTCCATGTATTTTTAGTGCAGTGAAAAACGGCCACGATTATTCCAACTCAACACTGCTAGATAAAAATACGCTATGCTGTATAGCTTATTTGCACCCACTACTGATCAGCCTTATTTAGCATGCTGCAATAGCACAGATCATGCGAAACACAACCAGAACATTTTCTTGACCTTGATTCAAAGGCACTAAGATAAAGTGGCCACTATGCGTATCAATGCAGAAATCATGCTCCAAAGTGCTGAGTTTTCTGTGGTGTGGCACCACCTCAGGAATCTGCTACTCCAGTAAATCAACAGCAGAAACTCACACAGGCCCTGTAAGTATTAGTGAAAGTTTTGTACCTTTATCTTTCTGAACCCTGACACTTCTTACTGTAGAAGAACCATTTAGCTATGAAAGAGTTTTACTGGTTTCTTCAGGTTTTTCCAAGTAGAATTACTAATAAGTACAAGCAAAATACAAACTCCTGCATTGTACAAGACATATGTCAGGGAAATGAAGGGAATCAAAAGGCATACTGAAGATAAGTGAGGATGACTGGGAAAAATATTACTAACTGTATGATAGACACAAAGAAGAACTGACTTTTCAGTAAATTCAGTTCAGTAAAACGGTACTCCTGCTCCTGTTGAACTCCAAAAAGAGTAGCAACAACCACGTATATCCATACCATCATATGTAGAGAGAAGTAACACTGTGCAGACTGGAACACTGAACTTTTAAGACAAGAGAAATGCCTGACAAGGGACAGCCCCATGACGTCTACAATCAAAACACGATTTCAACCAATCAAGATATTCTTAGCAAGCAAGCCACGGGGAAGAAAACTTTACAAGCGCAGTTTTACTTGGATGATCATAGGTTGAAGTGTGTATTTGACTGTATAAGCGAAATAAGAAAAAGAGTATAAATGTCCAAGTGTCAAAATGAGAACACACTCTGTTAGGCACCAAAAGGAAAGCAGTTGCAGACACATTAAAACTAGCATTCTAGTGGACACAGCTCCAGCAGGTCACAGGGAGGTCAGCTTTGAAGGAGAAATACAAATGAAATATAAACACGGTATTGTGGAAACCAGACAAATCTCCCATAGCTTTGTCCAGCCAGCACTAATCTAGACATCAGCTGTGATGTGTAATCTAAACAAAGGGATTGGTCGTTTCATACATCTGGAAGCTGTCATACTTCGGAGTCTCCGAACAGTTATGTGTAACTGAAACATCCACTTTTGTGTAACAGCCTTTACAATTGTTGTGTGGTCAAGAACCATCATGCGCATAGACTATGTAACATTACTACTTTCTGGGGAGTATGCAAATATTTAGTAACAGGGCTCTGATCGCCTTTTCTCACATTAAAAGAAAACCAAACAACCACACACACACACACAAACACCATGGAAATAGATGGGAGTCAGGGTGAGGTGATGGATTTTCCTTTAATGCATTCTCTGTTGAAATCAAGTTTGAGTACTCATAGCTTTTTCACTTCACTGTCTGAACCCAGCATCTGCTGAAGAACAATGAGAAAGGAAGGTCTNGAAAAAAAAAAAGAAAAAAGTTACAAAAAACAAAAGCACTTCAGAAGGATGCTTTTTACTTCCCAAGATGTCATAAGTTACTTCTCACAGATGACAGTGACGACTCCAGCATTGCTGTTACAAATTTCATTACTGCTGACATGACTATCAAAGATGGCTCTTCATTTGGCCAGTTTGACAAAGTTTAGAGCAGTGACAAGGATACAAAGCTGTCCACAAGCTCAGGAAGACAGCCCAGCAACAGCTGCTGCAGACTGTAGTGGGAAACTTTTCCTTCAGTTTTCGAGGCTAAAATGTTTTCTTTCTAAAAAATCAAACAAAGATTATTCTACATGCATGCATTTGTATCAGCCATAGGCAGAATGTATATATACATTATTTCTGATTAGGTAAAATATGCAGATCACTAAAGAAGCTATTTATGTTTTGATGCACTTGTGGGTTGGTGTCTCTCTGGGTTGAGACACTGCAAAATACAATAAAAAAAACCAACAAACTGAACAAGTTCAACGGTACAATCTAAAAAAAAAAGATAATAGAAGCTTTGACATGTACAAGAATATACAAAACAGAGAAAATTGGTACATGTAATTCAAACTTTCCAATTAAACATAAAATGCAGTAGCTGCTTACTGAGCTGTGACACATGTCCTTGGTAACAGGATATGAGCTGCTCACCTCTGGGTCACTGGTTCTAATCAAGCCAGGAACAACAGTGACCACAAGTTGTTTACCATCTGACAGCTGTTTTGCTAGCTCATGTGAAATGAGTTGGTGGTCTCAGTCCACTTCCTAACAGGCAGGTGTCCATATTATAGAAAACCACTGTCACAATTGCTATCCTTGTTGACCATCTCAACAAAGAGATGGAGGAATGAATGGAGAGTGAACAGTCCTTTCTTCCAAAGGCACAGTTCCTTTGGGTCAGAGCTGAGCCATAGGTTTTGGTGGAGAAGCCCAACTATAGAATTTTCTGGGTGAAGTATCAAAGGAATAAGGGACCCCAGACTCTGCTACTTCCTAAAAATCAAGGAGACAGTCTACGGGTGGGATAGGCAGCTAACAGAGACAGCAGCAGCTCTTAATAGTTTATGATCCTGTAACAGTTTACGTCCTCTGATGAGCAAAACTGAAGTTTTACTTTTCAGTGTTAACAAACATTTGTGCGTGCTTAACAGTAGGCCCAAATCCTCACACATACTGAAAGTGACTAAATTTCCAGTTCATCTGAGAAGGGGCTTCAAGGTCTAAACCTAAGGATTTTAAAACAGCTGAAAATAACTGACTTAAGTTACTTTAACTTGGATACAAGCTTCTACTGGGTAACATGTTAAAAACAATTTGCTGTGTTGTTCCACAGCAGTCAGCTTTCCTCTAGGCCCAACTTTTCATTTAACCTCTCAGTGCCCTTTCCTCAAATATGTAATTGTTTTCCTGTGTGGTTAAAAGCAGCATTTTAAAGTCTTTTCATCTGTACCTCTGGGATAGCACAAATTTCATCTGTACACAGAGTACCACAAAGTTCTAATGAAAATTTTTAAAGGAACAGCAAACAGTAAAGAGAAACTGATCATCCAGAACTTTTCTGGAAATACTATTTCCTAGATTAATGCTGCCAGGAGATAGCAAAATAGAAAAAAGAAAAAAAAAAAAGAAGAAAAAGAAAAATGAAAGGAATGAACACGTTATGAAACAGGGTACAGTTTCTTTCAAGTATTCCCTACCAGCTGCTTCCTGTACCATCTGCTGTCGCCTAAGCAGCTTCCTTCTGAATGGCTTTGCACTGAAGCAGAACTGCTCTCACTGCTGGACACAATCAGGTCAGGTCAGCACTCCCTCCCAAGCACCAAACCTGATGCCTGTCATTGCTCCCCCCATCCCGATATTTCTTACTGGCCACCAGCTCCCAGGACAGTGCTGCATCTGTCAGGAGGCCCATTTTTTATCGTTTGCTTGCTATTCACACCAAGGAGTAATGCACACATTTGATTCTGTGCAAGATGCAACCAGAGATTCCTGTCACATACACTGAGAGTGTGACCATGAGGCCAAATTCATTTTAAAACAGGAGAGTGAGAAAGAAAGTTAAAAGAAATGAGCAAACATCCCACAAAATGATCTTTTTTTTATGCTTCTGGCCAGTCCGATCATTCAGACAATTCTACTTCATTACCAGGCATTTCACTTTACAAAAACGTTGTATTCTCCTGTTAGAAGCAAAATTGTTTGTATCTCCAGAAAAAGGAGTAGAAATGCCCCCGCTGTACTCACAGCAAGTACAGACAAAATATAGGAGATTTCATGAGGCTGAATTCTATGCATTGAGTCAAGACCCTCCAATACCCGCCCAGAGACAATGCCAGCGCTCACAGCGTTTGCTCTCCACCGGCGCATTCAGTGTGTTGCATAACATTAACCCCAGTTCTCTCCTCCCACCTTCTGCAGGGCTGACATCACCCCTGGGCACCACACGCTACTCTGGCCCTGCAGGGCCAGCGCCGAGCCCCCCTTTCACTGGCTTCCACTCGAGGCCGCAAGGGGTCGAGCACAATGGACGCCCCCAGCTTCACACACAGGCTCCCCCAGCCTCGCAGGAACATCACACCGGACTGATTTATTTCCAGCACCGCTCTTGCTCTCTGCATCTGTGCAGGGAAACACACATCACTGGGAGCCACTTTCATGATTTTGTTGCGATCAGGATTAGCTGGATTAGGGGTTGATTCATAAGGACCCCCTGCGGCTGTGAGGAAGTTTCATCACAAGGTCAGTGTGGTGTGAACTATATTCTGTCAACACCACCACTTCTTATAGACGACTACAAAAAATACAAAAGAAAAAAACTGCAAATCTGAAATATATGAATGAAGATTTTACAGCAACAAAGAGATTTACAGATTTCCCCATCAGATGTGTACACTTCATCGCTGCTTTAAAACTAGAAAACTGCGCTAGTCATTTTTAATTTAAAAAGAATTTAGTGGTTTAGGAGGTGGGAGGAACCTGGGGAATAAGTGTAGCAACCCACACACAAAACCACAGAGGAACTGCTGGCACTTAGTCTAAAGCCAGTCATGCAGCTTGAAGATTGTTGCACTGTTGAGGTTTTATTACACATAAGGCTGTCACCTTCAGGACTATTTAATTCCTAGCCTCCAAAGTGCAGTACATAACAGAGACATTAAAAAAAAAAAGAAATTGTGGGATGGAATGCAGAAAAGAAAAGCAGAATTAAAGTTTTTTGTTTGTATTTGATCCTTAAAGAATAATTACCAGCTTTTTACCTCCCCCAAAACGGTTCCCCTCCCCCCATCATAATGACATTGCTCAAAGACAGCAACACATTTGTAGCCTGCATGATGCAAAATAAAATCTATAGNATTTTCTACACCAAACACCTGAAACTTTATGCTTGCCTGTATGTTCCTATTATAGCATATACCTTTCACAAGAGATTTCACTGATTCTAGACGAAGTACATTCCATAACTACTTCCTGAAAGCTACTGTTTATCAAGTAAGAATCTGCATGTTTTAGGAAAGTCTACTGTATTCACAGATGATTTCAATTGCAGTGTAAGGTTTTTCCTTTCCATAACTATGCTGTTGAATAAGTTTTGTCTTTAATCCAAGGCCAGCATGCTCTTCAGAACACTCCTCTTTCCCCCACTGCAGGGCCATTTCACAGAGGTCAGAAGCAGCACAGAAGAGGTCACAGTTTGGAACAAAGGCCAGGCTCTGTCACGTGGCCTCCCTACCTGAACTGTTGCTGGGAGAGCAATCGATGGCTAGCTAATATTTTCCAGACACCTTTAGAATAATCATGCTAACCAATTGCTTTTAAATCCCATGTAGCTCTTCAGTGCCTTCTCACCTTCAGCAAAGCAGAAATGTTCAAGACGTCAAACAGTAAAGGCTTCCTGGCTTCACATATGTGAATAACCAAGCAGCTTCTCAATTAAAAAAGAGACTAAATCAACTTCAAAACTGGGAGGCAATAACTCAGTTTTAGCTAAGCATCTTCTTTGAAGGAATACTGTAAAAAGCCGTAACAAGGGACAGTGGATCTCAGTAAGATTTTATACCATGGTATCTAGGTTATTTTCAGTTTTACCTCGACATACATCCTCTGCCAGGCTTCCAGAATTGCTGCTGCTTTATCCTCATTCCAGTTGATATGTGAAACATATTCATATCCCTTGAAGTGCTCATACATTTGCTTAGGAGTCATTAACTGAAACATGGTTTGCAAAGCCTGGGCACTATAACACAGAGAAATAAGAGGAGAAAGAGGCATAAAATAAGTATTTTCAGTAAATTATTCTCATGGCATGAAATCCTAAATGAGAGCCTTATATAGCAGTCTGTAGGAGCTCTTGATTTTAGAGCACATATTCACACTAAAATTGAATAGAGTATAATTATTCTAACTATGTATCTGGTGCAGCTGTATGGATCTTTTAAGTACTGAGGTTAAACTTAGTTTCACAGAAGTTTATTTTGCCATTATTTTTGATAGGATCACTTTGGGTAGCAAAGAATGTAACCCTACAAATCAATTATAAGGATCATGATTAACAGATGACATATTATTGAAGATGACACGTCTTATAAGATCTTGTAATTGCCATTGGCAATTTGTCATTTGAAAACCTTGGCCTTCTTTAACCGTTCGAGAGAAATGCCATATTTAACTCCTGGCGTCTGGCAAACTGGGAGGAGTACACAATGGCAACAGTTATCCATGGTGACTTTCCACAACATGCAAATGTATCCAACAATTTCAGAAGCTTAAGGAACTACTTTTATTTTTCACTAAAAGCATATTCTTTGTCTTAATTGGTGGAAGATTTACTGCAATAAATAATTCTTCAATGTTTGGTGGAAATGTAAAAAAAAGTTCATAATCCATACTACGACTTCCAGTAAAAAAAATCTCTATTAAATGTGTGATAATTGTGCTTCACTTAGCTTACTACGTCCTATATTTTTCAGAATAGTTCTCTCTCACAGGTTTTCCCCCCCACTGAAGTCCTGACTTCCATGATTTCTTAAAAAACTCTAAAAAAGTATTTTGTTTTATCAGACAAAAATATATTCAAGATGTAATAACATAAAGAATGTACTTTTCTCCATATTGATTCTAAACAAAAAGCTTAGTTCGAATTTTGAGAAAAGTCAACGGAGTGAGTACTTTACCTGTACTTTTTCCCCCTTTTTCCTTTGACAGTATTTCAAAAAATGCTCAAAGTTGTCTGGTGTTTCAAACACTGTTCAATGTTTTATACATACATGCCAAACAACAAAGCTGCCAGAAAAAAAAAAACCTACTTCTGAGAAATGTACATTATCATTCTAAGGTTAGAAGCAGGAAGCAGTGACGTCAATTAAACAATTACCTAATCACTGTTTTAAATTCTGTTTTCTTGAGGTGTGCATGTCCTCCCAAAAGGGTTCATAACACACATGAAGGATAAATACACATGTGTCCCAAAAACCAAACTCTAACAGGGAAAACTTTAAAATTTTCTTTAACCACTTGCTTCTTTACCTGACAAGTTTACCAGAACTGTTCTTGACTGTACCACCTATAATTAACTCTTCTTGCCAATGCATGTATTTTCTTGACAGTCCATAGCATCCACCACTCAAAACAAGGGCTACATCAAGAGGCTAGAAAAAGTTATAAAGAAGAAATTAATCAGTTGCATAACTTTAGACAAACTTGTATTATAAATCAACATCCCGTGCAATAAAATAACTGATATTAAAGATTGTCTAAGAGGTCTAAAAAGAGAAATTATGCTCAGCAACTCAAGCGGACAAATCACTCAGGTATTAATTGAACAAACAGTAACTTTTCCAAAGCCTGACTGAAAGACAGATGTATAAAACCAGGGACCATTAATTCAAATTATTCACAAAGTAAACAAAATTGGCCCTACCTGAAGGAAAGAAGGCTTTGCTGTCTGGTGTGAGCATACAGAGCAGATGCATTTCAGCAGTGGTTATCTCTATCTGAGGAATTAAGTCTTTTGAAATGCTACACTGCCACTTTGCCATGCTTGGCCAGCAGCTAACTGTACTCTGATTCTAAATATGGGGGATAACTACTGCATCACAGAATGACAGAAAGTTAACGATTCTGTTTCAGCAGCAGGTAACATCAGTCAATAATTAGACCTACATACTGCTGCTTCTCTCCTCCCGGCCTCCAGCATCCCCAATAAAAGATACAAACAAGCACAAGAAAACTTACTTTGGTAGAATTTTTATTGGGAGCTGTGATTGGGCAATCAGGATCAGCAGGATTCAGGCAAGGTCGATCCATATAACCATGACCAACCTCTGCTTTATTCAGCATTTCTTCCCAGCTCTCCACTTGGTAGTTTATTTTCTTTAACTCTTCCAAGAATTCTAAGGGGTCAAAGTTGATCCACTGCAAAGGAGGCTTCCCTCTGCAAAATAAATTAGGGAGGAATGATTAAAATAAAGGAAGACAAAAGAAGTACCGAAACAAACATGCTTTTAAAATTCATATTTGCACAAGTAATTGAAGGTTTTTGTTTTTTTTTAAGTATGTTTGTTTTCTAAGTTATTACCTTTGTTGATAAGGTCATTTCATACAAAATAAGGCATATTTTAATTATATTTGTTTATGTACTTTTCTTGTAGCCTTGCTGTCATTTAAAAAAAATATATTCAGATTTTACAAAGTTATTGCACAAAATACAATATATTCACAAGTAAAAAGTACTTCAATTTACAAGCAAAGAAAAACAAATTATCAAGAGCCCAAATAATAAAAAAACAGCCAACTGCTGCTTCATAGAATTAGGGGGAGGGGAGAAAGAAAGAAAAGAGGGGCCTGAAGAAAGAAAGCCTTTCTCACAGTATCAGATTACTTCTTGCTACTCTAATAATCATCTTGCAGATGTAATCAATCAATACAGCTGATCTTTGTTTATCTATAACAATACTATGCTCCTTCAAATGCCCTGACAGCTTGACTATCGACTAGCAAGCTCTCCTGCTACCATGGCTGCCATTACTATCACTGTCACGTTTCCCGCCCCCCACCTTCTGAATTTGTGATGTTGACAGACTAGAATGGATTTTGGCTGCCTTATTCTGTGGTTCAAAACACACTGTATCTGCTTAACTAAGCTTAAGTTATTATTCCGATTCTCCCAACCAGAAAACACACACCCTGTACATTCCCCATCTAGAAATGTACACTAAAGGTTATGAGATAGCCATTGCAGATTGCTTTTACAGATACAGGCAAACCAGAACAGAAACAATAACTCAAAGACTAACTCTTGCATAATTAACAGAAAATGCCTGTACATATCAACAATTAACTGTTTCAAGGATTCAGGGCATATAATATCACACTTATAAATTGTGAGAAACCACCCATAAAAGATACTATATACGGTTTCTTTAATGATCTCTTAAGCAAAGGATTTGGTTTTTTGTTCTTTAGGAAGATCTGGGATTTAACCCCAGAAATTTTCTTTGAAATAAAATTTCCAATTAATCAATGTTATTTGTAAATTAAGAAAAAAAGACACAAGTTTATTTCCAAAAGAAGCATAAAGCCCTTAAAGCTTAGATTGAGAACTTAGAGCTTCTTCTGCATGCTAGCAGAGTGAGAAAAACAATACAGAAATCAAATTGATGCCTACAAATCATCTTACAGAAACAAAAGTATATTTGTTCAATTAAAAAAAAAGCCCATGCATATTTTCAGTAGAGACACTGTAATTTCATTTTTCTGTTAAACCAGAATGTCAATGAACAGTCAGAATGCAACCCAAAATCATATATATAGAATTAAAATTAGTCAGACTAGAAAGTTAAATAAAAGCATGCTTACAATAGATAGGCAGTTCCCGACTGTAGCTTTGCTCCCTCCCAGAAGCAGTCCAAAGGAGTAATAATTAAGCAAGGATAAAGATATTCTATAATCTGTCAAAAGGAGAAGTGGTAAACACACAGTTAGACTAGAATATAATCTAAGCAGCATAAGTTGAATTATGATTATAGAAAAAGCTTACAAGTAAACGCTTGCTATGCATACCTGGTCCATGTAACCTGCTTCTGTGATGAGTTCTCCTGATTTATAACACAAATGTTCCAACTTCCATTGTCTGTAATAAGAAGAAAGAACAAATATTTTTCTTCCACAATAACTGAGAAGTTATCTTTTAAATGTAATGTACACTCAAAACTGCAACTTATACTCGTTTATTGGCTTCAAGTAGCAAACCACTGAGGAAGGCAAATTTTATTCAGCGTAGGTATACCACACCTCACATGAATAGCTCTTTTTGTAGTTACAGAACAGATATTTTTGTTTCAGTTGTTCTAAACGCTCTCTGTAAATAGAGCTGCTTTTGGGTGAGCAGACTGGTTGACGTGATTAAAAGGGACAGAAATTTGACTTTATATAAATGAGACCACTTGTGACTTGTGAGTTATCATTCAGTGATGCAACCAGAAGACAAGTCATCTTGAGGCTCAGAGGACTAGAATATTCCTACACTGAGGCTTTCTCTCTCCCTTTTTCATGACTTCCAGCACTTTAACACAAAGCAGGAGCCAGGTAAAAGCCAATTGTAGCCTGAGGACCAGGCATCAGCTGGATATGCTGAAAAGATATCCTGAAAGATACTGGGTTTCATGCCTCAGACAGCATCCCTAGGCACATCATCATATAAGCAGTAACCCTGAAAGAACCACTTTTCAGGGAGACACCTCAGTAGTCCAAAGCTGGTACGCTTGTAAGGTGCAGTTTTAGCATTTGTTGTTGTTGGATACCACACAATTCCCAGTCTTCAGTATGTGCACGTAGCCACTCTGAAGGTCAACTCTACTATGACTACCTATGTTACTGAATAACTGTTATTCCATCTGCTGGAACTTCTCACAAATTTTCATCTCCCTTTATACACAAAGTACTGGAATGACAGTAAATTGTACTAGTATTTAGAGTCATTATGTGATTCAAGATGGTGTATCAGTGAATGAATACATCTCTGACACAGAAAGCTTTTCAATATTAAAAATACCATCAGTAAGATTTTACATTGGGAGCATAGACATCACTTCTTAAGGAAGACAACTGCTGAATACTGTAGAACTGCTCATACGGGTACATTTTCAGAATCTCTTCCAAAACTACTTACCAGCAGCAGACAAATCAGAAAGTCCCAAAATAAAGGCTCAGAAGTTCTAATCGCTTAGAAATACGTGGACGGAAACATGAGTCCAATTTTCAGTAGTTACATATCACCAAGAAAACTTTCGCTTATCTGCTTACCTGTTGTACATATAAACATGTACTCTGCTGGCCTGAAGTGCAGAATCAAGGTGCTGTCGGAGTGCTTCTGTTGTTAGTACATTAGTTCCGTCTTCCTGTGGAGTCTGAATCATGAGCTGGGGGTTAAACATGGCCTCTTCTCCAATCTTCTGCCGTGTGTAGTTTAACTCCCGACTCACTCGTCCACCAACTGATGTAAAAATATCAACAGTTTTGCATTAGCCAAAGTTCGCTCATTTGTGATGACACGGTAAGCATCCTCCAGTCAGAAATGCTATGGTGCATGCCTGGACTAATCTACCTCAGAAAGATCACAGAGTAACTAAAACTAGTATGAAATTTACTTAGTAATACTGCAAAAATCATACTCCTTTTTAAAGCTTCCACTCTACAATAATACTGATGTGTAAACTGAAGCCTCAAACAAAATTTTTTTGTAAATATGGAAAAAAAAAAAAACCACAACTTTTTCCTTTCCTTATTGAGTGTACCATCAATAAGTTTTCTGATGACACCAAGCTGAGTGGTGCAGCTGACACAATATAAGGGAGTAACGCCATCCAGAGGGACCTGGACAGGCTCAAAAAGTGGGCACCATGACAATCAAATGAAGTTCAACAAGGCCAAATGCTAGCTGTTGCACCTGGGTCAAGGCAATTCCAGATGTGAGTAGAGATTGGAAGAACAACTCCCTCATAGCAGCCGAGAGGAGAAGGACCTGGGGATCCTGGTGGACAGAAAACTGGACATCAGCCAGCAGCGTGCACTTACAGCCCAGAAGGCTAACAGTATCCTGGGCTGCATCAAAAGAGGGGCGGTCAGCAGGAAGAGGGAGGGGATTGCCACCCTCTGCTCTGCACTTCCTGAGGCCCCATCTGGAGTACTGTGTCCAGGTCTGGGGCCCCCAGTATAGGAGAGATGTAGAGCTGTTGGAGAGGGTCCAGGAGGGCCATGAAGGTTATCAGTGGGCTGGAGCACCTCTCCTATGAAGAAAGGATGAGGGACTGGGCTTGTTCAGGTTGAAGAAGGCTCCAGGGAGACCTCATTGTGGCCTTCCAGTATTTGAGGGGAGCCTACAAGCAGGAGGGGGCGCAACTTTTAACACTGTCTGACACTGACAGGATGAGGGGGAATGGCTTTAAACTAAAAGAGGGGAAATTCTGTTTAGATGTTAGGAAGAAATTCTTTGCTCAGAGGGTGGTGAGGCACCAGCAAAGGCTGCCCAGAGAAGCTGTGGATGCCCCATCCCTGGAGGCATTCAAGGCCAGGCTGGATGGGGTCCCGGGCAGCCTGAGCTGGTGGGGGACAGCCCTGCCCACTGCAAGGGGTCAGAAATAGATTATCTTTAAGGTCCCCTCCAACCCATGCCACGCTATGATTCTACGACTCTTCTGGACCAGATCAAGTACTTCTTTTTCACAACTACTTATACCTGTATGAACAGACTGCTCCAATAGCACATTTCAAGATAAATGGCTTTAATTTATACCTTTCTCCTAAATAATCTGGCAAAGTCAGAAGCAGAATGTTTCTCTTCAGTTAAAAAAGTGAGGAGAGAAATAGCAGGTGATCAGTGCTACTTCTTCCAAATAAAAAAGAAAAAATATCAAGTTAACATTAAGAGAATTAGCTTTGAATGTAGCAGAAAGGACCATCTACGGTGTATCTGCCCCAGCAGTTCTGCACCTGCATAATATTCTGTGATGCAGGATACAATGAATATGCAGTGACTGTTTTATAAATCCAAATGAGCCGAACAGTGTGCTCCATATCAAAACACGGTTTTAAAAAAGGAAAGGAAAAGGCAGCGGGAAACTGCAAAGTAGACAGGCTGTAGAGGGAGCCATATTCAATTTTTCTTGCCAGAAATATTACATAAGAATGAAAAACTATCTTTCCACTCAGAGATCAGAATTCAGCTACAGTTTGTATACTCTATATAACTCCTATGTGGTCTATCTAACAAGCGAATGGGGGGGGCGGGGCAATTAATTCAGCTAACTAGCTGAATCAAGACCACATTCAGATGAGGAGGACTAAAATACCATAAACATCTAGTTTTCATCTGTTAAGTCCAACCTGCTTTGTTCCTTTTTTTTCTGTCCCAGTCACCTTGGCACTGATCATCTGAATTACTGCTGAAGATGAGTTCTGCAACAGTGTGAAGAGAAATCAGACATGCACATCTATGTCTTCCTAGGACATACGCTGATCTGTAACTAGCTGGCAGTGTGGGAGATGACGCTCTCAAGTCTAAACAAGCCAGGAGCATACTTCTTAAAATAAGTGGGCCCTCAACCCACGCATACACCATCCCTAAGGCTAAGTGGACCACCAGGAAAGAAACTGGGCATGGATAAACCTGTCAGAATCAGACCATCAACAACTAAATCATATTGTCATTTTGGCATGAGGCATCACTTAATTTCTAGATCACAAATTCTTTGGAAAAGTATTTCCGCAGCACACTCCATTTTCTCAGTCTGTCATTCGTGGCATTATCTCCTTCACATCAAGTAACAACGGTCAGCTCGCAGTAAGAAAACATATAAATGAAAGTACAACTTCCCCACCTAGATTCCCTTTATAACTTCCTAAAATCCCTTTTGCCACTGCATATGCGTGATAACAACAAAAAAAAAGTTGTTCAATCATATCACAAATAAAACTCTAGAAACAGCTAAGATTTTGCCTCAGATGTTTTCACTGTGTATGAGCAGAGCAATCACAGCTAAATACAGATTCAAGTAAACCTTCATATCAAACAGTAACCATAGACTTAAAGCTAGTTTGCACACCCTTGTATCATAGGGTATCATTCTTGTATCATTCTTTGTGGGGGGGGGATATTTATATAATCCCAGCACTTGATCACTCAACAGCCTAATGTTCAAGATCACTGCTGTCTTTCTCCCCCATCCAGTACTCCTATGATACGTTAATAAAATTTGCTCCTTCTTACAGGAGTACGAAGAGGGAGTAGAGAACCACAGTTACTCTAACCTGTGTGTCATGGAACCAGAGCTTCTTTTGCCGCCCTTCACACTGCAAGCATTTCAGAAGACAAAATACCCTTCTCTCTCTTTGTGTCTCTGTACCAGCAAAGATAATAAAGACCCAATTTTATGAGGACTGTGGACTCTACCATAAACATCTACTTCTGGTACTATCTTCTCTGCCATTCTGCTCACACTTTACTTTTGAACTTAGCTAGGACTTGAAACAACAAATCATATGTCATGCAAGACAAAGGCTGACATTCCTATATCTGCTGAAAGTGACCAACTGTTTACTATCAACAGAAACGATTGCTTCCTAATCAAGGTCCTGTCAAACCACATTAACTTCACAGAACAAGGCAGATTTAGCTAATCAAAACTGCATCACACAAGTAAGCCAACAGAACAGAAGCTGTTTTTCCCCCTTTTTCATTCAAAACAGGAATAGTAAAACCATCCAGGAAGATGAACACATATTCCAGAATGCAACAGTGTCTTTTCTGCATATTTCTTACAGCATTATACCATTTTATTATTTGACAGGTCCATTATGTTCATTTACTCTGCCAAATAGAGCAAAGATAACTCCATGGGCAAACACAGATATACACAATGTAACACTCATATACAAAGGAACTGTAAACTTGCAGAGGAAAATTCTGACCGCCAAAGACACAATTATGTGAAAAAGCATTATAGGACAAATGATGAAATGGAAAATAAAACCAATGAATAAAATGGTGGTATTTTGTGGTTTTCCCTCATGGGCTCAGTTTTCTTATATTTGGTGACAACACTACTAGAAATGCAGTGGAATTCTGTTGTATACATGACATGGAGTATCAATATTTCTGATTTTATTCACTATCAAAGACAGAACTATTTCCCTTTAACATCGTGGTGACAAAACACACTTCATTCTCCTTTTCTGACATATGAGAAATCACTTGATAGCACTCGAGTCCTTTATTATCTGATTTAGTGCCCGGTCAGCTGAGTTGGTGGCACAAATGCCTGCAAGCCATAACACTGATTTAAATAACAGATCTGCACATTATCTCATGGCCAATGGTAATACAAGGCAGCAGTTTGTACACTATCCTTTAAGTGGAGTCAACAGATTTTAGATGTCTGTCTACTCAAAATGATAGCACGTTTTCTGCAAAATTTAGCTAACAAGAAAATTTTTAAAAAGTATCAAGACACAATAATAACATCAGTGTCCTGGAACCACATCTCAGTTAATATGTCAGTTTCTAATGCTTAAACATGCGTGTGAAGGCTAGTGTTCCACTGAAGACATTTTTCTTGCCAGCACCTTTGTTGATGAGCATTGCTTCTTGCCTGAGCAGCTTTTCCACAGAAGAGGAGAGCATCTCCACTTGTCCCCATGCCAATATCCCCCAGTTCGTCAGCCTTCTCTACCACTGAACATGCTGCTGCCTCCCTTGAACTTCCCAAAGACTTAATCAGAAGCTGGTGAAGGTATAGAATGTCTGCCCTTCCCAAGGACATCAAGAGAGCAGTAACCATCAGCATGCTGGGAGAGCCACCATCTCTCCCTCCCTCCCCCGAGAGCAATGAACAGCTGTTAGGTGGTAACAAGTTTTAGTCATCCTTAACTTGAAGCAGACCTGAACCTATGACCTGTAGGCAAAAGGCTCCATATCCCATTACCAAGCTCTCGGGTCACAGTCCCTGTGTCTCAGTCATCACATTAAAATGTTCGATGCATCTTAAGTGAGAAGCAACCATAAAAACAAAACTGCTTCCCTCTAGTACACATTTGCACAACACTGATGCATCCTCAAATGACACAAGAGTGAAAACATATCTGTTTTTATTACAGCTTCTGACAGGATTTCCACTGACATTTTTTAAGTCATTGAGTCTTTCAGCTAATGTACTCATTTCCACTACGAATGTTGTTGTCTTACATATGTATTTCCCATGACTGGCATTCAGTATGGTATTTTGGTATATTTGTATTATCTTAACATGCTTGTAACATGCAATTTGCTGCTGCAAACCGCTGCTGCAAACCTGCTCTTCCGTACTGAGCACTTTCAAGAGCAAATCTGACCTCTGCTACACTAAGAGACTGATCCAAAATGAGGCAATATATGATAGCTAAAAATCACTGCTTGCTAATGTCTGTTTGCTCAAAACGCATGAAATGCTTCTTTTTTGGAACACATTATGATGTTCCATTTCAAGTTCCTGAACTGTAACGTATAGCCTGAGGGTTTTCCGTTTGTTTTCTTTTTTCAGATGCGTACACAACCTGTATTAACCATTCAATAGATACCTTGTACGTGACTGTACAGCAACTACCTTAGCAGAGAACAAGTTCCCTCTAAAAAAAGAACATTCCTGAGAGCCAACAATTGGGGCAGAAATGTTTGCCTGACACTGTGGAGTGACAAGACTTTGAGAAACTAAAGTCAATATTTCCAGAAATACTACTGGCCTGGGGATCTAAGTTTTTCTGTGGCAAGTCTGAGCCGCACGAATGGTACAGAATTTTCTGGAGACCTCACCTTCTAAAGACTTCCGAAGAGTGCCTACACTTGAATACATTTTTCCAGGATTGTTTACATAAGTCATGAGATCACTGCCTGAGGGTCGCCCGCAGCCACCACACACCTCCAGCACGCTCCCTCCTGCCACCAGAACAAGATCCCTCTCTGGCCTGACTGCTGTTGAGGACTTCCTTCTACTCTTCTTCCTCACCAAGTCTCTCTTTTGCTGTTCCCATACGCCATTTCTATAACATGTGTAATGGTATGTTGCTCAAAAATTGCAGATCGGAAGAAGTTTCAGTCCATTACAACGGAAGGCAAAAGAGCCAGACCACCACAGCTTCGGCTCCCTGTCCTAAACGTTTATCAGGATAGAAATATTTGTACCTGTCGTGTAATAGAATGCAGTACCTAAGAAAAATCACACAGGATTGAATAAGGAAGTGGAGAGTTGAGCTCTCTGACAGATACGAAGACTACCCTGCCTCTTATTGGGCACAGAAAAATAACAGCCTTTTGATTTAAAGCTTCCTGTTGCTCTTAAAGGAGCCTATGCAAGCTGCTTGCTGATCATGTTCTTTGTCAGTTGTAGAATACAGTTTTTCTGCACACGGACAGTACTACTTATCATCCTCATTTTTCCTGACAGAAGAAGTGGGTAAGGTGGCAACTTCTTCAGATCTTGCTGGCAAAGTACAGAGGTATTGGAGGAACTGCATAACATTTTCATTGAAAATTCTAATGAGGTTAATGAGGGATGTCAGCCTATTAGGACTGTATTTAAAAAATTTTTGGTTACCTGCGCTGATTTTTTTTAATGCTCATTTATTTAATAATGTAACATAAAACTTCAAGGGAAATGACGTGTTTGCAAGAGCTGGAACATAGTGGTAAGACAGTGTCTTAAAGAGATTACACAGTCATTCAGTGGACTGTTCCAATAGCTCAGTAAAAAATGATTATCTTTATCCTGCAATTAATTAAACATGACCTGTGCTAGGCACTGGGCTATGGTCAGTCAGAAACACCCCACTGTATCTAGGTTTTCTTGCACTGCTTTTACTCTGCTGAATACACATGCCTGCATTTATATCTCCCATACAGAATGGCAACAGTTGCGCCTGCCTGGGCTAAGGCCAGCACTATCCCATTTCCTTTCCCAACATCCAGGTAACAACCTACACTTTTCTCTCCCCTCCCATGCTAATGTCCAACAAAATGACATCAGCATATCACAATATAAAGACTCTATCATCTTCAGTCTCCTTAAAGACCACTGGCTTCTAGGAAAATCTAGAAGCAAATTGATTATCTCAATCATTTCTGCTTAAAATATAAACATATTTTTAAAAAAGATTATTGACTACAAGTGCAAGAAAAAAAAAAAGAAAAAAGTTACAAAAAACAAAAGCACTTCAGAAGGATGCTTTTTACTTCCCAAGATGTCATAAGTTACTTCTCACAGATGACAGTGACGACTCCAGCATTGCTGTTACAAATTTCATTACTGCTGACATGACTATCAAAGATGGCTCTTCATTTGGCCAGTTTGACAAAGTTTAGAGCAGTGACAAGGATACAAAGCTGTCCACAAGCTCAGGAAGACAGCCCAGCAACAGCTGCTGCAGACTGTAGTGGGAAACTTTTCCTTCAGTTTTCGAGGCTAAAATGTTTTCTTTCTAAAAAATCAAACAAAGATTATTCTACATGCATGCATTTGTATCAGCCATAGGCAGAATGTATATATACATTATTTCTGATTAGGTAAAATATGCAGATCACTAAAGAAGCTATTTATGTTTTGATGCACTTGTGGGTTGGTGTCTCTCTGGGTTGAGACACTGCAAAATACAATAAAAAAAACCAACAAACTGAACAAGTTCAACGGTACAATCTAAAAAAAAAAGATAATAGAAGCTTTGACATGTACAAGAATATACAAAACAGAGAAAATTGGTACATGTAATTCAAACTTTCCAATTAAACATAAAATGCAGTAGCTGCTTACTGAGCTGTGACACATGTCCTTGGTAACAGGATATGAGCTGCTCACCTCTGGGTCACTGGTTCTAATCAAGCCAGGAACAACAGTGACCACAAGTTGTTTACCATCTGACAGCTGTTTTGCTAGCTCATGTGAAATGAGTTGGTGGTCTCAGTCCACTTCCTAACAGGCAGGTGTCCATATTATAGAAAACCACTGTCACAATTGCTATCCTTGTTGACCATCTCAACAAAGAGATGGAGGAATGAATGGAGAGTGAACAGTCCTTTCTTCCAAAGGCACAGTTCCTTTGGGTCAGAGCTGAGCCATAGGTTTTGGTGGAGAAGCCCAACTATAGAATTTTCTGGGTGAAGTATCAAAGGAATAAGGGACCCCAGACTCTGCTACTTCCTAAAAATCAAGGAGACAGTCTACGGGTGGGATAGGCAGCTAACAGAGACAGCAGCAGCTCTTAATAGTTTATGATCCTGTAACAGTTTACGTCCTCTGATGAGCAAAACTGAAGTTTTACTTTTCAGTGTTAACAAACATTTGTGCGTGCTTAACAGTAGGCCCAAATCCTCACACATACTGAAAGTGACTAAATTTCCAGTTCATCTGAGAAGGGGCTTCAAGGTCTAAACCTAAGGATTTTAAAACAGCTGAAAATAACTGACTTAAGTTACTTTAACTTGGATACAAGCTTCTACTGGGTAACATGTTAAAAACAATTTGCTGTGTTGTTCCACAGCAGTCAGCTTTCCTCTAGGCCCAACTTTTCATTTAACCTCTCAGTGCCCTTTCCTCAAATATGTAATTGTTTTCCTGTGTGGTTAAAAGCAGCATTTTAAAGTCTTTTCATCTGTACCTCTGGGATAGCACAAATTTCATCTGTACACAGAGTACCACAAAGTTCTAATGAAAATTTTTAAAGGAACAGCAAACAGTAAAGAGAAACTGATCATCCAGAACTTTTCTGGAAATACTATTTCCTAGATAATGCTGCCAGGAGATAGCAAAATAGAAAAAAGAAAAAAAAAAAANAGCAGCTCCAAATGTAGTTTCTCTGCATCTAGCTCTTTTCTCCAGTGTTTCACCAGCAACTTATTTTCAGTTTAACAAATTACTTCTGAGGATACAGACATACTTTTCTTCTGCGACTGAAATTAAGTCAATCCCTGTTAAGTCAGTAGACAGGTGCAAAAGGGATATAGTATTGGATTTCTTATCATCAGATTATTTTTGATACTCAAGAATTAATCAGAATATAGTATGAAACCTTTTCATTTATGTAATTTAATATACGTATAAGCAAAGAATATTCAACAAGAAGATATTCAAAGAGTAGGCAGTGCAGTGTTTTTTGGTCATATGGCTTACTCTTTCACAACCACAAAAGCCTGATTTGTAGAAGACTTTGAAAAAAGTTTTGAAAAGAGATTATTTTTCATCATGTTCATTGACCAAACAAAGTTAATGTTATGGCATCGTAAAATAATAAATGGGTCAACCTGTGTAATTATTGGCATCCCAGTTTGTGGGTGTAAAAAAAAAAAAAAAAAAATGAAACAGCTGTTGCATGAATCAGGTCTTAACTAATAGCATACTTAACACCAGCTAACATGGATTTTTAGAAAACAAGTGTTGTTAAACTAGTCTTTAACAGTTGAAATGGAGCCCTAGTTAATCAAACAAGTAGAATTACTACAAAGTACTCAAGACAAACCTCCTCCATTCTCTTCTTCCCTGTCAAACAAACAAACAAAATAAACCACAAAATAAAACAATAGTTAAAATGTTTAATGAACTATACTCTTGGGACATGCATGGCATCAATATTCTTCATTTCTGCAAAATGAAATCTGGTTATACTATTTGCATTTAACACAGCCACAAAAAGATGCATGCATGTGGGCTGGACATGCATTTGGGTTTAACATTTAAACCTCATTTAATTTGCTTTTATTTCATGAAATAAGCAGATTTCAAAAGTAGAGTAATGTAGAAAAGTCTATGGGCGTGACAAGATAATGAAGGGAACAAGAGCTACTTGGATATTTTTACTTAGCTCCCATGGAAAAAAAAAAAACAAAAAAAAAACAAACCAATGAGGAAATAACCCACTTTTTCAGGAAAAAAAAAAAAAAAAAAGGTGTCTAAAAAATCAGAAATACGGATTATTCTACTATATTTTGGGTGCACCTATTCTAAGTGTGATACAAACTATGATTCTTTCAGGTTACCATTTTATTTCACAAAATCACAGATTCACAGAATTGCAGGGGTTGGAAATGACCTGAAGAGGTCATCGACTCCAACCTCCCTGCAAAAGCAGGTATCCAACAATAGTTGCACAGGTAAGAGTCCTTACAGGTCTTGAATGTCTCCTGAGAAGGAGACTCTACAATCCTTCAAGGCAACCTGTTCCAGTGCTCCATCATCCTTACCATAAAGAAGTCCTGCTGCATGTTAGTATGGAACTTCCTATGTTCAAATATTAGGTCATTACTCTTTGTCCTATTGCTACACATCAAGAAAAGCCTGGCCTTATTTGTTTGCCTCTCACCTCCCTTCAAATATTTATAAATATTTATCAGATCCCCTCTCAGTCTTCTTTTCCCCAGACTGAACAGATGCAGGTTACTCTGCTTTTCCTCATATGGAAGATGCTCCAGGCCCTTTATCATCTCTGCTGTCCTCCGCTGGACTCATTCTAGGAGATCCCTGTCTTTTTTGAATGGGGAGCCCAGAACTGGACATAATAGTCTATATGTGGCCTCATCAGGGCAGAGTAGAGGGGAGGATCACCTCCCTCGACCTGCTGGGCACACTCTTCTTAATGCACCTAAGGATATCATTGACCTTCTTGGCCACAAGGGCACACTGCTGGCTCATGGCCAACCGGTTGTCCGCCAGGACAGCCAGGTCCTTCTCTGCAGAGTTCCTTTCCAGTCGGTCATCCTGTAACCTGTACTGATGCATGCAGTTATTCCACTCCAAGTGCAAAGCTTTATACTTGCTCTTGTTAAACCTCATCAGGTTCCTCTCTGCCTAATTCTCCAGTCTTGTGGAATGGTAGCGCAGCTTTTGGTGTGTCAGACACTCCTCCCAGCTTTGTATCATCAGTAAACTTGCTGAGGGTGGACTCTATCCCTTCATCCAGGTCACTGATAAAGATGTTGAATAAGATTGGACCCAGCACTGACCCCCGGGGAGCACTGCTAGTTACAGTCCTCCAACTAGACTCTGCACAACTGATGACAGCCCTCTGAGCTCTGCCAGTCAGCCATTTCTCAATGCACCTCACCATCCACTCATCTATCCCACATTTTCTAAGTTTCATAACAAGGATGCTGTGGGAGACAGTGTCAAATGCCTTGCAGAAGGTACACAACATCTACTGCTCTCCACCTATCTACCCAGCCAGTGATGACATCACAGAAGGCTATCAGGTATCGTCTGTGTAAGATTTTATAGAGAAAAAAAAAGAAAAAAAGAATAAAAAGGTCATCCTATTTCCCCAAATCTCTAGAAAGAGCAGTTAATAGATGTTTACTCCTAATCAGAATTCTCTCAAGTTGCTAGCTTTTATTTACAGTTGGAAGTCATATTAAACATGTTTTAGTTCTGTTTCTTGATCTTAATAATTTGCACTAGAATATCACATTTTCTGTTATCTACCATTTAAATAGAATCATCTTCTAAACAGCTAAAGCTTCTTCTCTGAGCATGAGGCACAACTCCTCTTTGAGTAACCAGCAGAATAAGGCTGGTGTAAATGAAATCAGAATCAGGCCCATGTGGAGAAGCAAACAAGATACGTAAGAAACGCTCTACAGGAAAACTAGTACAAGAAAGTATTCGCTTTAAAGTATCTGTAGGATTTCTTACCATTACAGGAAGGTAACTTACAAAGAAAAATGAAGTTGCAATGGGTACATTATTTTATGTTATCATTCCATCAGTGGGAAGGGATAGGCTTAAATGAGCTCCTAAGGCCTTATTTTTCTTCTGGGTATCTTACTGAACAGATCACACTGCGATCTGTATTGGGACTACATTCCTGTAGCTATTTAAATACAATTTATCACATAAAAATAAGGTCCTATAACCCCTTTCCTCTCTGCACATGCCCAAGGGAGCTTCAGCGACTCAACAGATTTGTCAGATAACCCAAACGTAAATCTGATTACTGAATCACCCTTGGCAATTTCCTTCCAGGTCAGCTTTGTGGAATCTTCTTTCAACTACATTTTAAGTGTTATGAAATGATGTATTCGTGTTTAAAAAAATGGGAAAATATTGAAATAAACCTCTGACATCCACTACTACATCCAAAGGAGATAAGCACTCTGTTAATACAGAGCAAAGGCCATTTAAATAAGAACAGTTCCACAATGTTTATACTCAAAAGGTGCAGCAACATACCCAGTCTTTCCATTACACAGCATGAGGTCAAGAAGACCCTATGTCTCTGCCTTTCCTACTTCCCATTCTTTGTCCACATTCCTTCCACATGTAAAAGACCGCTCTTCACAACACGGTAAGAGTTCTGCCTGTCAGCAACGGCCTTTACTTTAATATTTTGCTTACTACATGTTTGTTTGACTAAATTAAGCAGCCTCAGCCAAGCCACATCTTGCTTTCTAGTATCTCAGTTCTAGTTGTTATAATATCTGCCAATCCAAAGCGCTAATTTATCAGCAGTCTTCCAGCTCCAAAATACTGGCTGTGCACTCAAGAACACAAATAATACTTTCTTCTTTTCTTTTCTTTCCTTTTTTTTTTCCCTTTTTTTTTTTTTTTTTTTNCCTGAGCTAGGGGCCAGAAGCCCTTAAGCAATGATTTAAGGGGGGTGAAAAAAATCATACAACTTGACTTAACACTGCTCATTCTAGCTTGTTGCACTTAACTGACTGAAAAGCAGAAATGCATCAGACAGGTAAACAAGAGAAGGTTGTTTCTTTTAATTTATCTTACTGCTAGTAAATGAAAACTCTATTACAGTTTAAGGGCTGAGTTCCAGCTTCAGGTACATGCATGTATAACACTGCACACATACCTTAAAAATACTAGCTTTTTCTTGCTCATAAGCTCTACACACATGCTTTAAATATACAATGATTACTTGTACATTTAAAGCTGAAATTAGATTCAGCACAATTCTCTAAAGGAGCAGCACCTTTGCAGAAAAGGTCGGGTTATGGTACTGCTCATTCCCTTACCTCTTATATATTTTGCTCAAGGACCGTAATAAGTAAGCTTTCACAAAACCAAGCAGAAGTTAAAGCCAAGATATTCATTCAAAAAGCCAAAATTAAAATTCTCCACACGTCAAAATGTATATACAGTCAGCAGTTCCTATGAAGGACTTGTTACTTCAGAAAACATTTGTCTGCCAAATTCTGGATGTTTATAGCAACTGAGGAGATGCTGAATGAAATAACAGAGAAAAATAACAGCAAGTAAATTGTTTTTATGGATATTAGACTTTCCTATCAAAGAAAAAAAACCCTAAGTTTATCCTGAAAAGAAAAATTAAAAAACATTTTTAAATTCTGAAATCAAAGTTACTCCTTGCAATTCTACTCCATGTATTTTTAGTGCAGTGAAAAACGGCCACGATTATTCCAACTCAACACTGCTAGATAAAAATACGCTATGCTGTATAGCTTATTTGCACCCACTACTGATCAGCCTTATTTAGCATGCTGCAATAGCACAGATCATGCGAAACACAACCAGAACATTTTCTTGACCTTGATTCAAAGGCACTAAGATAAAGTGGCCACTATGCGTATCAATGCAGAAATCATGCTCCAAAGTGCTGAGTTTTCTGTGGTGTGGCACCACCTCAGGAATCTGCTACTCCAGTAAATCAACAGCAGAAACTCACACAGGCCCTGTAAGTATTAGTGAAAGTTTTGTACCTTTATCTTTCTGAACCCTGACACTTCTTACTGTAGAAGAACCATTTAGCTATGAAAGAGTTTTACTGGTTTCTTCAGGTTTTTCCAAGTAGAATTACTAATAAGTACAAGCAAAATACAAACTCCTGCATTGTACAAGACATATGTCAGGGAAATGAAGGGAATCAAAAGGCATACTGAAGATAAGTGAGGATGACTGGGAAAAATATTACTAACTGTATGATAGACACAAAGAAGAACTGACTTTTCAGTAAATTCAGTTCAGTAAAACGGTACTCCTGCTCCTGTTGAACTCCAAAAAGAGTAGCAACAACCACGTATATCCATACCATCATATGTAGAGAGAAGTAACACTGTGCAGACTGGAACACTGAACTTTTAAGACAAGAGAAATGCCTGACAAGGGACAGCCCCATGACGTCTACAATCAAAACACGATTTCAACCAATCAAGATATTCTTAGCAAGCAAGCCACGGGGAAGAAAACTTTACAAGCGCAGTTTTACTTGGATGATCATAGGTTGAAGTGTGTATTTGACTGTATAAGCGAAATAAGAAAAAGAGTATAAATGTCCAAGTGTCAAAATGAGAACACACTCTGTTAGGCACCAAAAGGAAAGCAGTTGCAGACACATTAAAACTAGCATTCTAGTGGACACAGCTCCAGCAGGTCACAGGGAGGTCAGCTTTGAAGGAGAAATACAAATGAAATATAAACACGGTATTGTGGAAACCAGACAAATCTCCCATAGCTTTGTCCAGCCAGCACTAATCTAGACATCAGCTGTGATGTGTAATCTAAACAAAGGGATTGGTCGTTTCATACATCTGGAAGCTGTCATACTTCGGAGTCTCCGAACAGTTATGTGTAACTGAAACATCCACTTTTGTGTAACAGCCTTTACAATTGTTGTGTGGTCAAGAACCATCATGCGCATAGACTATGTAACATTACTACTTTCTGGGGAGTATGCAAATATTTAGTAACAGGGCTCTGATCGCCTTTTCTCACATTAAAAGAAAACCAAACAACCACACACACACACACAAACACCATGGAAATAGATGGGAGTCAGGGTGAGGTGATGGATTTTCCTTTAATGCATTCTCTGTTGAAATCAAGTTTGAGTACTCATAGCTTTTTCACTTCACTGTCTGAACCCAGCATCTGCTGAAGAACAATGAGAAAGGAAGGTCTGCTCCCCACAAAAAAAAAAAAGACAAAAACAACAAACAAACTAACAAAAACCAAAGACAGTCTATTTAGAAGGTAATGGAAGGTAGTAGTAGACCAGCAGTATACCATTCACCCATACCAATACTTCAAGGGAGGTTTAGATGAGCTCTGAGAAAAAAACTGCCTACTGTGAGGATAGTCAAATAGTAGAACAGGCTCATCAGCGTTCAAGCAGTATTTGGACAACATCTTCAAAAACACACCTTAACTTCTGGCTGGCCCTGAAGAGTTCAGGCAGTTGGACTTGATCTCTGTAGGTCCCTTCCAAATGAACTGTTCTGTTCTGTTGTACAGTATCTCTGCAGTGCACCACAGCTAGAGCAGCAGACACCCTTATGGCTGAGCCTGCTCTATTGCTTACCTACCTTCCCCTTGTTCCAGTTCAGCTGCAGTGGCATGATGGACAACATGAAAATAACGTGGCTTTCAACTATTCTATTTCATTCCAACATTTCTGCATGGAAATCACCAAGCTCTCTAGAACTACAAAAATGCCTCTCACCCTGCTCATTACCAGCAAAATCACAGGGTGCAAGAAGTCACTCAAAGCTCAAGAGAAATGAAGTGAGGAAAAGTGCAGGTGAGGCATTGCACTGTTCAAATACAAATCTCAATAGAGATGTGAATGGATTTTTCCAAACAAGGATCTACAGGGCACATTCTGGCATCCATATTAGCTGCAGCCCGTTAAGTTTGGAAGGAGTAACAACGACGCATTTTCTGAAGTCCTGAGTAAATTAAATGTCTCTGAAGTCTGAAAGGCGAAAAGGACCAACGTGACCTTGCAGGTAAAACCGAGGCGGTTTCCAAGATCTACAGAAGAGGGCTCTCCTCTTGCACTTCACCAAAGAGGTAGAGCAGGAGCCCTCTGTTAGTTCCCTGGGGCTTCATAATAACACTGAGTAAATGTCTGGCTATGCTAAGGTCATTCCAGCTTCTGTCAGCGTGTTCACCGAGTTCAGGATTTTTCCCCTTCACCTTCCCAATGATGCAAGAACGGTCACGTGCAATACCCTCATTAAAACAAAGGCAAAAGATTTTTAAACACTGAATATGGCTTCTTTTTGGTTGTGATGTATGAGCTTTCCAGCAATGGGCACCAACACTGAGCAGTGAGTGGCATGGACAGTAGTCAAGATGGAACTTGACAGAGAGCCTCAGTGATTCTTATTTCAATAGCAGTTGTTTTAGAGACAACAATCATAGAACCATGTAACTAAAGCCTTCAAATGTCTTCTCTCAACACATCTCAATATACAAAAACACAGTGAGTTCACTCCACAGCAATATAATACCCACTGTCCTGCTGTATTTACCCACAAACATCACATAAAGCTTAAATACTAGAATTTGATGTTCATCTTCAAAACAGAAGTATGGATTGAAGAACAATTCCATTTTGGCCAGAAAACTTCCAAAAAAGCATACTGCCTATATGACTGTTCTTCAGCTGTCATATGGAAACACCACTACTATTCTCGCATTTGAGAAACCATATAGTACAATCAGAGAACCATTAAGTTTAATCATTAAGACCTCTGAGATCATCTAGTCCAACTGTCAGCCTACCAGCACTGTGACCACTAACCGTGACCCTCAGTGCCACATCCACACGGTTCTTGAACACCTCCAGGGATGGTGAGTCTAACACCTCCCAGGGCAGCCTCTTCCAATGCCTCATCACTCCTGAGAAGAAATGTTTCCTAATACCCAACCTGAACCTCCCCTTGCACAACTCCAGGCCACTACCTCTCATCCTGTCGCTAGTTACCTGGGAGAAGAGGCTGACCCCCACCTCACTACAATTCAAACAAAACAGTTGACTTGGAAATTTCCAAGTAAATATCTTTCACTGAACCCTTACCACACCCTAAGTGACATATAACACCATGCGACAGAGGTCAGAGATAAGTAATCTCTTACGTCACAAGGTCCATATGAAACAAGTGGATTTGGTGATGAGACAGGAAAGAAATCCCCAGACTGACACACAGCCAACCAAAATCCTGCCTAAATTCACAGTGAAGTAACTGCTGCAGTGACAAGAAGGCAAGTACATCCAATGTATTTAAATGAGCGTACATGTATAAGAAAGAACTGAATTACAACTGACTGGATCAATTCCTGCTTACTACATTAAAGCAACCGTGCTACTTCAGTCCACTCACACAAATTTGTCTCCCTGAAACAACAAATTCTCAAGGATCCGTTCCTCTACTACTACTTCTTGTTTCTCCAGATAATCCTAGTCTAAAGTTAACTGAATCCTTAGGCAGAACTTAAAAATAACTTTCTTCTCCACCTGCACTTGATTTTGTTGGGTTAAACAAACTGACAACCCACAGAAATACGCTGGTTCCTTCATCACTTGCATGCTTTCCTTTTCTTCATCTAATTTGTACAATCCATGTGTAGACTACTGTATTTTAAGACAAGTCAGCCTCAAATAGAACAGTAGAGTCAGTTGTTATTTTCTCCTTTAGAGTGAAAGAAAACAATTTTACACTTAGTTCAAAACTTCACTTACATCAGGCTGATCTACACATTCAGTGCTAATTCACTTACAATAACTATATACTTTATTTCAAGCATCAGAGCTGAAACTTCTCCATGACCACTACGGCATTTCCTCTTCCCTGCAGACTGTAACAGTTTTCTTATGTCTGCTTGTACCACCCACACTCTTGCTTCCAACTGGCTGAAAGAAGGGGCGCTGAATGTTAGACCTCGGTTAGTTTTGCAAAGAGGACTAACACCACAGAAAATTACTTAAGGAGGAAAAGGTTCAACCGAGCTACAGCCAGCATAAAATAAAAACTGCAGAAAGCCAGAAAAGAAGGAAAGAACACCACGATCTCTGACCTCTCAGAGAAGGAAAAGGAATTTTAAAAGTGAGAAAAAATCCCAAGACAGTGGTGATATGAAATGAAATATCAAGGAACAACATGAGAGTGTCTCTCCCTGCTGGAGCTGTTCCAATCACCGTCATTCAAGATACTCAGTAGCAAAATTTCAGTCTCAACAAAATCTTCTCAGACGTTACAAAACTACCTTCTTTCAGAAGCAGATGCCGTAAATTTACATGTGTGACTGCTGTTCGCACACCAGGGTCTGAGAGTTCTTACTAAAGTGGTAGCAGAAAACATAACCAGTTATGGGCATGATTTCTTTTCCATCCAGAGCACTTCCTAGTTATGAATGGATGTTTCTAAAACCACGTCTGTGTCAAACAAAATTCAGTCTCAAAGGAAATCAATGCAAAGCCCTTTTTGTTCTCTCAAGGGTGTATGATGTATGAAGATGCTAAACAGTTTCTGCAACTGCCTTATGCGTGGACACCCACACACAGCAGTTCAACCAAAGCTGAAGGACTGTAGCTAACAGACTTGGCATTTAAAAACCAGTCCAGGATTTGTTTGCTAAAGAAACTAAAATGAGCATCCTACAACAGCACTGGGGATGACAGACCTACCGACGGGAGCAAGGTATGTGGCCTGGCCAAGGGTGCCAGAAACAGATTACAAGACAGGATCATAGGCTGAGAGCATACTGTGGGACATACAGTAATAAATGTACAGCAGCCAGAGCAGAACAGGATTGAGTCTTTTAAAAATAAAACAAAATAAAGTAAACCTACTCTGCAACACTTAGTGCCAAGAAAGAAATTCAGCGGAAAGCTGAAATCCTGATACTTTGGTATCAGGAGGCTCACAGAAGGCCAAGAGTGTTGGCACAAATTCTGAAAGACTACTACAAGAAAATTGAAAGAAATAATGTTTTGGAGATGTGTTGCTTTTTCTCTATTTGAAAGTTTGCCTACGAGGTGGGTTCCTGAACTACTTATGTATATATGTCAGCCATAATAGTTTCAGGCCCTGACTACTAAGCATTTATCTTGGAATGTGGATGGTCTTAAAACTCGTTCAAGTTTCACTTTACTGTTTTTAATTGTGTTATAGTTTTAAAGCAACCATTTACTTCTAGCAAACTTCAGTGCCTCATTACGTTCCAACCTGCATGGTATTCAGAAATAAACCATATAAAATCAGTCTCTTTATGAAAATATTAATCATTTATTCAGCAGTAATAACTGTTAAAAACAACAACAACAACAACAAACCTTTAGTAGCAATTCAAAACTCCTTTCATTGCAATTATTACCTGAAGTGTATTTCAAGTAATAGGCCATATTTGGCCAACACTGCCCAGTTCATTCAAACTCTTGGTAAACAAAAGGTAAAGGCAACACTGAGGTGGCTACTTTTAGTAAAAAGTGCAATTAAGCCACTGCTTCTATTAAAAGAAAAACTGATCTAAGGCCTCCCTTAGTACAATAACTTCCAGGGGGAGTAAGCTCAGGTGTGAGCTCAGAAAAGTGAGTTTAGTCATTGCTCTCCACTCCCGCAATGGAAGAAGAGTGTTTTCCATACCACCTCCCTCTGTACCTTTCCCATTTCAAATTCTCACTACGTACTTCTGCCTGCAATTTGGATGCATAAACATTTAATTGCTATTCATTAGGTTTATTTGTATAATACCCTTGTTCATGACTAGAACAGTTATAGAATCTCCACAACTTAGTAACACTTCTTGTGTTCGTGGTCACGCAGTGCTAGAACAGGAAGCCTGTAAGCTAAATTAAATGCAGAATGCCTTACGTCAATTGTAATGAGCTTGTGTGCAGTTAAGAAATGCAAGGGTTTCTAAACTTTACTTAAAGTTTTAATATTCACATTATTTAATTAACATGAAAACTAAACTCAAATTACACAGGTCAACCTTGTACAACCAGCTGCCTTGTGAGTTCATTTTGGCCATAAGAACCTCAGAAATAAATTTCAACTCATTTTTATACAAGGGACTCCCTTCTCCCAACCCTGAAAATAATGATGATATCAGTGCACTAACTGAACTGCTATTATGCAGAAGGTATTTCTTCATTGACAACTGCACTTCTGCTGCTGGGCCAATCACGTAGATGCTGCCAGCAAGCAGTTTCTTGCTACCAAACTACTGGGAAAAGCAGGTGCTTAATGCCTTAAGATGGGATTGTCCTTCCTCATAATAGAACCCACAGCATACCACAAGGAAGCACAGTGGATGGGACTGTGATCAAGTATTATCTACAAACACTTAATGAAAGCAAAGGCAAAAAGAATATGATCAAATAAAAATCAACAACAAAAAAAAATGTTGTTTGCAATGTAATGAGGGCTCACAGGACTAGTGACTAGGACAACCCCTAGGTGTGCAAGAGAGGCTCTGGCAGTGCCCGCTGTTGCTGAGCAGCAGTCTTGCCATACTTTGGGTTCTTGCTCTACTCTACCAAAAAGAAGTTCCATCAGTTATACACCATTTTCAGTAACAGAAAACTAGCCATGGGTTCATGGTCCATGAACTTGGGTCTGGCCCCACCGTGAATGTCAGGTCAGGGATGGAGCCCAGCCCTGCACACCATCACTCATCCATAGGCTGCACAGACCACCTCCAAAACAGCGCTTGGCTGTGTTTGGCTCAGCGCAGGGTTCTTCTACACATACAGAGCACTATTTAGTAACGATTATTTATGCAGCTCTCCACATTAACTTTTATAAGCCAAATTCTGCTGCGAGCGACTTTTAAACAGACCCAGCGTAGCCGCCACAGCCACCGGGCTCCGCCTGTCGTTACCTCAGACCTGCCAACAGGAACCTGATGCTAAGTCAACAGCATGCCCCCGAAAGGAGACACGGCAGAACGGGGCCGGCCTCGGCACGGGTCACCACGGCTCCACGTCCTAACAAGGAGCACCGAACCGGGACCGCGGAGATGTGCCTGAAGGCAGCGTCACTTCGGCAGTCTGCGTTTTTTTTTTTTCCTTCCTCTCTACTTTTAGTTTTGCTGGTTTTGTTTTGTTTTTTGTCTTTTTACCTTGAGACAGCCGCTCTCCCCCACAGCTGAGCGCTATCCAAGCTCCGGACCACACACAGCCGCCCGCGCCGCGCTCCTCGAACCCGCCCCCTCCCCCGGCCGCGGGCGCACGCACTCCCAAGATGGCGGAGGGGAGCCGACGCCTCCGTGGGCCCTCTCTCCGCCGCGGAGACGCGGCAGCCCCGGCGTCCGCCGCCCTGCTGCACGCAAGGGAAACCCGCAGTCCTCCGTGCGGCTCCCTGTCCCGCTGCCTACCCGCACGACGGGGGCAGCCCGCCTCCCGCCCTCCCCCCGCGGCGGGCGGGGAAGTGGTACGCGCCGCCCGGGGCCAACGCACTCCGCCCCAACCGCCGCGCGCTGCCCGCTCAGCCTTCAGCCCCGCGCACGGCGATGGGGAGGGACGGGACGGGGAGGTGTGGGGCCCTCGCACTCACCTTCCACCCACAGCTCCTCCACGTTGGTCTCCAAGTTGGCCGCCCGTAGTCCCACCGCGAACGCACCGAATATCAGCAGGCCGACCACCAGGAACTTGCCGCAGTTTTTCTGAATGTAGCAGCCCAGGTTAAAGAGCAGTCTCTGAAACTTCGCCCGCAGCCACAGCGGCGCTCTCCTCCCGGTAGCTCTCCCCTGCAAGGCAAGCGCGGATCAGTCAGCGATGGGCCCCACGGGCAGGGGCCCCTAGGCCCTCAGCTTTCGTCCCGCGGCCCTGACTGGCGCTGCCGTGGGGCGTGCGAGCCCCTAGTCCTGCGGAGTCACCGCCGGAGGCCAGGGTCGGCGCGGGGTGTCGAGGGCAACGCCGTGCAGTTGCACCCGGCGCTGTTTTCCGCCGGCTCCAGCCGCGCGCCGGGACCCACGTGGTGGGCAACGCCACAGGATCAGGAGCGGTTCGTTGCCAGTGTGTGCAGCCGCAGTGCGAGCTGTTAGGGAGCGGAGCGGCCATCCGCGCGTTACAGTGTTTGTGAACGGAAGCGGGCAGCCACATGGGTTTATTTTTCCATTTCCCTCCGTACAAAGCCCGGCGAGCCGCTCCCGGAACGCAGCGCGCCCCGAATCGCACCCCATGCGCGCAGCCGGGGCCGGCCGGCCGTCCTGGTGGGTGCCCCCGCCCGCAGGGAGAGAACGCCACGGGCTGCCTCCGCCCGGGGACCCCACTGCGGGGTAGTCGCGCTTCGGCCCCACAAAGCACGGCTGTGCTAGGGGCCGGCCGCCAGCTCTGTGCCCAGGGACGACGGTAGCGAACCGCGGGGACGGAGCAGAGGGGAAAAAGCAGCACGGCCGTGGGGGGCCGCCCGGTGCAGCCACGCCGGGACGGGGGAAAGGAGGGCACTCTCTCCCGCACTGAAGAGTCACAGCCGTCCCTCTCTTTTTTCCCAGCATTTTATTGGTGGCCGCTGCGCTTCCATCTCCTCCTTCCACCCCCGCGAGAAAACACACCACCCCCTCCCCCGCCGCCAAACGCAGCGCCAGCGCCGAGCTCCGGAAAAAGAGGGAGAGAGTGAATGCACCTTTGCGATCTGCTCCAGGGCGAACGCCGCGTCGCAGTAGCTCGGCCGCTGCAGATACTCCCGGTCAGGCGCCGCGGCGCGCCGGGTCCCTCCGCTCCGCCGCCGCCGGCCGCGGGCACTCCTCGCC
>JACDJE010000136.1:1069959-1123614 GCA_016647715.1 Pavo muticus | reverse complement strand
AAGGTCATCTAGTCCAACCGCCAACCCACCCCCACTGTGTCCACTAGCCGTGTCCCTCAGTGTCACATCCGCACAGTTCTTGAACACCTCCAGGAACAGTGATTCCATCACCTCCCTGGGCAGCCTCTTCCAATGCCTCACCACTCTTCCTGAGAAGAAATTTTTCCTAACATCTAACCCGAACCTCCCCTGGTACAACTTGAGGCCATTCCCTCTATCCTATCACTGTTACCTGGGTGAAGGGGCCAATCCCCACCTCACTACAGTCTCTTTTCAGGTGATCGTCCAGAGCAAAAAGGTCTCCCCTGACCCTCCTCTTCTCCAGACTGAACAATCCCAGTTCCCTCAGCTGCTCCTTGTAAGGCCTGTGCTCTAGATCCTTCACAGCTTAGTTGCCTTTCTCTGGACATACTCCAGGGCCTCAATGTCCTTCTTGTAGTGAGGGGCCCAAAACTGAACACAGCACTTGAAGTGCAGCCTCATCAGTGTCAACTAACACCCGCAGATCCTTTTCCTCCACTCGGCTTTCCATATCTTAAGCCTTATTTTATATATATTACTTCTATTAGCAGATTCCTGTAACAGAAAATAATGTTCATCTTAGGGTTATGTATTTGCTCTCTGAATGTAAAAACTGTATAGAAAAATATCGTGAGGGAATAAGTCATGTTAAGATTGTGTCACACAGCCAAACTGTAGCCATATCCCCGTCTGCATAAAAACACACTAGACAACAAAATAATGAACAAGAACAATATTTTGCCTAAAAACGGATACTGTTTTTACGTGACAGAGGGGCCTACATCAATGATAAAGAGTTGGAAGAGCATGAGAAAAGATATTTTACAGGATTATTAAAGAGTGTGTGAAAAAATATACTTAGCTTTTTATGGCCTCACTGATCAATCACGGAGCTAGATTGCTTAAGCAAAAGACAGACAGCAGGGTTCCCTAACCCTTCTGCATAGATGTCATGGCTGCAATCCTTCAGTCTGTCCTCCCACCCAATACATTCAGTCTTGACAACTTTTCCAGAGAAACTCATAATAACTCCTGACAATGAGTTCCAGCACTTTCTGACTGCTCGTTGGGCAGGCTGGGCCACACAGCACCCAGCTGCGCCATGTGAGCATGGCCCTGTTCACTGATCCAGTAGGAGATGGAAAGGCAGCTCAGCCCCATGCGTAACCAGCAGTTACCTAGTGAGGGAGAAGAAGTGAGGCGAAGGAATGGCATGCATTAGCATGCAGTTTTAGAAAGAGGTGTGTGGTATGGACAAAGAGTGGAAAATGATAAGACAAGTAGGATGTTAGTGTAAGTTATGAAGTGTCAGAGAAAATAACCTGAGAAATATGTTAAAGGTGTCCTTGCTTGTTAAACTTGTTTTTGGTTGGCAAGCTATTTAAAGTAAAAGGGGAGTGTCAGCTGACAGCCTGCTGAACATGATCCAGCAGTGTGCCCAGGTGGCCAAGAAGTCTGGTGGCATCCTGGCTTGTATCAGAAATTTTGTTGTCAGCAGGAGCAGGGAGGTGATCTTCCCCCTGGACTTGGCACTGATGAGGCTGCACTTCGAGTGCTGTGTTCGGTTTTGGGCCCCTCACTACAAGAAGGACATTGAGGCCCTGGAGTATGTCCAGAGAAGGGCAACTAAGCTGTGAAGGATCTAGAGCACAGGCCTTACAAGGAGCAGCTGAGGGAACTGGGATTGTTCAGTCTGGAGAAGAGGAGGGTCAGGGGAGACCTTTTTGCTCTGGACAATCACCTGAAAAGAGACTGTAGTGAGGTGGGGATTGGCCCCTTCACCCAGGTAACAGTGGTAGGACTAGAGGGAATGGCCTCAAGTTGTACCAGGGGAGGTTCGGGTTAGATGTTAGGAAAAATTTCTTCTCAGGAAGAGTGGTGAGGCATTGGAAGAGGCTGCCCAGGGAGGTGATGGAATCACTGTTCCTGGAGGTGTTCAAGAACTGTGCGGATGTGACACTGAGGGACACGGCTAGTGGACACAGTGGGGGTGGGTTGGCGGTTGGACTAGATGACCTTTGATGTCTTTTCCAACCTGAATGATTCTATGATTCTCTGAACAACAGAAGCAGATCTGTGGTAACTCTCATTTGTCAGCATAGTTGCTGCATTCCTTCTGTTCTACACAGCAAACGTAATGCTTCTGCTGCACTCTATGGCACTGCTATTTCTAATGTGTTCTGAGAATGTACCCTTAACCCAATGTGAGAAGCCCAGATGTGTGATGGAAAGGAAGTGAGAACATGAGCTTGGTTAGGCATCATCCTGTTTGTCAGAGAAAGCCAGAGGTAACACTGTCCATTTCTTTATTCTCTAATGCACCTATCCAAGCAAATCTGTGATGACATCAGGTTATATACAACTGGAAGATTAAAGCTGGAAAGTGTTTATTGATATCCATCCTGTTTTCTATGCTATTTCCCTAAACACCTCCTCCTCAGATCTGATGGAGGCTGTATATTGGTCAGGCTGGGCTTTGCGTCACACTCTGTTTTTAATTATTATCTTACGTAGCAAATAGTTTGATATTTTGCCTTCAATAAGTAACTATTTACATAGAGTGTTATTACTAAATGGCAAGTATCCATTTGCATTTGTATACAGATCCATTTACTATATAACCTATACTCTTAACAGGAGCAATGATTATAATCCATTGACAATAATCTTTGAAAATGATGGGGAACAAAATTCATTACCATCATGTTGTCCTGAGTAAGTGGAGGCAGCTATGTGAATTCCCATTTACAGACAGGCAGTAAGAAGGGGTTACTCCAATGTGAAATCTCAGAGGCTTCTGGTAGGTGGTTTCCAAGGGTCTCTCGCACAGCTGCCCAACACAAGCAGGTAACTCTGAAGCATTTACTCTACTGACAATTAAAAACAATGATCTGGGAGTTCACTCTGTTTGGATCTCTGTGATTCACAAGGTAAGGGAAGGCAGATGTGAAAAGCCAAGGCTGACTTTCCAAAGGCTTTTTTGTTTAAAATGAAACCTCTGTAAGCAGCAAAAGATCTTATCCTTTTTAGTTTCTGTTTTTCCGGTATTAATAAAGACTGAATTTCAACCCAGTTCTATTTTTTCCTTCACTTCTGAGTGCCTTAAGTTTGGTAGTAACTACAGTAGTTACTGTAGTACTGTAGTTGGTAGTGCCCCTAAGAAAAGCACTTTGAATATGTGACAATGCCACGCTGTCAGTGACTGTGTCACACCTCCCCAGGGGACACAGTTAAAGCAGAGACCTAGCTGAGATTGTGAGACATGTCTCCTAGATTTGGTATGGTCAGGGCAATCTCATTTCTGAATGACTGGATCTGGTACCAAATACCTACTGATCTGACTTATAATTAAGAATGTTTCCAACTTTTTTTTTCTTTGATTAGAAGAGTCCCTTATTACTTCAGTGCTGACTTTCAAGAAAACGAGTATGGAGTCCTTGTCACCTGGCGCTGTTAATTTTCTATGGTTTTCAGCCTTGAGTTCACCTCTGAAGCAGAAAAAGGAGAGAAGATAGATGCAAGAAGAAGATATTGACCGCTTGGCTTTCATTCATTATACAGAGAAAGCACAACTGTGGATATAAATCTGGTCGTGCTTTGGTACAATGAGCATCTTAAATCACAATTGGTGATTTAAGAAAGAGGTGTTCAAACAGAAGCAAAATCTTCAAGGAAACCTACCAAAGGTCTTGGGGCCAACTAGGTCATCTGGTCCATCATCCTTCCTGAAGACAACATTGTTTAATACGGCATTCCTGGAAGACAGTTGAACCTCCTTCTGCAATCTTTGTGCCCAAATCATGTGGAAAACAGTTCTGACTGTCAGAAAGTTTCATGACAAGTATCTATACATTATGGTTTAACCCAGCAGGTAGCTGAACACCACACAGCCATTCACTCACCCTCCCCCCGCCCCTTCACAGTGGGATGGGGGAGAGAAATGAAAAAAAAAACAAAGTAGAATTCATATATGGCCGCAAGTTGTACCAGAGGAGGTTTAGGTTAGGCATAAGGAAAAACTTCTTCTTTCAGAGAGTGGTCAGGCACTGAAATGGCCTGCCCAGGGAAGTGGTGGAGTCGCCGTCCCTGGCAGTGTTCAAGAGGTGTCTGGATGAGGAGCTATGAGATATGGTTTAGTAGCTTGTGGTAGCAACGGTAATGGGAGGACGGTTGGACTAGACGATCTTGCAGGTTGTTTCCAACCTTGTGATTCTATGATTCTATGATTCTATGATATTGAGATAAAAATATTTTCTAAGAGAAAAGGATAATATTTATGACTATACATATGCATATGAATGTATATAAGAAGTAATGCACAAGTAATTGCTCACCACCCCCCGACTGATGCTCAGTCACTGAGCAGTAGAAGAAGCGATAAATTCTCACCCCCTTCAAAATTCCTTCCACTTAATGCCATATGGTATGGAATATCCCTTTGGCCAGTTTAAGTCAGCTGTCCTAATTCTGCTCCCTCCCAGCTCTTTGGGCCCTTCTCTATGAATGGCCTCAGCTCTGTACAGCACTGCTTAGAAGCAACTATAAACAGTGGTGTGCTATCAGTGTTGTTTTTCTCCTAAAACCAAAACAGTATTATACCAGGCACTCCGAAGAAAACAATTTGATCTCAGGTGAAACTAAGACACTATAGCTTAGACTTCTTGTCCTTTTAACGGTGAATATAAAGTTTACTTCTTTTCTCCTTACGCTAAAATCTAACTCAAAAAATGTACTCAAACACACAGAAAAAAAAAAACCACCCCAAATCAAACCAAACCAACAAACCAATCAAAAAAACCCACAAAAACATAACCACAAAACTGTCCATATCTTTAGTCTCTAGAAGTTCACTCAATCTTTCCCCAGAGGAATATTTTTTAAATTCCTAATTACTGTTTTTGTTCTCCCCATAATACTTCACACCAGGTCCAAATGGTGTGGAATCACGGCTTGCACACAATAACTCTCTTTACAAACCATGCTGTGCTTTGGAGTTTGCTATATTTGCAACTGACACATTTTTTTGTTGTCAGTGTAGAATCTTCTTTTAATCCCCAAACCCTCTTTTGCAGTGTCCTTTCCTGAGGTCTTCTTTTTAAGCATGTCTGTATGTCACTGGAAAACAATCCCATCCTACATTTTGTTGTTGTTGTTGTTGTTTACAGTATTCAGCTACTATGAAATTTTATTTTCTTATCCCCTTAATTTTGTAGCTATGTTGCGACATAGCAAGATTTCCATTAAAAATCTGACTGATACTACAACAGTGAAAATGTGAAATGTTTTATTTCTGTTGGGCCTTGTTGGAAAAACAAAATGCTTGTTAATCTTGTATAGAAACATAACTTTCGCCGGCTTAATTTGAAGATACTGCTGAAAAACTTTTTGTTTAACAGTACTTGAAAAATTAATAAGGCTGGAAGTTCAGCTGCTGGAAATTAGCTCATCTTCCATAAGCCTTCAACAGCATGCAATTTACATTGTTAACTCATTAACTAACTAAAATTAATGGATTGTTTTCATAACTACATATTGAGGATACAAGACCCAATGTCATATGAACAGAAATTTATAAATGAGGGATGCTCTTTTCAGAAAACAAACAATGCTCTGACTGTGGTCTTTGGCCTTCCCCAATCTACGAGATTTCTCAGGATTACCAAACAAATAATCCAAATATGTAAAATCTCTAGTATGCTCATGCAGGAAATACAATGGCGTCCTAAAAAGAACACAAGAGAAAGTGAGGGAGGCAGATCTTTCCATCAGCCACCAAGCTACAGATGTAAAGTTTCTAACATGCATGTGCAAGTTTATGTGGCCTCCTGTTTAGGCTATTTGTCAATCTAAGGATGACAAGCAAATTATGTCTTTGGGACTGAAGATTTGACATGGAGCAGAAGAGCAACAGAAACAGCACCATGGATGTGAATAGTGGCTAGGAATTTGTTTGGATTCAATAAATGGAGTCATGCCTTGGACCTACTGAAACCATAGTGACAAATGAAGACTTGGGATGTGTGATTAGGAGGACAAGGTGAAGAGTGTGTCAGTCTGTGAACATCCACTTCCTACATCTGAATTTCCCAGATCCATGTCTCTGTGTCACAGGGATTTGGAATTTGCAAACAGTGCCTGGGCACATGAGCAGCTGCAGACTATCTGTAATGCTTGGTAAGTCATGAGACTCTGCAAGGGCTCTGTTCATAGGTCTGCTCCACAAGCAGAGTTGCAGAAAGGCAACTTGCTTTCCATCCCACTGCACTTCCCAGGACATTCAGAGTCATTTGAGTAAGGGAGTTTCTTATGCCATTGTTTGCTATTATTTGTACTTAGCTCTAGAATGATGATTGAGTTGGGATAACATAAGTTAAAGATTTACTAAAGAGTGGTTTTGTCAGTTGGAAAAGTTGGTAGCCTAGGTAAACTTGGGTACAGAAGTCTTTGTTCAGCTCTGAAAGAGCAAACTTTGAAGTTACATGCAAGTTAGGAACAGTACTTGTGATTTTGATCGTACGGAATTTGATTAGAAATGAGGGGAAAGGTATTTGAGCCTCTGAAGTAGAAAGGAAGAGTGCTGAGAACTGTTATCTCTTAAGATAGTTGAAGAACAGGTAATTTATTGCCCAGGGAACGCACAGAGGTCTTTGGAGGGAGCTGGATGAGAAAACGGAAGAAAGTATGCCCTAAAATTGCTAATGAACCCAGAATTTTTAGTGTCTGCTTGGTTATGTTCCCAGGTGCATCTTTTGAAGAGAGTTTTAATAACTGAAAGGTTTTTGCACCCCAAAGCTATCTTTTCCTTCCAGCTGCACAAGTTGGACTAATAAAAGATATTATCGCCAACTGCATATTTCTCGTTTTAACAAATTGGCAGTTCGGCTACAGAAAGGCCCGATGAGTCTGAATTCCAGACTGTTCAGATGAAATCCCAACTTTCCTCTTCAGGCATTTAATTGTTGTTTAGTTATATAGGTGGTGAGACAGAAATCTGCTTTTGCTGATGTATTTAGGCCCTTGAAATGTTAGAACTGAAAGGCTATCCTTGGCATTCCATCCCAGCTAAGTTAGCTGCAGATTTTTTCCCCCAGATAAATGCTAGCCTCAGTACCATGATGAAGTTGTGTTTTGCATGGTTTCTAAGCCTTTTCATTCTGTCAAGTACTTTCATGTTCCAACGGAGAAAGACCAACCAGTTTGTCTTCCCTAAAATATTAAATGAGTCTGGGTCAGAATAATGTATTATGAATTGTAACTCACGACATTCTTGTAGTAGCGTATTTCCTTTTAAATAACAAGGAAAAAAATGTCTTTTATTTTGCAAAGTAGGAAAGGAATGCAAAGAGCAACTCTTGCCCACTTACTGTAAGAACCATGCATCACCATACACTTTCTATATTTACTTTAGCAGTTTCATTTTTCTTATTAATGATATTATTTAATCTACTAGCAAATGAGTTAATGAAGACTTATCGCTCATGCTGTTACACCAACGTAAAAGTACATTGTAATGCTCTGCTACTAAATCTTTGCTAAATGTGAAACTTAAGAGAGCACCCATATTAAGTTCAATGACACTTATGGTACTGAGCGTTCTGTACCCTTCTCCCGCAAAATGTATGGACAAATAGGTGAGGTTTCACTAAACTACCAGCTACTCAAAGACTCAAACATGTATGTTTATGAAACTATAATGTTTACTTGTTTTTCTCTATCTTTATTGATGTTATGACAGTTTAACTTCATTTGGAAAATAGTACTTTTCTCTGGATGGTTGGCTGGGTGTTCTGCCATTGTGCACATGGCTATTTTCACCTTGCATGAGTAGTAGTGGTAATAGTTCTTCAGTTCATTGCAGATGTATGACTTGTGTTTTCTTTTACATGTAGTATTCCTCATTTTGGGAAGCTCTTAATTTCCCCCAGTTCAGATGCAATAAGGAGCCCTTCACTGTATAAACAAACATACAAAAGTCCACTTTGGAAAATTGGACCTCATACAGTAAAGGTGTGTATTCACCTGGTAAACTCATGCTTCTAGATGTGTATGGTGGTACCTTTTTGTGCAGTAATTCATCTGTATGCTGGGGTGTCATGATATCTGAAAGGAACTACTTAGAAAAACACGGTCTCTTAGAGGTATGGCTTAAGTCCAGCTGCTTTGACTTCACTGGGAATTAGTTGCTCTTAAATTAAATAGTGCTGTTGATTTATTTGATAGAACTCTTCCATCTGGGTGAGTCCTAGTGCTATGAGGTGGATAAAGAGTTCATTACTATTTCAAAAAGTTGCTCATTTTGCCCTATTCATGAGTTATGGAAGAAATCATCTCACTTCAGATTTTGTGAACAATCAGAAATGTCTATTTCTGCTTCAATATGTTATAAAAAACACTTCAGCAAGCCAGGTACTCTTGTGCCAAAAGTTGTCTGCCTAGAGTGAAGGCTTGTGAAACACAGCAAATAAAGGAGAACAGTATTTTCAGATCTCCAGCTAGTGGCCTTTATAGTCTTTTTGAACATCTCATATAAAAGCTATGTGGGCTGAGTGACACAAAATTTAAAGCCACTGTACAGTGAATTATGCTGAACAGGACTTTGAAAACTGTGTCCTTGTTTGCTGTACAACATAATATAATTAAGTCATCTAACCCATATTTTCTTGGCATGTTAGTTCAAAAGAATGCTTTAAAGCATGAATTGCTTCAGATAATGAAAGAGAAATGAAATTTGTTTTTGGCATAGGGGCACACAGTGCGGCATTGGTTGCAGGAAATAAATTCCATTCTCAGAATTGACATTTCTAATTATTGCTGCCATTGATTTGACAGTACTGTGGTCTAAAGTGGTCATCACAAATGCTTAACTGATTGAGGGCATGTGAAGAAACACTTTTGTACTGTGGTATCAAGGTTATCACCATCAGCACCACAGAGGCTGGTTGGCGGGGATTCAAACCCATTGGGTATAATGAAGCCTGTACAGACCTCTGGGTGCTGAGTGTCCTTTTATTTAAGATCATAACAAGTTGATAGTCTGTGCAGCTGAAGTCTGTGCAGCTACTGCAGGTTAAAGAAAAACATCAACAACAAAATAAACTGAAAATCCCCCACAATGCCTTGTCATTAGATAAAACCACTGGAGAGGAGACAAAGGAAAGGTGTCTCATTAGCGGTGAACATCAGGAAAGCACATTTTCTTTTGTTTTGTTGATGAACTGCTTTCCTAAAAGCAATCACCCTCATCTATGATGGATTACTCCACCAGGAGGAAAACTAATCCTCCTCTTTAGCTGCCAATCTGGGCTGAAGAGTGTTCCAAGAATTCCACAAGATGACACTCTTAGCAAAATAAGAATAGCTTGGGGAAATCCTTCCCAGCTCCAATCTGGAGCTGTTTCTAAGATTTCAACACCTGTGTCATAACAGCAACATTTTTTCTTCTTTCATTAAGGAATAAGTAGTTGACCTATAAGCTGAGCAAAAGTGTCATGGAAGTTATGTATGTATCACTTGGGAGGAATTGCTAACTCTTGTTACGTAATAAATGTCTTTTTGGAACAGGCTTTTCTTATGTGAAAAGAAAACAAGGGAATACAACAAATAAAATGCATTCATTACAAAAATTCCTAACAGTTCCTAATTTTTAGCTACCACACTGCATAGAAACACACTGGGCAGGTCCCTTGGATCACCCTAGTGTTTGTATGACCACAAGAAAGCTGTTCTAAATGTGTGTTTTCTGAAGTTAGTTGAGTATAAAGAAAAAAAAAAAAAGCAACAATCCATGTTTTTCTTTTAAAATCCCTAACAGTGGATACCAGACTACATGGACCTAATGATAAGAAGAAAAAAATTGATGATTGTAACTTGTTACACAAGCTGTACAATCAGCATTTTTCTATCCCTTCCTCTTTGTAGGACAAACCAAGGGCAGGATCCCTCCATCTTCTCTCACATGGAAGGGTCAGTGCCATGGAAAAACTGAATTTACTGGAGCAACTTGCAGAACAAGGTGCTCCTTTACCTCATAGTGGAAACTAATGTGAAAATCAAGGGCTGCTTTGTTTGCTGTAATTTTGGATTTGAATGTTAGGGACAACAAGATCTTGTTTTAGATTCACAGGCATGTGTGGGAGACAAGGAGAGGAGCAGGTTATGTCACTGAAGACTGGATCTACTTCAAATATCACTAGAAGACTGTATGACACCGAACCTTACAGGTGATTACTTTTTACCTTTCTTCTTATTCCCTACATGCCTTTTTCAGTTTGCTGCTACCTCCCTTCTTCTCCTTCAAAAAGTGACACACACACACACACACAAAANGGGGGTGTAAAAATGTTATCCATAATCATACCTGAGCCTGAGTCTTCTTAAGCTTTCCAAGCTAGTTCCTCAGTTTTGCACTTTCAGTTTTTGCTGAGCTTCAGTTTGAAACCTGAGCTGTTGGAATACTGATTTCCTTTGCACCAAGAAAGTGCTGAAAAGGGTGAAAGTTTCTGCTGAAAGTGAGTTTTTTAGTAGAATATTGATCATCTCTAGTAAATGATAATATTAGCTATAAATAACACCTGTAAACTGAACTGGTCAGAGCATATAAAGAGCTAAGCTCTCTTATAAACTCAGTCCCAATAAGTCAGTAGCATTGCACAGAATTTAATAATAAAGCTGAGTTCAGTGTGGTGATCACAGGACGTTGTACAGAACTATACTATAAATGAGGAACTTAAGACAATGAGAACTCTTCTGCTAATCTGATGGGCAAAGGGTAGTTAAGTGAAAAATGTTTTGTTTTCATGTGTTTCAGGAGATGGATATGAACAAACATCTTTGTGTTTAGGCTAAAAACTAAATTGAAGTGTGGGATAGGGACTGTCTTTTTGGAGTTTGATAACACCTTGAAGTGAATTCAAATAAAAGGGTCTGAATTCATTGCATTCCAACTATTTTTGGCTTGCTTCAGTGGTGAGAAATCTCACTGGAGAGCAGGAGGACCTTGCACTCTCTCCGTTTACACATTTTCAGGATGAATTAAGATATCATAGAACATCGTGTTCTTGCTCGACAGCATGCTGCAAGCTATTTGGGGGTAGGTATCTACTGTATGGGTAATCAAACCTTTCCTTGTATGTACCTCAAGAGAGTTATATCCTGCCTAACATATTTTTAAGTGATCACATTATGACACATAGCACTGTTAGTAAAGTCCATTGATAATCTGACGCTTGAAGAGAAATGGCTCTATTTCACTACGTTTAGCTTCATGGCAGCTCTTCTTACTACCGTGGCATAAGTAAACAACAATAATTATCAATTGATGTGTGGATGCTGATCTGAAACTTTGACTATACTCATTTTGTACAACTGGGTTGGAAAACTCATGTACACAAAGGTCCTCATGAAATACCTAATGTCTCTGAGCAAGCTCCTAGTCCTCTGTAAACAGCTTTTTTTATGTCATTTCCCCAATTCCAGTCTCCTTAGCACTCAGAACATACATTGCTAAGAAAAGAAAGAGAGGGAAAAAGACAAACAATGGAATAAAGAAATTACACTCTTTCAAGCTGCCAGCATTGCCTGCTTTGAGCTTGTATTTGTTCTGAATAGATTCCTCCAGTTCTGCTTACTGTTTTTGGTGTGACTCAACTGAGTGGGAGGGAGACATCAGTTGTTTTCTGTGGTGAAGAAGGCAGTAGATTCCAAGAGCAGAAACAAACAAATAAATAAATAAAAATAAAAATAAAGTACAGCATTCTTAGGCATTACATTAGGGATAAGGACCTAAGTTTAAGAGGCAAATAGCACTGATTAATGGGTATATTTATCTAGCACTTGTTGAGTGGTTTTCAATGGTCATCTCTGCTTGGCCCTTGGAGAAACAGAGCTGCGACTATAATGTAAAGACTGCATTTAAAATAACAGGGGTAAACAAAAAGTGCTACAGAAGTAAGGGTTCTTTAAAATAAATTTAGAACTCATGGAACAATATTAAAAGTATTCAAAGACTTTTCTTAATACACTTCATATTTGAAGAAGTATTTTTTTTTGTCTGTGTCTAAAAAGTTCACTGACAAGATTTGCTCCACAACTGTAGTCAATTCCATGTAGGAGTACTGTGTTTCCTTTTTTTTAAACAACAAAGATTGGTCTTCTTAGTAAAACTCCATACTAAGGGCCACTCCAGAAGAGTCTTTCTCTGCTATGAAATGCCTGATAGGACTTTTAAATGTGCTTTCAAGATCACTAGTAGATAGCACACTGTTATGCAAAGCCCAGATTTGTATGAATCAGCATTAGTATCTAAATCTACACCTACGCATATTTTAAAAGTATTGAACTCTCTGCAGTTCATTGTGTCTGATTATGCTTTTAAAGCTCTGGAAAGCCACTTCCACCTCCGATTTTTGAAGATAAGGGGAAGCTCTTAAAAGATACGCAGTAATAAAGGAAATTGAGCATTTAATTTCTTTTTCAGTAAACTGTGACCTCCCAGTTCACCTTTTATACATTATAAAAGAAACTGGTTGGAAAAAAAAATGTATTCCATTAGGCTGGGAGAATGCAAGACATATTTAATCTGAATCTAAAACAAAATGGAAAGAACTGAACACTGAAATTCATAACTCATTCAGTTTTACCTTTGTAATATGTGCCAGAATTTTCCTCTTAAATAATCAAATTGGTTCTTCACTTAATGTTGATAATGTTATTTCAAACAAGTTTTTAGCTGTGTAACACAAGGCAGGCCAATATAAATCCTCCAGCTATTCTGTTGCTCCTCCTAAGTCCTAATAAGTTGGGAGTGACAATCAGTGGCAGAGCTTTAGATGACAGATTTGATAGTGAAATTCTGGACTAGCTGATACCAATAGCACCTGTAGTTCAGAACTACTTTAAACAGTATTTTTCATTCCCCCCTATCTCATTTAACATATGTTAATGATTTTGGTATAAACAAAAAGGTTCCAGAAAATGTTGGGAAATGCTTCATTATATGAGAAAATGAGACTATATTTAAATTATAAGGAAGGTTGAAAATGTATGCTTACTTTTGGTAATTCCTAGTCTTAGAATTCCTGACAATATGCCTCTAAGATGCTTTTAATATAGTTTTTAATGTAAATATCTTTGCATGTTCATACAATGGAATGAGCATTTATATTTATTTATAGTTATAGCTATGGTTATTTAATAATAATAATAAATTAAACAATAATTTAATGAATAAATAATTTAATAATAAATAATTCATTTAATAATAACTCTGCATGACATCTGAACACCAAAATGGAATAAATTCTGAGTTTGATGCAGTATGACTGCAACAAAGGTTTGCATCCTACCAGCACTGTGTTATAGAGAACAATTTCCCTCTCAAGATAAAACAGAGCAAAGCAGAAGAAATAAAGTCTGAATCCACATTCTTGTAATTTCATTCGTGGAAAGGTAATATCAATAGCATAGTGAGGGATTGATAGAAGTTCAAGCAGTTACGTTTAAAAAGAGACATTGAACAAGAAATCTTCAGAAAATAACATTTGTTCAAGTAACAAAATGCTTGTGTAGCTCTGCAGTATGTGAGTGAGTTCAAGATCTTTATCTGTTCACTTGGCATTGCTCAAAGCCAAGTAACCAGGAAACTGTTCTTGTGACATTACTGCAAACCATTTGCACCAGCATAGGTCTGTGAACTGATGATAGTGAGCCAACCGAACTGGGAGATTCTGAAGGACTGCCATTTCTGCTACTAGCTTTTGGCCTATTTGGTTTCTTTATTTCACCATGCAGCCAAATGGGCACTAGTGTTGGCACAAAAAATATCCTCATAGAATCACAGAGTTTTACAATCATAGAATGATTTGCATTGAAAGGGACCTTAAAGTCCACGCAGTTCCAATCCTCTGCTGTGGGCATGGTTGCCATCCACTAGAATAAGGTGCCTAGGGCCACAGTCAACCTCTGAGGATGAGGCACCCACAGTTTCTCTGGTCTTCACCACTGTCTGTGTATAAAATATCTTCCTAATATCTAATCTAAATCTCCCCTCTTGTACTTTTAAACCATTCCCCCTTGTCCTATCACTATGAGACCATGTAAAAAGTCTCCCTCCTGATTATAAGTTGGAGAGTCTCCCTGAAGCCTTGCCTTCTCCAGGCTGAACAAGACCAGCTCACTCAGCATGTCTTTGTTGGAGAGGTGCATCAGCCCTCTTACCATCCTTTTGACCTGATCTGAACTCACCCCAACAGCTCCACATCTTTCTTGTTCTGGAGGCCCCAGGCTTGGGTGTAGTACTCCAAGTGAGGCCTCATGAAGGGCACAGAAGAGAGCGACAATCACCTCCCTTGCCCTGATGGTCAGTCCTCTTTTGATGCAGCCCAGGCAAAAAAGCTGCATGAAATTCTGCTGTTTTAAACATTGAGACTGCAGAAACCATCTATTGCTTTTCACCAAGAACTCATTCTTAGGTCAAGTAATTGAGAATTTCAGTAATCCCTCATATTACTTCACCTGTAGTTTAGCTTAGAATTGAATAATTCCTCTGCTGAGATCTGTGAATTCTTCATTAATATTAGCTACTGCACTTCAAGGTTTATCCAGTGGTAATGCAGAGAATCAGTATATTCTGCTTGCTTATGTCAGCATATGTCAGTCATGACCCAAGGAAAGCTAAGGAGGCATGTGGAAATCAGCACTGCTCCATTCTGCTCCAAGGGACAGCAGAGCATGCAGGCAGAGCATTCTTACTCCTGGGTGGCATGATGCTGTAGGCAATGTGGCAAAACAGAAACCTCAAAAAGATGAGCGGGATCATGTATAGGAAATGTAAAGATTGCTGTCACAAAAAAACAAGCAGCATAATGTAGTAAATCAACAAGAAATTTCTCAGCCACTTCTGAGTCCTTAACCAGAACAATTAGTTACATAGCTACCCTTATCAGTCTTTTAAAAAATGAAACTATACACAGCCTATTTATTTACTGTCCATAGAATGTATAGAAGCAACATTGCCTTTCTGATACTCTTTCTGAGTCTCAGTCTCTCCTTACAAATGAGAAGCAAAACTTCATCATGTCTGTTTTATGACAGATATGGCGACAAAAGAAGTGACTTTGAATATGGAAACAAAAATAAAATACCTTGTTCTTTTCAAACTAGTATTAATGAATCTTATTTTCTCTGACATACTTCAGAATACTGTAACGCCTTGAGAACCTTCTGCCTTTCAAACCTGGTTGAAATCAGTGACTACATAATTCCCTACTTCCTGTGTTCAGAAAAAGTGTATGCTAAAATTGTTATATGCTAAGATACAGGATGGAAGAATGCTTCATAGATACAGTATCAGTTTTAAGTAATTCATTCTCTGCCAAGAAAGGTAAATTAGTAGAGCAATTGTTTACATAGATTTTTTTGTGTCCTCTTTGCATCTATTTGTCCGCAACACCCTGAGAATGATTTTATGTCCTTTTGCAGTCAGTGTTGCCAGATGTACTGCTTGTCATTAACACCACCTCCTCTCAGTGCCTGAGCTGTAGATTACTGGAGATACGCATAGTACATCAGTCAGTAACAGTCAGATGAGAAGGAAGGTACACATATTAAAAAAGTCCAAGTATTTCGTCATGTGATTATTTTCTATTGTGAATGAGAATTTGACAGAGCGGAGGTATGCTGGAAGACTTTGGATGTTTGTTCTTGATCCACTCTTTCTGAACTTTTACTCTGCTCTTCCAAATACCACAGTACACTCTGGTAGCAATTCAGAAATGGAGCGTAGGATTGGAGCGCATCTTGTGGAAACCCCAGATCTAAGGATGGCTTAAATTACAGGGCTACACCTATATATATATATATACATATGCAGAAGGCCAAGTGTCATCCTGACAGGTAATGCTGTGCTGATGGCAGCTTCTCTAAGTAATGAAGTGAACCTAGATAGCCCCATCTTGTTGCAGCCTATTATATTTTTAAGACTATTTATTTGTTAAGCCTATTATTTAAGACCATCTCCAGATTATGTGAGTTTAAGAAAATTCAGTTGGAAAATAAAAGAATTGTGGGTATATTGACTTCTGGGAGCAAGACAGTTTGATGCTGTGAAGTAAAAATGGTAGAGTATATTTAAAAATAAACCAATAAACTGAAACAGGTTGATATTTAGGCTTCTTACAAGATAGGTCTGTGTTGAAACTCACACATTTGTCACTGAAAAACTGTCTTGGGACTGATTTGGTTCTTTAAACAAAGCAAGATCATCATGTATAACTCTTTGGTCAGATTACTTATTTTAACCCATACTTCTTCAAAAATTGCTTTAACATTCCTTGCCTCCAAGTACTCAATCTTCAGGTGTGGTGATGTAGACCTCTAAAAATGCTGTTCCAGTGCAGCGTACAAGTGAGCAGTAGGCTAAATCTTCAAGACCTGACACTTTATCTCATTCTGTCTGGTTGCAAAAATATCCCACTCTGAATACACAGCAGGAAAATCTCCAATCAAGGTGACTTTTATAGAAAATTATAGAAAAATATATAAACAATATATTTCATTCTCCTTTCCCTGCCTTACCTTTTAAAATTGATGCAGCCTGCTCACTTCTCTTCCCAAGACTGTTTGAAACCTCTGCTGTCTCTTTTCTCTTTCCAGCTTTACATCCACCAGCTACTGTTTTCTTCCTGCCTCGCCGCTTGTGGTGGCACCTTGAAAAGCAGAGGTTATCAGCTCCTAAAACCTCTCTAATGAGGGATCTGTAAGGCTTGTGATGAAGAACAGCAGCTTGTCATCCACCCTCATTACTCTGGCATGTAAATACACTGGGGGTGGCTGAGGAAACAGGGAGCTTGCCACCACCACCAGCTAGCTGGATACACAAGTGCACTGTTGCATGCAGGAGTGGCTGTAAGGGAAGGGTACATTTTAGGTACAGTCAGTTAAAGTCCTCAGAACTAATCAACCAAAAGTGTTAGGAAATGTGGCAGGAAGTACCTATTATGGCTTCTTTCTGTACAGGTGAGTTTAGTTGGCAAGGCTTGCTGAAGTTTTATACATGTAAGTGAGATGCAAAATATTAGAATGGGAAACTCACATGATGTGTGAGTGCACTTAGCCTATGACCACATAAAAAATGCAAATGAAGATTTAGAGTATTTGAAAATTCAAAGTCAACTCCAGAGTACATTATTACACTGCCAAATGTTAACTTGTGTGGCATATTCCAGAGATTTAGCTAGATCTGGCTGCAATTAGAAGCTGTCAGGTCTTTACTTTCCCTTTCCTCCATCCCTCCAGCAGGGACAGAGATCTTAGTTCTGCACAGCAGCAGTGTCCTACATTTGTCTGTTCTTGTTTCTTAATAGATACAGAAGTTAGGCTCAGCATTTATCAGTCTACTGTTTGCTCGCAGGATTCTGCCTTGCTGATAACAGAACTCCACAGCTGTGTCCTATCTGTGCCAGGATGTACAGGTGTGCCTGGGTGCCAGCTTGCCTCAGACCTGGGCTAATTTTCTCCGTACTGGCTCACATGGGGCACAGAAGGGTTTTCAGAAGTTAATAAGTCCAGAGGAAATAGGCAGGCACAAGGAATTAAGTTGTAAATGTAGCACTACTTGAATCATTCAGTTTCAGGACTCATTTATAAATAACACTTGTTTTCTTGTTGAGGAGTTTGACAGAATTGAATCAATGTGCAGTTCTGCTCCAATTTAAGCAGTCATTCAGACTGTGCACCTATTGCATGACGAAAGCACCAGTGTCACAAAGCGAACATGCAAAACATAAAAGAAAGATTGCTCCTGAAAATATTTTTTCTCCAAGATAAACTTAATGAAGACATCAATTTTTAAGACCTATGCAATAAAACAAAATCATATTCACAGCTCATGTTATGGTAGGAGCTTCTGATTTCCACTGTATTCTAGGCTTGCTAACACAAGTTTCTGCCTTATCAGGCTGATTTGCTAACCTTGAAAGAAATAATGAATGTGTAGTCATCATCTAAACTTTTAAATTATTTTTACACTTTAAGTGTATCACTCTGGGAAACCCCATGTTTATGAGGAATAAGAGAAGTCACATCATTAACTGTTCCCAAAGGAATAAAATGATTTACCCATTAGCTGATGACACCTCAAGTGCTGTGTTCAGTTTTGGGCCCCTCACTACAAGAAGGACATTGAGGCTCTGGAGCATGTCCAGAGAAAGGCAATGAAGCTGTGAGGAGTCTGGAGAACAAACCTTTGGGAGAGCGGCTGAAGGAACTGGGATTGTTCAATATGGAGAAGAGGAAGCTCAGGGGAGACCTTGCTATTCTCTACAAACACCTGAAAAGAGATTGTAGCAAGGTGGGGGTTGATCTCTTCTCCCAGATAGCACTGAAAGAATGAGAGGGAATGGCCTCAAGTTGTTCCAGGGAAGGTTCAGGTTGGATATTATGAAAAATATCTTCTCAGAAAGAGTGGCGAGGTAGTGGAATGGGCTAGCCAAGGAGGTGGTAGAGTCACCATCCCTGGAGGAGTTTAAGAATCGTGTGGATATGGCACTGAGGGACATGGTGAGTGAGCATGGTGGGGACGGTTTGATGGTTGGACTAGATGGTCTCCACGGTCTTTTCCAACCTTAATGATTCTGTGATTCTACAGTTTTCTTTGTTTTCTCTGCAGTAAGATCATGGTTTACACATGCCTGTTTTGGGTGGTGGTGTCACTCGTGCCTTCCACTTGATTATTTTTGTCCTATGGTGCCAGTGTAAGTGCTCATGAAGCCACACAGTGAAGTACGCATAGAATATACCCAGGTACCCAGATTAAAAATTATCCCCACAAACACTGGTTCCAGCACTGTGTCAGCTGGAGAGGGCGCCTCTCGAGGCACCATACATGTGGTCCCTCCCCTCCCTGTCTGTCACTGGGACAGTGCAAAGCACTGCTGAGCACAAGACAAGCTTTGCTCCTGCAAAAGGCATGGGACAAAGCAAGAGTCAGTGGGGCTTTTCGAAAGGAAAGCCCTACTCAGAAGGGAATGGCTGTGCCACTGCAGCCTTCCATCAGACTCTGCTCACCTGCTGCATTCTGCATTGCTCCCATTGCAGTGACTTCAAGCTCTTCAAGACCGCAGCCTTCTGCAGGAGGGGTTTTTAGAGCAGAATTTCAACAAAGAATCCTATACCCAGAAACAAACTCTTTCCCAAATGCTAACTGTTATGCATGGCGTTTGTTCATGTCAGCTACATTTTTATGCATTTGCAGGAATAATATAGTAAGCATAATGTAAACATGCATCATTCTTTTGGCTTGTTCATTCATGACTGCTCTCATTGCAGTTGTAGAGCTGCAAAGTAGTGCCTGGTTTTCTCTTACAGACACCTCCAAAGTAATTTCCTTAGGAAGTAAGCTCACTCTCCCCCATGGAAGGGCTTTTAGAAAATGGGGGAACTCCTTTTGGTGCCAGCTACACAGCACTGTACTGAAGTACATGCTCTCTTTATTTATTTATTTTAAAGACTGAAGTATTTCTATATAACAACTTGTCAGCTAATGAGTCCTTTTCAAACAGGGCTCCTAAATAGCGTACACAGTATTGTTTTACTAATAGTCTCCAATTAATAGGCACTATAAAAATATAAACAGCAGGAATGGAAAAATCATTAAAAGAACAGCTTTTGGCTTCTTTCATTCAGGCAAAATTAATGGGTTATATTACTGCTGCTATTACCGATACAAGACATAAAGCAGATTAAAACAACATATGTTTTTGATACTAAATTTTGACTTGAGATGTGCGTGGATGCAGACTCACAGCGGCAGAAATGTATAGCTGTCATGGCAGTAAGATGGCAGCTCGTTCAGCAGTCCTGCATCCCATAACCAGGAGACACGTTGCCCTGAGGGCTCCACTGACAACAGTCGAAGCTGTGGAAGAGGTGAAACTTCAGCTGTAAAGACCAGAACAGTCATTCCATTCCTCCAAATTCTTTGGATCCTTCCAAGCCATCTATTTAAATAACCTTTTTCCTCAGAGCAGGAATAAACAGCGCTGAGCCTCCTGAGGAGCGTTTATTTGCTCAGCTATGTATATCTGCAGCTACCAGGGACCTGAATGCTCCATTCAGTCTGTACCTGTGCCTGAGTTACAAAGCTAGTTACACACAAGCTGCACTGCTCAGCATGTTCATCATGTCAGCGTAGCCTGGAAATAGGCTATTAAGCACACTGCTGTCTTTCACAAGAACTTCTATGCCTGTGGAATATAGTAATGGGGGAAGGAAATAAAACATGCCCATGGGGTGTCACCTCAAAGACAGCAACATGAGTGGGAAGTGTCTAAGAGGTATCCCAAGCACTGCCAAGCCAACCTCAGACATGATTTGGTAACCACGTGGAATTTAAGGAATTTGTCTCAAAGAATGAGCTTCAAAGGAGTGAGCTGGGAGTTTTACTCTGAGTCTTAAAACAGTGGTAGAACTAGTACAGCTAGTGCACTGACAGCAATACAAATAATGCACTACCACCCCCCTCTGTGAGATGTATGCCTTAAAGAAAGTGCTTCCAAACTTACTTACAGAGATAGAAAGCAAAAGCACCTCAAAAAGATCCTTCCACAGAGTAAGAGGTGCTAAAAGCTTGCAAGCCTGAGAGCAATGCCTTGCCCAAATTCAGAGCTTAACTCCCCAGATAGCGAAGATCAAAACAGAACGTGTAACATGATCTACCATCAGGAAAACACACAACTGAGGAAGAACACATCTTGGACAAACTAGTCTGCTAGGCTGCAGATGCTGAAAGTGTGGGACTTCCGGCAGTGCTTTCTCAACTTTGCCACCAAGCAGGAGCTTTCTGGCTTACAGCTGATTCTACATTGATTCTGAATCTTGGAAGTCTCTGTCCCTCTCATTTTTGTGGTGACTTTCTTGGTGCCTATTTCTCATCAGTTTTGCCTCTTTTCCCAGCCTATGATAATTTGCACATGGCCCATTGAATGTCTGCAGGTAAGTCAAAATTGTGAAAAAAGGAAAAGAAAAAAAAAAGAAAAAAAATGTGTTCAACAGGAATCAGTACATTTTTCAGCCCTAAGTTTACTGCTTCCTGAATTCACGAGAGATACGTAACTTCTTTCACGCTGGAATAGGCAAAGTTGTGTACTTAGATGATGAAGTTAAGGAGATGTAACTTTAAAAAGGGATATTGGCTTTCTCCAGGCAAGAAATCCACTTAACAGGCAGAACAGATAAACTCTATGTTCTTTTTAGTCCATGTGAGTCACTTTTTGTAAGGTCTTCTCTTTCCTCCTTTTAATGGGGAAAAATGGAAAAGTTTACTCTCATAGTCCCTGACTATCTGCTTATGCAAAATAGAGCAACGATGTCGTTGTAAGCTTGCAGCCATATCAGTCAGAAAGCTACGTAAGTCATGACCTCATAGTAGTGTGCAAGGTACAGGTGTAACACGTAACTACAAAATGTACCTTAAAAAGAAGACAAATGTTACTAGATTTTATTTTTGTCCATGAAAAGATGTTTCTTGAAGAAGAAATGCAGTGTAATATGGACTATTTCTCAAGCCTAAAAATAGCTATGCCAGGAGAACAGATTGGGTTTATGTTGTTAAAATTTACAAAGCTCACATAGTAAAATTTATTTAATTACATTTTTGTCCACAAATATTTTCATGTGTGTTCTTAGCCATTGTCTGGCTTTGATACAGTAAACTGAATAAAACATAAATTTATAAGTATACATGTAAACATACATCTATAGAAAATATAATTATATATTACAATAAATACTGCCCAGTAAAAATTTATTAGTAAAATAGAAAACTGGGAACAAATTCATCATATAATCAATAACTACGTCTTTAAGTTTAAACTTTGTAAATATCTGTTTTTTATTTCTTAATCTATTCATATATATAAATGATTTATATGATTTTTTGTATTGTATTTTTCAAGATTCTGACTTACAGAAACATATTTCTTCACAAACCTCTGTAGTCATAAGTAGAATGAAAAAGTATTTTCCCATTTTAAAAGAATAAACTCCAATGAGGAAGTTACTTGTAGTACAGCAGCATTTCAATGTGAAACTGCCAACACATTTACAGCCTAATTCCTATATTTAATTAAACCAGCCTGTGAGCATAACAGAGAATGCATCTTCTGTGTTTTTGAAGATGGTCCAGTGTGAATTCCACATGGAACATGTGTGTGGTCCTTTCATGGTCAGAAAACAATATTCTTCTTATGTCCCATGTTTTCTGTGGTAATCTTAGTTGGCTGTGTACTCCATCCAAATGCTCAAAAGTCAGTTGCCTGCAGATTCACAATGAAATCCTGCAGTGTCCAGCATTGCATGCAATAAATGCTCTACACTTGCTATTATTCTATAACTGACTATGAAAGCTCTGTAGAGGAGCTCGTCATATCCACCCTTTAACATTAGTGGTTTTATTTTGATCTGGGGGAAAAAGTGGATTTTGTGGTGGTTTAAATTTTTATATTTGTGCACTAATTCCCATGTTTGTGCTAAGCTAAAACAGTTTGCTGATTAACTGTTTCAGTCCATTTGTGAGAATATTGCCTGAAGAACAGAGGAGAAAAGGAGATTCTGTACTCTCAAAAATGGAATTGAAAAGTTTAAGGACATTGTTAAGCCAGCCAGAATTTTCCAGAGCACTGAAGAATCATAAAATCTGGAAAAAGAGCTTTTTCAAGTTCTTAAAAGACCGACAACTGCATAAATAACACCAACTTTGTTTTAGTGTGAATTCACACACTGTTTCTTGAGATGTTTACCTTGTGAACTTTGATGTTTACGCATTGAAAGACTTTGTGATTTCTACTGGTGATCTTTATTATTACAATGGAAGACATCTTGGGGTCTCAATTTAAAAAGCTTCTCCTGCACCTTCGCCAGGAGTTTAGCTTTGTTTGAAATGAATACAAGAAAATTACAAACAGAAATTGCCTTTTACTGAATATGGGACACAAAATGACAGCTATGTTCCTCTCAAACTATTATATGCTAACTCAACCAACGTCCTGGTTTCATTCACTTCTTCCTTACACGAAGGAAAAGAGTGGGAGAATGGGGAGATGTTTGAAGATATAACTCTGGTCTGTCTGTACAGTCAAGACAAAGTGAAATAGCTGGGTATTCAGACTTGAGAGACTGGCTGATCCCTGATTCATACAATCTGTTCCCTTCAATGAGACAGGAAGAAGCCAGTACAATAGAGGGTTTTCAGAATAAAGAAACAGGGAAGGGCTTAGAACTGCAAAGCAATAAATGCTGTTATTATGAAAGATGTTATGAAATAGTTTGTGGTTCTAAGATTAATTTTAGCTTAACTTCAACTTCAGAATAGTCACCAGTTACTGACTCTTAAGCACTCCTTCTCTCAGTCACAGAATGAGGGACAAGAAGAGCACAGCAGTTCCTCTGCACAAAACTGCCCCCTTGCACACCTGAGGCCAACCACACTGAGTCCCAGGGATCCTGGATGCAAACGCTCTCAAGACCCCTGGCACTAGTGCTAGACACAATGTACTTCCAGATAATACAGGATCTTTTCATAGTTCGCTTTCAATTTCCAGATTAGCATGAAAAACACTTGAGAGACAGCTCCTTTCATTAGTTTTGTGACTGATAGATACTTTAGTCTAGGTCTTCAGTTGTCTGAAAAAGCATTTACTGTGAAGGTAAAGGAAAGCTATAATAAATGATGTTGAATTGCATTCTGTGTGTCTACTATGCATCTGTTTGGCCATGCACAGTTGAGATGCACAGTTCATAAGTGGCTCACTGATTTTGGTCTAAGATTTTGCACTTCTGATGTAGCCAGTTTCTTATGAGAGCAGCCTTAGACACTGTGATATCCATCATTTCCAGGATTTCCAGAATCCTTTCAATAGTGATAAGACATCTTAAAAAGTCTACTGTGTGTATATTTTTCGATTTGATCTTTGACTGTAGCTCTAGTTGTAGCCCTAGTGAGAGTGAATGTAGGATTAGTACTCTTCTTTCTACTTCTACAAAATATAGAAGAAAGGTAAATTGTCTTAGAAGCATGTTCAGAAATATTTTTTTACCATCCCAAATCATCAAGGCATTCAAATGCATTTACCATATATAAGGAGTAATTATATAAGGAGTAATCCCATTATAAGGAGTAATAATTTGATTTCTCATCCATTCTTGTAAATAAACAAATAAATAAATAAATAAATATTTGCAGAGCAAGAACTGTTACGGAGACTTTTTCGACGTGAGACTTCCATCTGTCAGAGCTCCTAACTGCAGTCTTGGCCTTAGCACTTTGTTCATTTATCATATTAGGCAAAAGAGTTTTTTTAATTTTTGGGGGGTAAATGACAGATTTCATGCATCGTGCCTTGCTAACTCTTTCCAACCTTTTTGGTATCTAGACCAAGCTACCTTTAAATGCTGCAGAAGCCTGAAAAGAATGCAGCAACATTGCAACTGTGATTATTTTGTCTTCTAACTGTTCCGCTTTTTCTGTCCCTCCCATAAATTCTTTTTGGTAGGGAAACAATAGGGTGAACCATTCTCCATAGGCAGCATTTTGTTGCCTGAAAGAAGTAGTCTAAGTAGTGATGTTCATGCCAGATAAATATAGTTGTGACTATGCAGACCTAGGGAAAAAAAAAAAAAGCAGTTTGAAGCTGAAAGCCTCAATATCTTTTTTGTCAATTGACTGAAAGAAAATGCAAGGACGATAGTTTTGCAGAAATGTCGTGTAGTAACTGAAATATTGTTTGGAGTAAATGGCTGGACTCTGAATCCAGACCCAACATTTCAGAGCAGTGGGCAAATGGTACATGATGATAATATTAAAAAGAGAGAAGCTCCAAATCCTCAGGATAAATAACTATCTTCTGTTTGTTTTCATTCTCTCCATGACACAAGGGTGACATTTTGTGGGACAACTTTCACAGACCACTCAAGGGAAAAAATCCAGAGAAGTCAGTGCTTCCAGAAAATCAGTTTCTTATACTTCTCATGGAAGGTGAGTAAGTTGGTAACACAATGTCTGTAATCTGCTGAGCAACCACAGCAAGCTCCACCCCTCTCCTAGAGCTATGGTCCTGGGGTACCTAATATTTCTCTGAGGCAGGATAGGTTCAATCCACAAGTGCAGCTTAGATCCTGTTCCTCCAATCCAGGGGAACCATGGCAGCAAGTCAGTGCTCCTGCCTGCCCAGGGGCCTTCCTCGCAGAAGAAACCAGAGAGTGAGCACTGTGTGGTAGTAAGGCACTCAGGTCTCAACCCACCATGGAGCAAGGAGGTAAAAGAAGTTAAGTTTCCGGCATGGGTTGCTGTACACAGTGCAGATGCACCAGCTCTAGGCTATGTACAGCCACTCCTGTTTCAAGCTTTGTTTTGATGTTTTTTTTGCATTGAAAGACATTAAAGATCCTCCCTACCCCTCAATTAGAGGAGACACTGAATAAACGAAGATCCAAGTGATCATTCACAGTACAGATGAGCCCATTCGGAGCTCAGCAGCTGAATTTTATATATTCCATATGTGATTCAAAATACATGCTATAATTGCAAAATCACAGCAGGTATAGATTGCCCATCTGGAACTCTCTATATCATAACATTTCAGGACGAGATATTCATTGTCCACGTATAATGCCTGCTGTAAGTGAAGATCAGTTTTGAGACCATCTAAAGAGCCTGAAGGTGCACAAATCCATGGGACCTGATGGGATCCATTCATGGGTTCTGAGGGAACTGGTGGATGAAGTTGCCAAGCCACTATATGTCATATATAGAAGGTCATGGCAGACTGGTGAAGTTCCCATTGATTGGAAAAGGGGGAATATAACCCCCATTTTCAAGAATGGAAAAAAATATGATCTAGTGAACTAAAGGCCTGTCAGTTTCACCTCTGTTCCTGCCAAAATCGTGGAGCAGATTCTCCTGAAGGCCCTACTAAGTTGCATGAAAAATAAAGATGAGGTGATTGGTAGTAACCAACATGGCTTCACCAAGGTGTTGTGGTTTGGTGATTTTTCTTTTGTGATCAGTATTCCACATCAGAACATCATGTGAACCAGTAGGAGTTAAAGAGTTAATGTTCTGGTTCCGTTTACTGCCCCTTATGGGCATGTGGAGTATCCTGATGGGAGGAGAGGTGCGGCTTCCCTGGGGAGGACTTGGCGCAAAGAGGAAGTGGGGTGGAGCTCCGGACTGGACCGCGTGCCTGGCTTCCCCCGCTGCCCGGCTCAGCCTTCTCAGCTCGCCGCGGAGAACAGCACGTGGTTCCCTCGCGGTATTGTGGTTTGACTCGCATTTTGGATACTCTTCTCTCTCTCTCATTTTGTTTGATTTAGTTAAATTTAGTAAATTACCATTCCTTCTCAGATCTAGTGCTGGTGCATTCCTTTTGTTAAACCCATCCACTAGCTCCCTGCCCTTCCCCCTCTCCCGAAGCGCTTGGCCCGGGGCCGACCAGATTGCGCGGCAAACCGTTCGTACCCCTTCCTTTTTTTTTTCTCGCTCTTCTGTTTTTTTTTTCCCGGGGCCTGTGCCCCCCTGTCACGGACTTGTATCCAGAGATAACCCGTGACAATTATTGGTGGAGGATGCGGGCAGCTATGAATCTTTATTTCATCTCAAGATTATTGTACAGAGGACTAAGGATCTTTATGCTCCTTAAATCATGTTGGTTCCTTTTAGAGCTCCTCATGTTCTGTATCGAAGTTGTAACTGCCTTTAGCCAATTAAGAGCACTAATGGGGATACCTGCCTGGTTCCTAGACATCCCAGCTAATTTAACACATCATATGATGATTGGACTGGTTTCCAGGTGCTCTTCACAGCTTCCTATGCATGTTCAGGATACTGGCTTAGGTATGGTGCTATCAGTCTCCCTGAATGTACTCTCTGGGATAGGATTTTACATTATATGGAGGAAGCTGCACCCAAAACCAGAGAATGTGGAGTGGCAGGGAATATGGAGAGGTTTAGGGAAAAGATTGGAAGCGTGGGGACCCCCGGTGTCATGGAATTTTACTCTTGAGCACCTGTGGGACCTTGAGGAACTAAACAAGTATTTAGGTAAGGGATGGTGCAGCTCAGGAAGATCTGAGCAGGAACGGCTTATTTGGGGTTTGGCTTGCGCTTACAGAGCTCTATATAATACTGTTCTTGAGAGAGAGAGTTTCCAAACCTAGATCCGAGCCAGAAGGGAAAACTTCCAAGTCAATCTTGATGAATCACAGGAGGCACCAGTATCAATGTCAGATGCCCCTGTGGAAGGCTGGAAATGGAAACGGGTGTCCTCACGTCTAGAACAGGAAGAAGAAGAAGAAGCAGAAGAAGATCCGGATGAGGGGCTCTCCTCAAGACCACCACCACCGAGAAAGGCAACCAAGAAAAGTGAGAGACATGGAGAGGAGAATGATGGAGAGGGAGTCACTGTCATCACTACTCATCGATCCCTGAAAATGACTGAAATGCAAGGCATAAGAAGGGAGTAGATGCGGCACCCGGGTGAAACTGTTCTCGCCTGGTTACTTTGGTGTTGGGACAACGGGGTCAGTAGCGTGTCCCTAGATAGTGGTGAAGCTCGCCAACTAGGAAACATCGCCCGAGACACAGCTTTTGACAGAGGGATTAGTAGATGTCTGGACGGAGCCGCCACCCTCTGGGAACGATTGTTATTGGCTGTGAAGGAAAAATATCCCTTCAGAGCCGAGCTGCAGCCTGGGATGAAAGTCTGGAATACTGTTGAGAAAGGCATCCAGTACTTGAGAGAAATAGCCATAGTAGAAATGCTGTATGATCCTGCGTTTGTTTCGAATGACCCAAAACAGGAGCATGATCTTGAGAAAACACCGACTACACCCGAAATGTGGCTAACAAGAACGGCACCGGAAAGGTATGCAGCTTCACTGGTAACAACGATCAATAGATGGGAAGACCTAGACAAAAGACCTGCATTCTGTGAACTGATTGTTACGCTTCAAAACCTGGACCAAAAATTACCACCATCCCATGCTTCCATATCAGCCATCTGCCAAATGGCAGAAAGACTAGATAAAATGGAGAAGAGCCAGGACAGTATGCGGGAGGAATTGTCCCTAGTGACTCATCGTGATGAACCTGTGGCAGTATCAGAAACACCCGATGAAGACCAGGACAGTCAAAGGAATGTGCTGAAGGAGCTTGTCAAAATGATTCAAGTTTCAGCTATCAAAGGTAAACGCCCTCCCCCTCGAGCAAAGGACCGCAGTAAATTTATGTCTCGTGCTGCCCTGTGGAGCTACTTACGTGAGCATGGAGAGGATATGAGGAAGTGGCACGACGAACCCACTCCTGCACTACGAGCACGGGTGAGAGAATTACAAAGCAGCTCAACCGCCACTGAAGTTGCTCCCGTTACTGCAGGTAACAAATAGAGGGGCCCTGCCTTCAGCCAGGGGGGGGAGAGGGATAATAGAGTGTATTGGACTGTGTGGATTCGATGGCCTGGCACATCAGAACCACAGGAATATAAAGCACTGGTGGACACCGGTGCTCAGTGCACTCTGATGCCTTCGAGTTATAAAGGAACAGAACTGATTTCTATTTCTGGAGTGACTGGGGGCTCTCAGGAATTATCTGTGTTGGAGGCAGAAATAAGCCTCACCGGAAAAAACTGGCAGAAGCATCCTATAGTAACTGGACAGGGGGCCCCATGCATACTTGGTATAGATTATCTTAGAAGTGGGCATTTCAAGGATCCCAGGGGATACCGATGGGCTTTTGGAATAGCTGCTGTAGATACAGACAACATTAAGCAGCTGTCTGTCTTGTCTGGCCTGTCAGAAGACCCGTCTGCTGTAGGGTTATTACAGGTAAAAGACCAGCAGGTACCAGTTGCCACAAAAACGGTGCACAGACGGCAGTACCGCACTAACAGGGATTCCTTGCTCCCCATTCACAAGCTGATTCGTCAGCTAGAGAGTCAGGGAGTGATCAGCAGAACCCACTCACCATTTAACAGCCCCATATGGCCGGTGCGTAAAGCCAGTGGAGAATGGAGGCTGACGGTAGATTACCGTGGCCTGAATGAGGTCACACCCCCACTGAGCGCTGCTGTGCCAGATATGTTGGAACTCCAGTACGAACTGGAGTCAAAAGCAGCCAAATGGTATGCTACCATTGACATCGCCAATGCATTCTTCTCCATTCCGTTGGCCACAGAATGCAGGCCACAGTTTGCTTTTACTTGGAGGGGTGTTCAGTACACATGGAACCGTTTGCCCCAGGGGTGGAAACACAGCCCGACTATTTGCCATGGGCTGATCCAAACCACATTGGAACAGGGCGGTGCTCCTGAGCACCTGCAGTACATTGATGACATTGTTGTGTGGGGTGATACAGCAGAAGAAGTCTTTAAGAAAGGAGACCAAATAATTCAAATTCTTCTGCGTGCCGGTTTCGCTATTAAGCGAAACAAAGTGAAGGGACCTGCCCAGGAAATTCAGTTCCTAGGAGTAAAATGGCAAGATGGGCGTCGTCACATCCCAGGAGATGTGATCGACAAAATCACCAGTATGTCTCCACCCACTAGCAAGAAAGAGACACAGTCTTTTCTGGGTGTAGTGGGCTTTTGGAGGATGCACATCCCAAACTACAGCCTCATAGTAAGCCCCCTCTATCAGGTGACGCGAAAGAAGAACAGTTTCGCATGGGGTCCTGAACAGCAGCAGGCTTTTGAACAGATTAAACAGGAGATAGCCCGTGCTGTGGCCCTAGGGCCAGTACGGATGGGAGAGAATGTAAAGAACATCCTCTACACTGCTGCTGGGGAGAAAGGTCCCACTTGGAGTCTGTGGCAAAGAGCCTCTGGAGAGACCCGAGGCCGACCCCTGGGATTCTGGAGTCGAGCATACAGGGGGTCGGAAGAGGGCTACACTCCAACTGAAAAGGAGATCTTAGCCGCATATGAGGGGGTTCGGGCTGCTTCTGAAGTAATTGGCACTGAAACGCAGCTCCTTCTGGCACCTCGACTGCCAGTGCTGAACTGGATGTTTAAAGGAAAGGTCCCCTCCACCCATCACGCTACTGATGCCACTTGGAGCAAGTGGATTGCATTGATTACACAAAGAGCGCGGATGGGGAACCTCAGCCGTCCAGGAATCTTAGAGGTGATCATGGACTGGCCTGAAGGCAAAAAGTTCGGCACATCACTGGCAGAAGAGGTGTCACGTGCTAAAGAGGCCCCCCAATACAACGAACTACCAGAAAATGAAAAGAAATTTGCTCTGTTCACGGATGGATCGTGCCGTATTGTGGGGAAGCATCGCAGATGGAAAGCTGCTGTGTGGAGCCCCACACGACAAGTTGCAGAGGCCACCGAAGGAGAAGGAGAGTCAAGTCAGTTCGCAGAGGTAAAGGCGGTCCAGCTGGCCTTAGATGTTGCTGAGCGGGAGAGGTGGCCAATGCTTTATCTTTACACTGACTCATGGATGGTGGCAAATGCCTTATGGGGGTGGTTACAGCAGTGGGAACAAAACAACTGGCAACGGAAGGGTAAACCTATTTGGGCTGCTGAACTTTGGAAAGACATTGCTGCCCGAACAAAAGATATGGTTATAAAGGTGCGTCACGTAGATGCCCATGTGCCCAAGAGCAGGGCTACTGAAGAACATAAAAATAACCATCAGGTAGATCGAGCTGCCAGAATTGAGGTGGCTCAGATAGACTTGGACTGGCAGAACAAGGGAGAGTTATTTCTAGCTCGGTGGGCCCATGAGACCTCAGGCCATCAAGGAAGAGATGCAACATATAAGTGGGCTAGAGACCGAGGGGTGGACTTAACTATGGACGCTATTGCGCAAGTTATTCATGACTGTGACACATGTGCTGCAATTAAACAAGCCAAGAGGATGAAACCTCTCTGGGGGGAAGGGCGATGGCAAAAGTATAAATATGGGGAGGCGTGGCAGGTTGATTATATCACCTTGCCACGATCTCGCAATGGTAAGCATTATGTGCTCACCATGGTGGAGGCAACCACTGGGTGGCTTGAGACATACGCAGTACCCCATGCTACCGCCCGACACACCATATTGGGCCTGGAGAGGCAAATCCTGTGGCGACATGGCACCCCAGAAAGAATTGAGTCAGATAATGGGACTCATTTCAAAAATTCACTTGTGGATACTTGGGCCAGAGAACATGGCATCGAGTGGATTTATCATATCCCCTACCATGCACCGGCCTCTGGTAAGATCGAACGCTACAATGGGTTGTTAAAAACCATGTTGAAAGCAATGGGCGGTGGAACATTTAAGAACTGGGAGAAGAATTTGGCAGAAGCCACCTGGCTGGTCAACACCAGAGGATCGGTCAATCGAGATGGCCCTACCCACTCCAGCTCCCTACATACTGTAGAGGGAGATAAGGTCCCTGTAATACATGCAAAAAGCATGTTGGGAAAAGCGGTTTGGGTCTTTCCAGCTTCTGGAAAGGGCAAACCACTCCGTGGAACTGTTTTTGCACAGGGACCTGGGTGCACTTGGTGGGTGATGGAGGAAAATGGGGACGTCCAGTGCATACCACAAGGGAATTTGATGCTGGGGGAGTGCAGTCAGTGATTCCATGTATATATATGTATATAGATATGTGTATACGTAATGCATGTTAATTATTGTTGTTCAGATAGTGCGTATGTAGTGCATGCTAATTACTGTTTGTTCGTATGTAGATATATGTTAAGCATGATGTGGTGATGTGGAATAAGGGGTGGAATGTTGTGGTTTGGTGATTTTTCTTTTGTGATCAGTATTCCACATCAGAACATCATGTGAACCAGTAGGAGTTAAAGAGTTAATGTTCTGGTTCCGTTTACTGCCCCTTATGGGCATGTGGAGTATCCTGACGGGAGGAGAGGTGCGGCTTCCCTGGGGAGGACTTGGCGCGAAGAGGAAGCGGGGGTGGAGCTCCGGACCGGACCGAGCGCCTGGCTTCCCCCGCTGCCCGGCTCAGCCTTCTCAGCTCGCCGCGGAGAACAGCACGTGGTTCCCTCGCGGTATTGTGGTTTGATCTCGCGTTTTGGATACTCTTTTCTCTCTCATTTTGTTTGATTTAGTTAAATTTAGTAAATTACCGTTCCTTCTCAGATCTACTGCTGGTGCATTCCTTTTTGTTAAAACCATCCACTAGCTCCCTGCCCTTCCCCCTCTCCCGGAGCGCGTGGCCCGGGGCCGGCCGGATCGCGCGGCAAACCGTTCGTACCCCTTTCTTTTTTTTTTTTCCCCTCGCTCTTCCGTTTTTTTTTTCCGGGGCCTGTGCCCCCCTGTCACGGACTTGTATCCAGAGATAACCCGTGACACATACATTAAAAGAACCTCATCTCCCTCCTATAAATTGGAGCGAGACACCAAGTTACTCAGCCTTTCCTCATATGAGAAATGCTTCAGGCCTTTAATAATCTTTGTGGCCCTCCACTGGACTCCTTCTAGGAGATTCCTGTCTTCATTCCAGGGAACCTAGATCTGGACACAGTAGTCTAAATGCGGCCTCACCAGGGCAGAGTCGAGGGGGAGGATTACCTCCCTCGACCTGCTCACCACACACTATTTAATGCACCCCAGGGTACCTTTGGCCTTCTTGGCCACAAGGGCACACTGCTGGCTCATGGCCAAACTGCTGTCCACCAGAACACCCAGGTCCTTCTGTACAGAGCTCTTCTCCAAAAGGTCATCCCCTAACCTGCACTGATGCATGTGGTTATTCCCCCCCAGGTGCAAGACTCTACACTTGCTCTTATTTAAACCTCATCGAGTTCCTCTGTGCCCAACTCTCCAGTCTGTCTAGGTCTTGTCAAATGGCAGCACAGCCTTCAGGTGTGTCAGCCACTCATCCCAGCTTTGTATCATCAGCAAACTTGCTGACTGGAGACTCTATCCCTTTATCCAGGCTGTTGATGAAGATGTGAACAAGACCAGACCCAGCGCTGACCGCTAGTTACAAGCCTCCGTACAGATTCAGTGTTAATGATGACAACCCTTTGGGCTTTTCCAGTCAGCCAGTTCTCAATCCACCTCACCGTTCACCGCTCTATCCCACATTTTCTGAGTTTCAAGTGACAAGGATGTTGTGAGAGACTGTGTCAAATGCCTTGCTGAACATCATTGCTCTCCTCGCATCTACCCAGCCAGTGATGACATCATAGAAGGCTAGCATGTTGGTCAAGCATGATTTTCCCTCGGTGAACCCATGTTGAATACTTTTCTCTTCCCATTGCTTGGAGAGTTTATCCAGAATAAGCTGTTCCATCACCTTTTCAGGGACAAAGGAGAGGCTGACAGGCCTGTAGTATCCCAGATCCTCCTCCTTGGCCTTTTTGAAGACCTGAGTGACATTGACTATCCTCCAGACTTCATGCATCTCTCTCATTTGCCAAGAAATTTCAAAGATAATAGATAGAAATTATATGAGAGAAGTTATGTGAAATTCTATCGCCCCAGTGCCTCTCCTCACCAAATAAAAAAGGGACTGGCTTGAAGTCTAGTCTCCTTGTCTGGGAAGAAATGATGTAATCTTCACCTTCTATAGTACAATCCACTGCTGAAAATGTCTGTACATTGCGTTGAGAAGTCCAGGAACATCACTCATATGTATTTATTAGACATTTTGATATTATATTGGATGTTTTTTGCCTACTTTTTAATGGAATTAACTGAGATGGTCATTTCTACCTTCATATAAGGATTTCTTTCCATCAGCTGACAGGACAAACATGAAGCAGTGTTGCTACTGTGTTGAATTTACAAGTCAAAGGTAGTTTTCCTTCTTTCACAAGATCAAATTCATCTTCAGAAAGTACAATCCTGAATAACAGAAGAAATTATTACTATTTTTTTCTTTAGTTATGACACCCATACTGAGGAACTATATACTTCATCTCTATGCCTTCTATCAGCTTTAGATAGAGGCTTGGGCAGTGAGGATGAATGTAAAATGTCATATTTCATAAACTAAATAAAAACTCCAACAAAATCAATGGAGAATTTTTTCTATTAATTTTATTCGGTTTAGGATCTGTTCCTTGCAGCAGAAAATGTGATCAAATCTTTACTCTTAGAAGTTGGTACATGCCTTGTGCAGAGACAAATTGTAGCAGCCAGGAGGCAGCTCTCTCACAGTACACGTTGTCATGTTTATCCTGTGTCAGAACTTGCAGCAATTAATTTCATTTTTAGAAAGGTTTGGTTCTTGGAGATCTGTCTGGCAGAAATTTGCTAAAGAATTTGGCAAGAAAAATAAAGAGGAGTAGGGAAGTGACTCCAGGAGGGAAAGTTTTGAATTCTAACGTTTCTTTTCTAAGTTTTATAAGTTTAGAAAGTTTGTTCCTAAAAACAGAAACTTGAAAGGACAGTGAATACCTCATCACTTTTAACATAACACTTTACTTTTATTATTTCTTCCTCATCAATTCACTCCTATTTCCTCTGAAGAAGACAGCAGAAAACCACAAGTTTACTAGAAGTAAGTTCTGTCTTTATGTGGAAGGGACTTTTGAAAGGACATGGAATACCTGAGACCTGCTAAGAGCTCACCACTACTTAGCACATGGCCAGGCTATGAATTATCTGAAGCTCTGAACTTTTTTTAGCTATAAGAGGAAACTGAATTTTAAAATGGACTCTTAAATGGATAGTTGGGCATTCTTGGTGAGAAAACAATCCAGGCTACATTTGTATTTCAAACATATTTACTTTAGTCGTCTGGATTTCTTTATAGGCATTCAGATTACAAAACTGAACTAGCAAACATATTCTACTAGGAAGATAGCAATTAAGCTATGCATTTTCCACCACAAATGTTTGAAAGTTTCTCAACTAACAAACAAAAATGCAGATTTTGCCTTTGTAATTTACTTTCCTTTTTGAATACGCAAGTGAAACCTTCTATCTTACCATTCAAGAAAATAAGCAAGTCATTCATGCAGCAGAAAGAATAGCATGTAACTGAAGTTGATAGGACTCAAATTTTATTGACTAATAAACAAATAACATAGCAGAGCAGCTAAGCTGCTTTGTCTTCCAGACACACCAGTTGCACTAAATAGCCCATTTCAGCTTTCTCACTTGCATCTTTTTTTTTTTTTTTTCTGGGTAATTTTGATATTTCAAGTCTTCCCAACTCTTCTGAACACTCTATCCCAGAACTATAGCACTGTCTCTATTCTCTAGGCCCACCTATCACCATTCATCAGTCAGTCTCCTCTTCTTGCTTCTCTTGTATAATGGAATTATCAATATCTCTTTAGTTATGCAATATGGCCACAGATATTCCTCTGAATTATTCCTGAAAATAATGGATGTTAGATTTTCTCATGGTCTCTGTTCTTCACAAAATTTCATAGGTTCTTTTCCAAAGATAATCATTTAGTTTCTATTTTTTTCTTCTTTTGCTCACAACCCTCTCTCCTGAAGTGCTGTCTAACATGAATTTAGCATAAATCCATAATATTTACTCAATGATTTATTTGCAGTGCAGAGACCAATAATTGTTTGTTTCTGTACAGTATGTGCATACTTCCACATCAATGCTTTAAGACTTCTAAGAAGGATCATGGATAGCTTCAGCTCTGATCTGGTTTGTTCTAATATGCAGTGCAGCTTTTTAATCAACCGAATTTGTATACACTTCTGCTAAAATAATTACTACTTCTTCAACAGAATAACAGAAAGGGACTTTTAAAGAGAATTATTATATTCAAGGCCAAGTCAAAGACTAGACTTGTACTGTGATAGAAAAATGACTGCAACCAACAGTTCACAAACCTGCTGTAGATGAGGGCCTTGCTGTTCATTACCAAGGAAATTAAGAAGTAGAAACGGGGGCTGCCATTGTTACAGCTGAGATCAATGGAGACAGAACATATTTTCTGCACTTTTTTAGTTGCTCAATGTTGGTGACCATAGGCCATATAAGGCCTGTTCCACTGGGTTAGATGGTGTATACAAACTAAAGAAACCCACAGTCTCATTCCTGATGGTCTAAGCTAAAGGGGAAATTACATGTCTGAAGATATAGAAACGAAATATATTCTCATCAGAAACATCTAGTGTTTAGTTTGCAGTATCTTCTTTTTCTTATCAGTTTCCTGTTCCTTGTTTGTGTTGGTCAGGTGCTGTATCAATTGTGATCCACTGCCTGGCTGAAGGACTGGTTGCTTGCACTACAATACTGCCTTTCCTGCCTATAGGAAAAGTGATAGAAAAACAGTGATCAAGTCCTTGTTTCTATTTCACAACATGAAAATAATTACTCCAAGATACTTATGGAGTGATCTTTTCTGGGGTTAAGGATTACAAGAGACTGGCCCAGAAAGGAAATAAAAACAGAGTTTTGCTTAAATGTAAAAGCTGTCATACGTTCTAAAGCTGTCTGCTATCCTTTTTATTTTTCCCCCTTTTCTTCTGATCTTTTTTTTTTTTTTTTTTTTTAAATCACCATCCTGTATAAATGAAAATAGAGGATACGACACCCTCAGCGGGACCACAAAAAACCACAGAAACATGGCACAGATTCACAGTCAAGCAGTGAAGTGTTAATGACAAATATTTGAATTCATACTTGTAGGTCTTACACCAGACTCATTTATACTCATCACAATACGCAATTTTAGAATTTCAGGGTTGTTTTTTTTTTCCACAAGCTCACGAATGGAAAATATTTCCTTATTCTCATAGTTACTCAGCATCTTAAGGGAAATTAAACCTTTATGGATGCTCAGGTCATTTTTTACATAAGAAAGAAGGATGAGAAAACAAGAAAACAGAAAGGAAAGGAAACCCCAAAAGTTCTTTTCATATTTCATTCTTACATCACCTTTAAGCCTTAAAATAATAAATCTCTGTAAAGAGACTCATAAAATTTGAAGTTAGGAGCAAGGACATAAACACTCAAGTCAAGTATTTTTCTTTTTTTTTTTTTTTAAATATGATCTTTGCACTATTATTTTAATCCAATCTCTTTTACTTTTATTCTTATATTGCAAGTACTTTTGTCTTTGCTTTTACTTCTTAGGTAATTCCAGACAATTATCTGGTCCTTGCCACTCCTCTCTTATTACTGAGTCAAACTGGACACAATCAGCTTATTTGAACTGTTCTAATAAATCATTCCTTTCAGCTCCTTAATATTTGTGTTGCTCTTCTCTGAGCACCTTCCAGTTTGTTGACATGATTCATATGATATCTCAAATTGAAAGCACTTATCTCAGGAACATCTTAGTAGTATATATTTTTGTTGGTAGTTCATACTATAGGCCAAGTATTAAGCTATATTTACATCTCATGTTTGCTGCACACATTTGTGGTAATTTCTTGACAAAATAAAAAGCAGTTTACAGAAAAGCAAAATAAGTGATTTTTTTTGCCATTTCTCGTGATTTTCTGGGTAGCAGTTGAGAGAAAATTAAGCAGCACCACTTATGAGACATACATTGTGATGCATTGTGTGTTCTGATTAATTTTGCTATGAATTTAACTCATCTACCTTGTATATCTAGCGTAGCTGGTTGTAAGAGCTCTCTTGAACATCAAACTACATTATCATGACTGCCAATGTAAAATTAATTGACATGCCTGACAACGGGCAGAGCTATCCCTTCAGGGCTCAGAGGTTAGAAATTTGTCTGAAGTGATGTTTCCTAAAAAGCTTTACATAACTAGAGTAGTATTTCAGGCAAGCACTTAATGTTTCAACTGATGGAAATCAGCAATAGAGTAAGGACAAGACACAGACACTTAAGGGGTTTTGTTGGGTTATAGCTTGCTAACTTCCGCACCACTTTATCAAAAGGTTATAATACTCAGGATGTACAGGCTTTTAAGTGCTACATCTGCATCTGTACATGGTTGTTAGTCATACAAGGTATTAGTGACCTTGTCAATTTATAGAATCACTAATATTAGAAAAAACCTTTAAGATCTAGTCCAGTAGTCAACCCATCACCGCCATACCACTAAACTATGTCCCACAGTGCAAAATCTGCCCTTTTCTTGAAAGCCTCCAAGGACAGAGACTCCATTACTTCCCCGGGCAGCCTGTTGAATACTTGACTACCCTTTCAGAGAAGAAATTTTTCCTAATACTCAACCTGAACCTCTCCTGGCACAACATGAGGCCTATCACCAGTCACCTGCAAGTGAAGGTCAACCCCCACCTAGCTACAACTAACTGAAAGGAGGTTGTAGAGAGCCTGAAAACCTGCCCTGAGCCTCCTCTTCTCCAGACTAAATCCCAGTTCCCTCAGCCTGTTCCCTCTTAAGACTTGTGCTCCAGACCCCTCACCAGCTTTGATGCCCTTCTCTGGACAAGCTCCAGGGCTCCAATTTTTTTTATTGTAGTGAGGGGCCCAGAACTGAAGACACTACTCAAAGAATGGCCTCACCACTGCTGATTAGAGAAGGTGAAAGCATCTCCCTGGTCCTTCTTACTACACTCTTTCCAATACAAGCCAGGATGCTGTTAGCTTTCTTGGTCACACTGCTGGCTCATGTTTAGCTAGCTATTGACTAACACCCTCCAGATCCTTTTCCTCCACACAGCTTTCTAACATCTCCACCCCAAGCCTGTAGTGTTGCATAGCATTGCTGAGGCCAACGTGCAGGACTCAGCACTTGGTCTTGTGAAAACTGATAACTGGCTGTAGCCCACTGATTCAGCCTGTTCAGATAACTCTGTAGGGCCTTCCTGCCCTCAGGTAGATCACACTTCCTCCCATACTTATTCCAAATTTACTGAGGATGCACTCAATCCTCTCATCAAGATCATCAATAAAGATATTAAACAGTCCTGACCCCAGTACTGAACCCTAGGAAACACACTTGTAACTGATCACCAGCTGGATTTAACTCCATTCACCACCATTCTCCAGGCCAGGCCATTTAGCCAGTAATTTACCCAGTGAAGAGTATACCTGTCTAAGCCACAGGCTGCCAGCTTCCCTGGAACAATACTGTGGGAGAGAGAGTCAAAGGCTTTACTAAGGTCCAGGTATATAATAACATCCACAGCCATTCCCTCATTCATCAGGTGGGTCAGACAGTTATACAAGAAGATTATGTTGATCAAGCTGGACCTACATTTCATGATCCTGTGCTGGCTAGGCCTGATTCCCAGGTAGCCCTGCATATGCCATATAATTACACTCAAAATTATCTGCTCCATAACCTTCCCCAATGCTGAGGTCAGATTGACAGGTCTGTAGTTCCTCAGATCCTCCTTCTGACCCTTCTTGTAGATGGAGTCACACTGGCAAGTCTCCTGTCACATAGGATCACCCCAGTTGACCAGGACTGCTAATAAATGATGTTAAGTGACTCAGCAACTTCCTTTTGCTCCCTCAGTACCCTCAGGTGGCCCCATGGATTTGGGGCAGTCCTGGTAGAGTAACAGGCCTCTGTTTCCTTCTGAATTTGGGAGAATTATTCTATGACAATATATATTGATTTGGATTCCTGTAGAGTCTCCAGAAACTTCTAAATTGTATTTCAGTGAAGTAGTGAAGATTCAATTATTTTAAAGTATTAGCAACTGAACTTAAGTATGGTTTTTTTGATTTTTTTTTTTTTTTTTCATACTTACTTGCTAGTTTTACTAAGTCTGTGATGGCTTCTCCCTCAAGGCTTTAAAAAACTAAAGTTTCAAACTTTCATTTTTGAATAATCTCATCCTGCTCTTTCCATATCTAGCTGTAGTCTTAAATTATTGACATGCCTTCTTCACTTTTTCACAGTTCATCCACTACAACTTGTAGATCATTCAGCATCCCATCTTCCCTGAAGGAAGCTTATAACGTAAATTCACATGGGATAGGAAATCATCCCATCACTAGAATTCATGTTTTCATACAGGAAAAACAAATTATGGTTTTATGTCTGAGCCCTAACACCTTAAGCGAATTACCTATGGGAGTGCATAGTAGGATATTATAAGCCAAGAAAAAGAAGTCCAGCCAGCAGGCTTACTTTATTCATTTATTTATAGAGCTATGTTCTCACTACAAGAACAAGCTTGATTAAAGTCAAGTAATTAAACAGATAGAAAATGGTAGTCATGGGCATGAGATTATAATACAGTTCTTTCTTTGTAAGTTACTCTTACATTGGGGCTTAGGATTTCTGCTCAATTGTGTTTACAAAGTTGTCTTAATTTTAAACACTTGAACATTTTGGCAGTAGCTATGGGAAGAGTCATCAGTTTTAAGCATGAAGTAGTGATACACAGAGGAACACAGCAGAAAAAAATAGCTTTGTGCACATACATCTATATAAATGAAAAAAACTATCATATATATTATTTGTTTTTCCTGAAGATACTGGTATAGATTGAATTCCAAAAACAAGAGTACTTCTACTCACAATCTTAATCTCCATTTATTAAATATAAAACAGAGCTACGGAGGGAAAAAAAAAACAATCTAAAAATTAATTATCACTGCTCACTGTGATACTTTATGTCTAGGTGCCTTTACATAGAAATTCATAGTTTTAAGCTTATGTCATAGAGGATATCTGTGCACAAAGAGCAAGAATTCACAGTAGCTAGAAATTTAGTCTGCTACACACGATGCTATCTGAGCTGGCTAGCAGATACCTCTGCAGAATACATTGAAAACATTGAAATTACACTGGAACATTGGTGAGGGGTTCAGCTATCTCTCTTGAAGATCAAAGGAAGATTTTTTTCCAACACCTGGAATTTATGGCTTTGGAGTTATTCTTTCCTCTTTTTACCAAGAAGATACAGAAGTATCACCCTTACCTCTTAGTTGAGAAAGCCATTCAAAGTTGTGAGGCAGGTGGTACAAAGTATCTATCTATTCCTTTTCTGTGATTAACTTCACTTCCTGTGAAGCAAAAATGGTTTTTAACGGCCTTGTTTTTGCTGGAATTGAAGTGGCAAGCAGAATATTTTCACCTTCATTTTTCAAAAGCCATAGATTTATGGAAATTTTTGGCAATGGCTGTTAAGCTGTCAAATCATCAGCAACATGCAGAACTGAGAATAGAAGCCAGTGTGTTAAATGAAGCCTTGCCTGTATTAAAGTCAAAGAACATTTTTAAAGAAACCTTTGTCTCTGAAACACAAGGCTGTTTTCTACAATAGCCTTTGATGGTGAAATCTAGCCACAGAATGCAGCAGACAGTCTAGGAAATAGCCTGAACTACGAAAGCAGATCAACATATGATTCCTGTCTATTTTGGGAACACAATTTGAGGAGAGTTGAATTTTTCAGTGCTCAGAGGCTTGGAGTAGATAAAGATTAAGATTGAAACAGAAATTCATACAGTAGTAGAGTCATTTGAATTTTCTTTTGCCCATCTAAACAAAACTGTCTCTTGGAGCCAAATTCAGGCTTTGTGTTTGTGGAACTAATCCCACTGATTTCATTTAGCTTGTGCTGATCTATACCAGAGCTGAGTTTAATCCTACAGCATTGCTAAATCAGTAAGTGTCATGCTTTCTTACTAGCTTCTAACTGAGGTAACCATGCTCCTATAAGAGAGAGTTTAAAATAATTAAACAAGAAGAAGCATTCTGCTCTTTAGTTCTGATACTTCAGTGAGAACAGAAGAAAGAATTTACTATGAAGAATGATATATTTAGAGTGTTGGGATAGTTTGCATATTAAATTTGGAAAAAAAAATACTATTTTAGGATCAACTTTGCTATGTCATTTGTCACATATATTTGTTCAAGTATATTCTCTGTAAGTAAAAACCTGGATGTCTTCCTAAAAGATCATACCTCTGACTGCACACGGAGAACTTCAGATCAATTGCTTTTATTAGACAGGAAAGACAAAGGAAAGTTACACCGAGAATAAAGTTAGGGCAATTCCTGCTTGGAGCTCTAACCCTGTTCCAGACCTTCAAGTTAAGATGACTGAGGAGTAGTTAACATGGCAATAAGGGAAGTTAGGGTAATCCTGCTATAAACCTGTCATTTTAGCCATCAATCTACTTGGAGCAGTCCAATACATTTTAAAAGGAAAGAGAGCTTCATTTCTCCATGAACAGTTTAGCATGGCTGACTGAGTACAACTGCACAAAAGCAACATATAAAACATACAAAAATCTCTTCATGAATGCTAAAGAGAAAATAGCAGCAACAAGAATTTATATTCAGTATCAATTCCTGATTTTATTGCCTGCTGTAACTTCAGGTTTCATATATGTATTTTGGTGGCTCTGAAGTAGAGTTTGTCAACTAAACATATCCAGATTTCACAAAGGTGGGCTTATACCTTGAAGCAGAGTCATACAGCTTATGTCAGTTGCTGGTTTATTGTCTCTATTAGCACATCGTAATTAAAAAACTTTCATGTGTATATGTGAGCACGTATGATGCACCAGAGACAAATTTTTCTCTTAGTTGTCTTGGAGATAAAAGTCAATTTCCTGCAAACAGAGACCGGAGTAGTTTCCTTGCTGTGCAAAAGTGTCTGTGTGAGTATTATGACTACTAGAGCAAGGCGATACGTGCAGCAGAAGAAACCGTACTCCTATAAATGAAAATAATAATAATGTTTGTTATGATTTCCTATGAAAAGATAGCACTAAGAAAGGAGGCAGAAAGATAAAATCAAACTCAGAAAAGTTTTCAAAGGATTTATCTTTAAATAGCATCTCATTACTTGATATTATTGACTCTATACATTCTCAGTTATAGTGCTAGGCCCATACAAACAGTGGTACCTTCCTAGACTATCTTACTTCAGTTATTGATATTATGTCAGTACCCTCATCTTGAATCAAACTCAGTGGAAGTTTCTCCCAGAATTTCTCCATGTGGTAGCATGTTTGATACCCTTGTCTTGGCCCATACTCTCTGTTTCCATGAATGCTTTTCACACATATTTGAGCAGCCCACAGCCTTAGTTTCATGATCATCTTTACCTCAGTGTAATTGCTTCAGTGTGCTCAGTATAGTTTTAATACTTCAAGTCATAAAGTTTAAAGACTTCAGAGAATTCACCTGAATAGAAAGAGTTGGGGATGGTTGCAAGTGACATACACTACTGTTAATTTAAATACATATAAATCAATCTGATTAAGTGTTGTCCAGATGGTTTGTTTCTTTAGCAGAAATAATGGGGGTAGTGATAAATCCAGAGATCATTAACATTTAATAAAATCCATTTGCTAAAGGCAAAGTGCAAAACCTGACAATAAAAGCCTTTCCACAGTCACAAGTACATTGATTTCAAACTTCTTCAATTTTTAATCTATTTAAGAAGAGGGATGAATCAAAAAGTACTAATACACAAGTTTTCAGAGTGAAATATTTCAATATTTCTCATAGAATTTAAAATCTTAACTTCAAAGCTTCTGTGTCTTGCAGAAGCAAGGCACTTATGTTACTAAAACTCAAACAGAGAGGTATTTTTCATTGCAAAAGAAAACTCTCAGACCACACACTAAAGGAAGTCTTTAGCTAGCTAAAAATCTCAGTTAGAAAGAATATATTCTTAAATTTCTTTTTCTCCCCTCCTCACCCCCTCCTTTGTTTGTTTACTTTACTATTCAAGGGGAGTTTCTACTTCATACCTCTACATCATCTGGCATGATGAGCCAGATGAAACACTTGTATTTATCAAATACATTTTCTTAAGCACTAGCACCAATAACCCTTTTTTATTGTGGTTCAACAGGTTACATGCTGAATGCAAGTTCCTACAAGACTCGACAGCACAAATCCTGACAATATAGTCAGATACTGAAGTTGTTAGTGATGTTTATTTACTTCAAGGTTTAACACAAGTATTTCTCATTTTTAATTCGTGCACTCACTTCACTTAGTCGCCCTTTTATTTTAGTCCAATCAAATGAAGCATTTTTAACAGAAGAAAAAAAAAACAAAAAAAAAAACCCAGTACAATACTTCATTATAAACTCACATCCAATTTATTTGCTACTGTTCTGCTTAAAAAAAAACTAAAATTGTTTTTCACAGGTTTTGGCAATACCAAGTATTTACAGGCAGACCAACACTCACATATAGAAAGAAGAATGGAACTCACCCAACTGATGAAGGAACTCACAAGCTATCCCACCCATCTTCACAGGAAGTAGCCCAGATCCAAGAAATAACCTCCCTTTTGTGATTGGCCCTTATATGAGTCCAGGGAGGTTCTACCCTAGGTCCACCCCTTTGCCTGTGCTCCCTGAGCAGCCACAGCCCTTCACCAGGTGCTCAATCACCAGTTCAAGCCCTGACCTAACAGTTCCCTTACAGAGATTATACACCACTCCAATATTACTGATTCCTGGGTACTTATTGTCTCGCTCCAATTTATAGGAGGGAGATGAGGTTCTTTTAATGTATGTATACCCAATGTGAGATTAAGAAACAACAGTTCAAATGTTGGTCCAACCAGTTTATTACAAATCCTAGTTGCTTAGGGATATGGGGAAGGGAAGATGGGTGATAGAAAAGAGATAGGAAATAAGCAAGGAGTCTTCATAGAAAGCAAGAGAGAGATAGTCACCACTGTGGGTCCAGCAAGGCTCGTAGCAGGTCCGTTGTTCTCAGGAACTCGTCTGGTCACCGCGAGGGATGGGAGGAAGCCAGGAAGCTTCGCAGCAAGCAGGCCGCAGGGGGGGGTTCTTCCAAAGAGTTTTTCCCCTCAGGGAATTCTCCGTCAAAGGTTTCTTTGGGAGTTCTTCTCCAAAATCCTTAGTTTAGTGAGGGCCTTTTTATCCCCCATTTCTCTGGGTTTTTTTTTCTTCTTTCTGTTAGTGTGACATACCTGGCCCAACAGATAAGCCAGCAGGGAGCGGTGCCCTCGTTGCCATGCACAAGCATTATCACCTTTTGCAGTGGTCAGCTCCTTCAAGCCACACCCCTGAAAAAGACTGCTTGTCCCGCTTCTGCTTGTCTTTACAATCATGAGCAGAGGTACTGTGGCACGGTGACACCTACCACTCGCCCCCCTAGATAATTTGCAATTGTCAGTTAGAGTCTTATCTCCAGAAAGGCCTCAGGAAGCAAGCTTTGAGACAAAAGAGAAAAACAGTTTTGTCTTTCACATTTATATTGTTAGGTGTTATCTTATTTAGAACATTCTAAGGTAGATTTTGACTCATTTGATGTTTTTTTTTTTCTGTACTTAGTTTCATTCCATAATGTTTTAACCAATGCTATTTTGGCTTTGAGGTAATACTGCATTTCCACTGGTATTCACAAATTCTTCAAAATTATAATAATTTGTAAATTTAACTGTTAACTTTGACTTTTTTCTTTTTAAATTATATGCATGCATTCTAAATGAGACACACTGATTATGGAAAAATAGAAACATTAAAAACTCGAAGGCAAGTGAATTTATTGATTGTTTATAGACATTTGATTCTGATTCTTACTACTGTTATTAATTAAATATTTTAAAATATAAACTCTTTATTTATCCTGAACCATGTTTTGCGACCTAGTGGCAATTCTTTTGCTGGAAGCAGGAGACCTATACTCTATCCTTTGTTTTCAAGTATGTGCTAAAAAATAGTAAAAAAAAAAAAAAAGAAGTGGGAAGGAAGGTTCTGGATTTATCATATGTTCAATAATTTTGTATCTATGAAAAAAGAGTGGAGTTGCAAATGAAAAATAATCAAAAGGAACCCTTTCATAATGACACCTGCAAATTCTGTATGTCATCCATCTTTCTTTGTAATTATTGTTTAAGTCTGAATTACTAAACACACTAAGGGAGAATTTGAGTAGCACTAATGCTATCTAATCACTTGTTAATATTAACATGAAGTTATTCTTTCTAAAGTTTTGAAAAATAGACAAATTTTGTACAGTTATGCCACTTTTACGCTCTTTGATTTCTCAGTTACTCTAGTGTCATTAACTAAGATCTAATTGAAAACTCGTATGCTTCTATTCCTATGGCAGGGGGGCTGGAGCTTGATGATCCTTGAGGTACCTTCCAACCAAGGCCATTCTATGATTCTACTGAAAACTTACACTCTTTTGCTTTCTTGACTCTGTCACTCTTTGTTTAACAGCTGTTCTGTTAAAGATCAGATAACATCCTTGTCTTTCCTATCACCTATTACCATTTCCAATTCCTTACTACTGTTCTTCCCAACCTATTTTCTGCAGAAAATATTATGCACAAGCAGAATTCACAGTGAGATGATCCTTTCATTCCTTATTGTTTCAGTACAACTTCTTTACCTGGCAAATGGAAAGTGTTAATATTACATCATCTCAGGGTAATAGTACAAACAGAGGCTCTAAAAGAGGAACAGCTAATTTAGTCTTTTCTCCTATAACATCAACTTTCTTAAGTGTCATATTTTATCTTCCATTTAACTCTTGCTTCTCAGAGCCTGATTTTCTTTGTACCTGTTTAAAGTGTAGTTTCTTACAAATTACTAAATTGCTGGAATTTCTGTCTAGATTCTTCTTGCTAGCTTTTCAATTAATACAATGATTTCTCTCTGAATTTATATCCACTGATAAGTAGTGACCCACTCATACTCATCTGCTATTCTTTTTTCATTGCTTTTTCCCATTCTTTGAATTTTGCAGGTCCATAGAAGGGCAACAAGGCTTGTGAAGGTCTTGGAGAATACGGCCTACAAGGAACGACTGAAGGAACTGGGGCTGTTTAGTCTGGGGAAGAGGAGGCTAAGGGGAAACCTTATTGCTCTCTTCAAATACCTGAAAGGTGATTGCAGAGAGAGTGGGGTTGGTCTCTTCTCACTGGTGACAGGTGACAGGATGAGGGGAAATGGCCTCAAGTTGCTCCAGGGGAGATTTAGATGGGATATCAGGAAAAGCTTCTTCACAGAAAGCGTTGTTAAGCACTGGAATAGGGTCCCCAGGGAGGTGGTTGAGTCACCATCCCTGCATGGGTTTAAAAACTGTTTGGATGTGGTGCTCAGGGACAGGAATTAGTGGCGGGTTGTTAGAGTTAGGGTAGTATGGTTAGGTTGCAGTTGGACTTGATAACCTTGAAGGTCTTTTTTCCAATCTGAGCAATTCTATGATTCTATGATTCAATCAAGCTTAATCCACTTCCCTTTATTTTCCAGGACCTTCACAGCCTTGAAACACTCAGCTATTATATCTTATTTATGACAGAATGTCTGCTCACAACTTGGATGAATGCCCTACTATTTGTTAGATTTTTCAAATAAGCTTCACACTACTTTTCAGACATGGGAGGATTTCCTCAGAAATGTTTTCAGAGCAGCTGCTACCTTATTTCATCTACCTTTTTAAAATTCTGTGTCACAGAATCACAGAATTGAAGGGGCTGAAAGGGACCTCTAGATATCACTGAGTCCAACCCCCCCACAAAGCAGGGTCCCTACAGCAGGCTGCACAGGTAGGCGTCCAAGCGGGTCTTGAATATCTCCAGAGAAGGAAAATCCACAACCTCCCTGGGCAGCCTGTTCCAGTGCTCTGTCACTCTTACTGTGAAGAAGCTCCTTTGCATATTGGTGTAGAACTTCCTATGCTCAAGTTTATGGCCGTTTCCCCTTGTCTTGTCCTCACAGACTGCTGAAAAGAGGTTGGCCATGTCTCTTTCATCCCACACTTAAGATATTTATAAACCTTTATTAAGGTGAGCTTATTAGCTCACCTCTGAGTCTTCTTTTCTCAAGGCTGAACAGAACCGGTTTGCTCAGCCTTTCCTCATAGGAGAGATGCTCCAGGCCCTTTATCATCTTTGTGGCCCTCTGCTGGACTCGCTCCATGAGATCCCTGTCTTTTTTGTACCAAGGAGCCCAGAACTACATACAGTACTCCAGGTGAGGTGCCATCATGCTTAGAAAAAAATATCAGTATTAAATAGGCTGCTGATGAACCTAATCCTACTGTATATTGAGTAAAACAACATTGTCTCATGTTTTTTTTCTGTTTTCCACCTCCTTCCACTGGATTTATGCATAAAACAGAAGTTAATTGGGACAGAGATTGTACTTTATTCATGTTTGAAATGTTTTGCAGCTTAGAATATGGGACCATGAATGCAAAAGCCAGTTGTGTTTTGGAATGGTATAAGAGTATTATGCTTTCAGTGACTGTATTACAATCTTGATGGTTGGAGTCATTAAAAATATAAATTGACTGAATTAGAAAGAGCTGAATCTCAGCTTTGCTAACATGCATTTTCACAGCCATTGCTAGTGTTTTCCTTAGTTATTCCCATTCTTCAATGTTGTAACTGAACATTTTCACTATCTAAAGACTGAAAGTGTTATTTCTTCCAGATTTTCGCTTAATTTAGAAAACAAAACAATTATGCATACTTCTCCTGTTAATTAGGAGTACGATAAACAGAGATGACAAGGGTAACAAAAACATGACAAATAAAAACAGCCTCACCACTGCATTCAAAGAGATTAAAGCTGTACAGAATGTATTCAAAATACTGATGAAACATTTCTCTGTATAATTTTTGAAATATTATTATTATATCCTTTATTATTAAACATACAGTCTTGCACTACTCATTTTCTTGTAACCACTGCTACAAGTTGGACATTTGTTTCTACTAAGCAAATTATTGTAAAAGAATGTATNTTACTTGCTAGTTTTACTAAGTCTGTGATGGCTTCTCCCTCAAGGCTTTAAAAAACTAAAGTTTCAAACTTTCATTTTTGAATAATCTCATCCTGCTCTTTCCATATCTAGCTGTAGTCTTAAATTATTGACATGCCTTCTTCACTTTTTCACAGTTCATCCACTACAACTTGTAGATCATTCAGCATCCCATCTTCCCTGAAGGAAGCTTATAACGTAAATTCACATGGGATAGGAAATCATCCCATCACTAGAATTCATGTTTTCATACAGGAAAAACAAATTATGGTTTTATGTCTGAGCCCTAACACCTTAAGCGAATTACCTATGGGAGTGCATAGTAGGATATTATAAGCCAAGAAAAAGAAGTCCAGCCAGCAGGCTTACTTTATTCATTTATTTATAGAGCTATGTTCTCACTACAAGAACAAGCTTGATTAAAGTCAAGTAATTAAACAGATAGAAAATGGTAGTCATGGGCATGAGATTATAATACAGTTCTTTCTTTGTAAGTTACTCTTACATTGGGGCTTAGGATTTCTGCTCAATTGTGTTTACAAAGTTGTCTTAATTTTAAACACTTGAACATTTTGGCAGTAGCTATGGGAAGAGTCATCAGTTTTAAGCATGAAGTAGTGATACACAGAGGAACACAGCAGAAAAAAATAGCTTTGTGCACATACATCTATATAAATGAAAAAAACTATCATATATATTATTTGTTTTTCCTGAAGATACTGGTATAGATTGAATTCCAAAAACAAGAGTACTTCTACTCACAATCTTAATCTCCATTTATTAAATATAAAACAGAGCTACGGAGGGAAAAAAAAAACAATCTAAAAATTAATTATCACTGCTCACTGTGATACTTTATGTCTAGGTGCCTTTACATAGAAATTCATAGTTTTAAGCTTATGTCATAGAGGATATCTGTGCACAAAGAGCAAGAATTCACAGTAGCTAGAAATTTAGTCTGCTACACACGATGCTATCTGAGCTGGCTAGCAGATACCTCTGCAGAATACATTGAAAACATTGAAATTACACTGGAACATTGGTGAGGGGTTCAGCTATCTCTCTTGAAGATCAAAGGAAGATTTTTTTCCAACACCTGGAATTTATGGCTTTGGAGTTATTCTTTCCTCTTTTTACCAAGAAGATACAGAAGTATCACCCTTACCTCTTAGTTGAGAAAGCCATTCAAAGTTGTGAGGCAGGTGGTACAAAGTATCTATCTATTCCTTTTCTGTGATTAACTTCACTTCCTGTGAAGCAAAAATGGTTTTTAACGGCCTTGTTTTTGCTGGAATTGAAGTGGCAAGCAGAATATTTTCACCTTCATTTTTCAAAAGCCATAGATTTATGGAAATTTTTGGCAATGGCTGTTAAGCTGTCAAATCATCAGCAACATGCAGAACTGAGAATAGAAGCCAGTGTGTTAAATGAAGCCTTGCCTGTATTAAAGTCAAAGAACATTTTTAAAGAAACCTTTGTCTCTGAAACACAAGGCTGTTTTCTACAATAGCCTTTGATGGTGAAATCTAGCCACAGAATGCAGCAGACAGTCTAGGAAATAGCCTGAACTACGAAAGCAGATCAACATATGATTCCTGTCTATTTTGGGAACACAATTTGAGGAGAGTTGAATTTTTCAGTGCTCAGAGGCTTGGAGTAGATAAAGATTAAGATTGAAACAGAAATTCATACAGTAGTAGAGTCATTTGAATTTTCTTTTGCCCATCTAAACAAAACTGTCTCTTGGAGCCAAATTCAGGCTTTGTGTTTGTGGAACTAATCCCACTGATTTCATTTAGCTTGTGCTGATCTATACCAGAGCTGAGTTTAATCCTACAGCATTGCTAAATCAGTAAGTGTCATGCTTTCTTACTAGCTTCTAACTGAGGTAACCATGCTCCTATAAGAGAGAGTTTAAAATAATTAAACAAGAAGAAGCATTCTGCTCTTTAGTTCTGATACTTCAGTGAGAACAGAAGAAAGAATTTACTATGAAGAATGATATATTTAGAGTGTTGGGATAGTTTGCATATTAAATTTGGAAAAAAAAATACTATTTTAGGATCAACTTTGCTATGTCATTTGTCACATATATTTGTTCAAGTATATTCTCTGTAAGTAAAAACCTGGATGTCTTCCTAAAAGATCATACCTCTGACTGCACACGGAGAACTTCAGATCAATTGCTTTTATTAGACAGGAAAGACAAAGGAAAGTTACACCGAGAATAAAGTTAGGGCAATTCCTGCTTGGAGCTCTAACCCTGTTCCAGACCTTCAAGTTAAGATGACTGAGGAGTAGTTAACATGGCAATAAGGGAAGTTAGGGTAATCCTGCTATAAACCTGTCATTTTAGCCATCAATCTACTTGGAGCAGTCCAATACATTTTAAAAGGAAAGAGAGCTTCATTTCTCCATGAACAGTTTAGCATGGCTGACTGAGTACAACTGCACAAAAGCAACATATAAAACATACAAAAATCTCTTCATGAATGCTAAAGAGAAAATAGCAGCAACAAGAATTTATATTCAGTATCAATTCCTGATTTTATTGCCTGCTGTAACTTCAGGTTTCATATATGTATTTTGGTGGCTCTGAAGTAGAGTTTGTCAACTAAACATATCCAGATTTCACAAAGGTGGGCTTATACCTTGAAGCAGAGTCATACAGCTTATGTCAGTTGCTGGTTTATTGTCTCTATTAGCACATCGTAATTAAAAAACTTTCATGTGTATATGTGAGCACGTATGATGCACCAGAGACAAATTTTTCTCTTAGTTGTCTTGGAGATAAAAGTCAATTTCCTGCAAACAGAGACCGGAGTAGTTTCCTTGCTGTGCAAAAGTGTCTGTGTGAGTATTATGACTACTAGAGCAAGGCGATACGTGCAGCAGAAGAAACCGTACTCCTATAAATGAAAATAATAATAATGTTTGTTATGATTTCCTATGAAAAGATAGCACTAAGAAAGGAGGCAGAAAGATAAAATCAAACTCAGAAAAGTTTTCAAAGGATTTATCTTTAAATAGCATCTCATTACTTGATATTATTGACTCTATACATTCTCAGTTATAGTGCTAGGCCCATACAAACAGTGGTACCTTCCTAGACTATCTTACTTCAGTTATTGATATTATGTCAGTACCCTCATCTTGAATCAAACTCAGTGGAAGTTTCTCCCAGAATTTCTCCATGTGGTAGCATGTTTGATACCCTTGTCTTGGCCCATACTCTCTGTTTCCATGAATGCTTTTCACACATATTTGAGCAGCCCACAGCCTTAGTTTCATGATCATCTTTACCTCAGTGTAATTGCTTCAGTGTGCTCAGTATAGTTTTAATACTTCAAGTCATAAAGTTTAAAGACTTCAGAGAATTCACCTGAATAGAAAGAGTTGGGGATGGTTGCAAGTGACATACACTACTGTTAATTTAAATACATATAAATCAATCTGATTAAGTGTTGTCCAGATGGTTTGTTTCTTTAGCAGAAATAATGGGGGTAGTGATAAATCCAGAGATCATTAACATTTAATAAAATCCATTTGCTAAAGGCAAAGTGCAAAACCTGACAATAAAAGCCTTTCCACAGTCACAAGTACATTGATTTCAAACTTCTTCAATTTTTAATCTATTTAAGAAGAGGGATGAATCAAAAAGTACTAATACACAAGTTTTCAGAGTGAAATATTTCAATATTTCTCATAGAATTTAAAATCTTAACTTCAAAGCTTCTGTGTCTTGCAGAAGCAAGGCACTTATGTTACTAAAACTCAAACAGAGAGGTATTTTTCATTGCAAAAGAAAACTCTCAGACCACACACTAAAGGAAGTCTTTAGCTAGCTAAAAATCTCAGTTAGAAAGAATATATTCTTAAATTTCTTTTTCTCCCCTCCTCACCCCCTCCTTTGTTTGTTTACTTTACTATTCAAGGGGAGTTTCTACTTCATACCTCTACATCATCTGGCATGATGAGCCAGATGAAACACTTGTATTTATCAAATACATTTTCTTAAGCACTAGCACCAATAACCCTTTTTTATTGTGGTTCAACAGGTTACATGCTGAATGCAAGTTCCTACAAGACTCGACAGCACAAATCCTGACAATATAGTCAGATACTGAAGTTGTTAGTGATGTTTATTTACTTCAAGGTTTAACACAAGTATTTCTCATTTTTAATTCGTGCACTCACTTCACTTAGTCGCCCTTTTATTTTAGTCCAATCAAATGAAGCATTTTTAACAGAAGAAAAAAAAAACAAAAAAAAAAACCCAGTACAATACTTCATTATAAACTCACATCCAATTTATTTGCTACTGTTCTGCTTAAAAAAAAACTAAAATTGTTTTTCACAGGTTTTGGCAATACCAAGTATTTACAGGCAGACCAACACTCACATATAGAAAGAAGAATGGAACTCACCCAACTGATGAAGGAACTCACAAGCTATCCCACCCATCTTCACAGGAAGTAGCCCAGATCCAAGAAATAACCTCCCTTTTGTGATTGGCCCTTATATGAGTCCAGGGAGGTTCTACCCTAGGTCCACCCCTTTGCCTGTGCTCCCTGAGCAGCCACAGCCCTTCACCAGGTGCTCAATCACCAGTTCAAGCCCTGACCTAACAGTTCCCTTACAGAGATTATACACCACTCCAATATTACTGATTCCTGGGTACTTATTGTCTCGCTCCAATTTATAGGAGGGAGATGAGGTTCTTTTAATGTATGTATACCCAATGTGAGATTAAGAAACAACAGTTCAAATGTTGGTCCAACCAGTTTATTACAAATCCTAGTTGCTTAGGGATATGGGGAAGGGAAGATGGGTGATAGAAAAGAGATAGGAAATAAGCAAGGAGTCTTCATAGAAAGCAAGAGAGAGATAGTCACCACTGTGGGTCCAGCAAGGCTCGTAGCAGGTCCGTTGTTCTCAGGAACTCGTCTGGTCACCGCGAGGGATGGGAGGAAGCCAGGAAGCTTCGCAGCAAGCAGGCCGCAGGGGGGGGTTCTTCCAAAGAG
>JACDJE010000136.1:1018107-1066088 GCA_016647715.1 Pavo muticus | reverse complement strand
TATATTATTAAAAAAAAAAAAAAAAAAGTAAAAGTAGAATAAATAATCTTTCCATTTACTACTGTCCAGCTGACCAGCTGACCAGCAGGTATCCATAGCTTTGGCATTATCCCACCAAATGTAAGAGAATATTCTAGGCAACAACTACAAAAAACACAACAAAGATTTTTATAGCAGTACCATCTAAATTGGAATTGGAATCCTTTAAACTAAACATTTCATGCTCACAGGGACACGCACACACAGAAGGTACTGAATCATTTTTGCTGTTTATAAGCTGTAAACAAAAAAGATAGCACAGAGCACAGTATTTTATTTGAAACAACCCAGAAAATCAATGGATAAACAGGGAATGGGTGAGAAATGAGAGAATTCCTACTTTTCTTACCCAAAATGGGATAAGTGGAATTTTGGTGGAATTGAATCACTTGATACCATAAATGCAACTACAATACCTGCATTTAAAGGGTATACTAATCCAGTACCACTGTTGGAGAATAAGGCTTTTACTTTAGCAGTATTTTTATTTTCATTTGGAGTTTTAATTGAATCCTTTTACTATCTCTATAAGTGTTCTGAAGACCTATAATCTAAATCCAATGTAACTGTAGTCACACACCTTTTGCATAGTAACATATTAGAAAAATATATTCACTGTTCAAGTAGGAATCTTACTTTTCAACATGAAAGGTTTTAACTCCCCATGTCTATGACTTGAGAATATAATTTAACTGAATGACAATTTAATCTGAGGGGGGGTGAACTTGATCCTTGAGGTCCCTTCCAGCCCAAGCCATTCTATGATTCCATGATCTCACACTTCTTTTTGTTTCTGAGTCAGTGTGGATCCAAGACCGTCAGAGCTTTGGGCCAGAAAAAGTGATGTAGCTCTGAGCACAGCACATAGGATTTGCTACTTAGAACGATTCTCTGGGTAGTAGTCGGTTCTTGTCTTACTCCTGGGGATTATTGCTACGATGAAATACAGATAAACCTGTGTTGCCTTCTTTCACATCAGAAGTGAACAGAAGAATCACAAGTGTAATAACAGCAAGAATTTGCATGATAATAAACAGGAGCATGATGTACAAGATCCGCTTTTACTTTTCTCAGAGACCCACTTCCTAACAAGGACATATTTAAATTCCGAAGTTACAGGGAACAGGAGCATTTGTATTCATGAAGATACCTTTTGTTGGTGCACAGTCACTAGGAAACAAGCATGCCTTGATAGGACCTCAACTGTTGTAGGGAAGAAACAGTATTGAAGACAAACTTATGTGCATGTGTTTTCATATATCTTAGCTTGGAAAATGAAGAACATCATTTTCTATTTAAATAAGAAAAATTTTACTGTAAGTTGATCAGCAGGAATCATGCCAGGTGGGACTTTGTAAGTAAGGTTTAGTCATTTGAGAGGCTTTTGCCATGGTGGTTGTTCACTATTTAATACACAGATCATCTGCAGATACATGCATGTATCTAGAAAACAGACATTTGAAGGATCTTGATTACATGTTATAAAGAAATAAAAAATGATTATAGAATTAATGGGTGTAATCTGACACGATATTAACTACATAAAATTGCTTGCATATCTTTTCCAAGTTCTTCGTTCTACAAAGTTAATGATGAACTTTTCACAGCAGGAAGCAGTTAATTCCATGCTCTTCTCAATGCCCCTGGCATTTGATACTTAAGATATTTTTCTGTTGAATGTGGAGATACACTTAACAGGCATTATAACATATTCTGCCAGGAAAGAAAGGCTGCTATGGTTTTGCATCTAAAATTCAGATCATGTTTGGAACCACTGGAAAAGATATAACAGAGTAATTTCTGCCAAAACATGATTGGTTTTTTTTGCATTTGTTTTGTCAGAGCAGATGTAGGACACTCACTAGGGCGCTTTTATTTCAGTTTGCCTTTTTCTGAAAGTATAAGAAAGTATACTTTTCTTAAAGTGCTTTCCATACTTACAAGAATGTTGGTGGTTCTCAGCCTGGGTAGTGAGTTTTTAGAATATCTAAATACTAAAGTAAAAATACAACATATAAACATTGTTGGCTTTAAATTCATACATTTAAGAAGCACAGATGTGTATGCAGAAAAACAAAGAACGTATCTGAATCTTCTGTTGTAATCCTTTCATTTCTCCCTTAAAAATATTCTTTTCTTTATTGGTCCTGATTCTCAGTTACCAGGTTTACTGGTAATACTCTGTTCACGTCAGGAAAGGTGGACTTCTAATAACCTCTGTTTTCCAGTAACTGTATTCTGTGTGTTTATTTTTTCCCTTTCCTTCAATTTCCTCTCTATAGATTACATTTCAGAATTCCTTATTTAATTTCACCAAAAAAAGTTTTTGAAAATGCTATCTGCTGTAATTTTATTAATTGCACTATTAAGGTCAGCCTGTGTCCCTTCATGAAAAAGAATGGTGGTGTATTGTATAGGGAGAGGTTTCTACAGCTTCCAACTGAGCTGTGAGGGCTGAGGTTTGGTGGTGATGGCGATGGTGTGGTTCTTCACTGACATTATTTCTCCAGATAGTTAGATCTTTGGCTTTGTGCAACAAGTTCAATAGGCTTTTAATTCTTCAGACCTAAATTGCCCTGACTTTACTCCAGTACAAAATGGTGTTTGCATCTTTAACATTACTCCAGCATAAACTTCTAGACATTACATAGTGGATTCGTGCCTTTTATTTTTAGAGACTTTTGGAAAGCAAGGGTATTGTGAACTTGATGAGTTTGTGTCATTTAATTGCATATGCATGAAGAGTATTTGAAGTATCAACATTCAGTTATATCTGTAGAGTTTTCATATAGAGTTATCTAAGAATTTGAAATATATATTTCTTTTTGAATTAAAAACAATTTTAATTGGGATTTCTAAAATAACGTGGGTAGAAATCCATCAATGTAAGCTCAGTTCAGAGCCCATTGAAAAATTTGCAGCACATAAGATACTTTGTTCTCATAAAACAAATGTTTATAAATATCTAAATGGAAGTGGGAGGCAAGGGAGCAGAGGGCCGCAAAGATGATTAAAGTCCTTATGAGACCAGGCTCTTCTAAGTGGTGCAGCAGCAATAGGATAAGGAGTAATGGTCAAAAACTTGAACATAAGAAGTTCCATACAAACACGCAGAAGAACTTCTCTATGGTAGAGATGACGGAGCACTGGAACAGGCTGTCCAGAGAGGTTGTAGAATCTTATTCAATGGAGATATTCAAGACCCAGCTGGATGCCTACCCGTACAACCTATTGCAGGGTACCTGCTTTAGCAGGGGGATTAATCTCGATGATCTCTTGAGTTCCATTGCATCCCCTGCAATTCTGTGATTCTATGATTCCGTGATGTCTGTGAAGCTTCATGGCAAATCTCTAGATCTCAGGAAATAATTTTGAAAATATATGTTAAATAGATACATAGTTGTCTGTTAAGGAGATTATAACTTAGACACTGTCTGTCATGCTTGTCAACTGAGTCATGGCACAGCTAAGGTCAATGGTAGCTCAAAAATATTTCTTTTTTTTTTTTCTACCTTGTGTGTCAACACACTAGTTCCCAGTGAACTCATACTCTTTCTCAGTTTACTGATTTCTGCAAGATTAATAACTGGTAACATTAATGCTATTACTGTTTTTTAGATTTTAATTGTAACCTCCATGTGGACAACTGAATTTGTATGAGTACTGGCCAATATACAGAATAAAAACAACATATGGTAACTATATGGTAAAACATTGATACAGAGGGAAGACTTTATTTTCATTCTGAGATAGCTGTAATATATGTAAGAAAATCATGCCTTCAGCTTCCTCATTTGCGGCAGCATCCAAACAGTGTAAAGTTTTTATCAATGCTCTGATTTACCTTTTTTAAGTCCCTTTATTTATCTTGTGGTACTCTTTAGGCATTGTATTGCCTAATTTTCTTTCTCTCAGAGAAAATAACACATTTATGAGGGTTTTTATTACCATCTAGCATAATCTTCTTTCTTTTAAACAAAATATGGTCATACACATATTAAAAAAAAGTGTTTCTGATATTACTGAATTAATTCTGCTGAAAATGTCCATGTATTAGAAATAATGATTTTTCCTTAAGGAGAAATATTAGTTAAGGTTATGATTTTAACTGATCAGCATCAGAGATAAGTTTTATTAATTACAGAAGCAAATTTGGATTATAGTGGAATAGCTGCCCTCCTCAATCCTTAATTCAATTAGTGAAGAAATTGCCTGCCTTTCCCAAGATAACAGAAGCTTAATTGGTGCCCCTTCCTTCCTTTAGTATATTATATTAAAGAGTGGGAGATTAATGTCTACCAGGAAGGGATGGAACAAGAAAGATGAAACAACAATCTGTGTTTTAAATGCAGAGACCTGCAATTTGAAGCTCAAATGTGGAAGCTTTGAGTACATTTTGAGCTTTGAGCTGTTGTAATTTTAAGAAGGCTCAGCCAAGATACTTGAGCAAGTTCCATTGGGACTACTTAGAGTTTAGTTTGCCCCTGAGCATAGGTAATATGCTTGAGCTGTGGCTGTAGGAAGAAGCAGGAAAGATTTTGTAACTAATGTATAACCTAGCACAGTGGGCAAATGAGGATTCTGGGAATAAGGGTTTTATCTTCCTTATGGATACACAGGCAGACTGGACCATTATAGTCCCATTAGAAATACAAGTTAAATCAATGGGATGTCTTGAGAAGTAAAATGCAGAGGGAAGGGCTGAGTTTACTTGCTGATGGATAAACTACCAACAGCTCATCTACATCTGATGATAGTTACAGGACACATAGTGTGGGGTTCAATTCAAGCTCTGGGTAAATTTTTACACTGGTTTGATAGTATGCATCCATTATTACATACTACAGTTAGATTAAGAACTGTTGTACCTAGCATTTAGAGTTAAGGAAAGAATGGAAAGGAAAACAAACAAACTAACAAACAAAAATAAAACAGCAATCTGAAATCACTATTTCTTAGGAAAAAAAAGTATTTAAACAATCATAAATTTCAAATATCTGCCTCTTTAGATGTTTTCAGGGATAGCATGTCAAAATTATCATATCTAGTGATCCAGATATTTTTAGAGTTGATAATATCTTTTCAGAAGAAACTCATCTCTCCTCCATGAGAGATACATGCTCACTCCTGGAAAAAACCTTCCCAGAGTTGTAGCTTTTCCTTATAGTCTTTTGACAGAACTTACATTGCTCCTGTATCTTTTAGCTTGCTCATTAATTGCTGATTTTCCAATTTGTGGAAAACTGGAAAGAGAATACAAAACCTGGGTACAACAGTGAAACAGCTCATCATCTTCCTAAGGCATTTCAAGGTATGTTCCGGCAGCGTACTGCTCAAGTGAACTTATCAAAATTCTCATTTTCCACCAGAAAGCACGAACACTTGTAACAGTTTTATTATTTTCAAAGTATCATATCTTTACTCAAATTTAGTAGCCGGCTTGAGTGTTCATGTGTTTAGCAGTGTCTCAAAAATGAATTGGAAGCCTACAGTGCAATGGTAAATCTATATAAAATGAAATTATTTGTGAGTATTTAACTGTTAAATTCACAGTTTTCCACAAGTTCTGTTTCATTCCATGCATTGTACACTGAGACAAGTTCATAATACCAAGATGGATAGACCTAAAAACTGCACAAAGTCTTTCTGAGGAACTTAAACTCCTGTGCTTTTGGGNGGGGAGTATCTAAATTTTAGTTTAGTACTTACCTACGTGAAATTCAATTCACTGGCCTTATGGAAATTCTTGAGACCTGGGAGTTTCTGAGTGTTTACACAATAGCAGAATATCAATGAGTGTAAATATAGCTTGATTACACTGTGTTTCATGATGCAGAGTATGAAAGACAACCTGATATTATATTTCAAATTGATGCAAATAAAATTACGCTTGGAAATTCCTTCATTTGATGATTTTCAACACAACTTGTTTCTGTTAAATATTGTATTTCTTTTGGAAGCACATAAAAAAAGAGTAATTTAACGTCAGCAAGGTCAATGTACTGTATATAAAAAGGATTAATTCTAACCCTTCGTTATTGGAGATCATCTTTCTTTTAGAAGAAATAATTATTGTCAAGGATTATTTTTTCCATTAAAACTTTAATTGGAAATGCTCTAAAATAAATGGAAATTACTCCCTATAACATTTGGCATTATATTGACACCAGTTCTTACTCTTCCTAAATAGTTTTATAATCTTTCTTCTTACACTTTCACTTCTTTCTTCTCTATTCATCTTTGCAACATTTTTTATACTTGCTTAAATATTTATTTACTTTATTTAAATTTAGTCTTCAGAATACAAATTCTATATTTGTCCCCTTAAACACCAGCATGCTCTTCTCTAATCTAGATGCCATAGAAGTTTTTCCAAACATTAGAAAACTGTGGTTCCTACCAAAAGCTCCTATATGAGCGCAAGGTTTCTGTGCAATGTGATAACATTTTATCTCAATTCTGCATCACATTTAAAAGCATAAAACTTTAATTATTCCAGCTGATTTAGTTTGCTTCTCGCATACACAAACTTCAGAGAATTTACTGAATTGAGAATTTCTAGCTTTGCAGTCTCATAGGGATTTAAATTCCTAGGGCCTTGTGCCGACCTGTTAAAAGACAAAACAGTGTTCCTTATGATATGAAGCGACATGTATCAATGCAGTCATTTAGAGAGTCTTCATTATCACTAATTCTGTAATGCCAGACACTATTTCTAAAAAAAGGTAAAACATACAACCCACTGCGATATCTTTTACAATAATTTCAAGTAAATTCCATCATTATTACAAGTACCTAGTAAAGAATGCCAAATTTATAACATTTTTATTTTAGAATTAACATTGTAAAAAAATTGATATAGAAGTTGGACTCAACAATCCATGTGTGCCCTTTTCAACTCCAGATATTTTATTATTCTACGATTTATATTTTTAAGAAAAAATATATTAGATATTTAGGTCATGAAGATATTAGGAAGAAAACCATGTGGAGTGCTTGTTCTGTTGCTACAGAATTCTCTAGCTTTAATACAAAACCAACAAAGTCTCTAAAAAAAGCTTTTCCTCAGAATTAGATTATAATTTATTACCTCTTTCTGGGGAGACTACAGAACTCATGATCATTACCAGATTGGATTTTACGGTTATTAGTGATATTAAGTTATAAGAACTGACCTTATCCAACTTATTTGAGTTATGGTATGATATAATCATATCTAATAGCCAACTTTCTGGTAAAGGATGTGATCTTGGACCCTGCTAAATACATGCTAGGGAGAAAGATGGATCTCTGATAACTTTTGAGTCCTTGTGAAATTCAGAGAAATATCTCCGTGTGAAAAAGACAGCACAGAATGAGAGCAAAGAAAGATACATCTGAAAGATTTGAAATAAAAACAAAAGAAGTTCTGCACATCTATTTGTAGCTTGATATGGTCAGGAAGCTTCAGGGAAAAATAATACTTATTTGTCCAAACTTAAATGTCACAGTGAAAAGTAGGATCCAAGGAGACCTCACTGCACCCTTCTGGTACTTGAGAGAAGCCTAAAAACAGGAGAGAGACCAACTTTTTACATGGGCAGATAGTGAAAGAACAAGGGGAAATGGCTTTAAACTAAAAGACGAGAAAATTTAGATTAGAAGTTAGGTGGAAGTTTTTCATTCAGAGAGTGGTGAGGCAGTGGCTCCGGCTGCCCAGATAAGCTGTGGATGCCCCATCCCTGGAGGAGTTCAGGACCAATTTGGATGGGGCCCTGGGCAACCTGACCGGGTGGGTGGCAAACCTGCCCATTGCAGGGAGTTGGGACTGGCTGATCTTTAAGGTTCCTTCCAACCCAAGCCATTCTATGATTTTCTGATTCTATAAACTGGCTATCTGGTCATGATTTTTTTCACTGTTCTGCAGTGAAATCTCCCTGTAGGGGGATTATGGAAGATGTGAAATTACTGCAGTGCATTCCTCTTTTTTTTTCTTCTAATTAACTATTTGATGCAAATATCTCTAAACACTTCTATTTTGTATTTTTTTTCATTTAATGTATTTTGTAGTATTTTTTAGTCCTGTACTACTCCTGTAATATAAGTCTCTTTTCCTTCTACATTATTAAACAATATTAGTGTACAAAAAGTGCATTTGAAAGTGTTCTATAATCTTAACTACAGAGAAAAGAGCTAAGTGAACACTGTAGATGTCTATATTTTGCAAGTTAAATAAAGAGCCAACAAAATCCAGCTGAAGAACAGGATACTCTCTCTATGATACAGAGGTACACTATGCATGATGCTCCCAATGATTAAACCTGATTTCTTTCATTTGCTTAGTAACATGCTCATTATGTCTCTTGATCCTTTATTTCCACTATTTGTTTCCTTGAGGAGGATGTTGCTAAAGAACATGGGAGCTAATCAATAATAAAGGAATAAAAAAGAATATACAGTATTTGTTGCAGAGACATTGCCAAATTCATACACCAAGACAGTGGAAAAGAGAGAAAAAAAAAGAGAATATGTGCTTCATATAAAACAGCCAAATGGCAAGGCCAGAATATGTGCGTGCTGTAATAGAGTGATAATTAATTTGCTTTGTGGATCTGGTGAGACTGCATGCTTGGATTGTAGAAAGTTGAAAATCGAATACAGACACTGGGAGAAGGGCTGGAGGGGGGAACATGTAGGTGCTCACTGCTGAGATTTTGTGGAATGTGTGCTAAGCTGCATACTGTAATAATCAAGGCATCTCTTGGAATCGCTTTCAAAATTTAAACAAATCCAGAGAACCTAGTGAGAGAATTAAGAACTAATTATATTAAAGCAGTGAAGATCAACTGAATGTATGTTAGTAGCTTCATTTTATTGTTATCTTAACCTGGTAAAGCCAATCATAATAATGAAGGATAAAAGGTATTTATCCTAGTTTGGATTATAACTTCTCTATTTCCAATGCCATTTAAAGGTTTGTCAGCATTTCCGCAATAAACTTCATCTTTATTCACTATGAAATGTACCGGACTAGAATTAATCATCCATATTTCCCACATGTAGGATGGATATCTCTGACCTATTTAAACAAAGAGAAAAAAAAATTACCCTGGAGGCCTCTAAGCTACAAATTCCAAAATGGTGACGGCAGAATTTGGACAGGCACCAAATTGTAAATAAGAGCTATATATATTTAAGTGAAATATACTCAAGTTAACCTTATGGCTACTTTAATTATACTTTTTAAAATGTTATTTAATTACAAGGATAAGTTTAACTTTTAATCAGAATAATCTTGAACTGTTTTTAATTTATGCCAAAAATGTCTTTGGTTTGTATTTGTACCTTCTTTGCAGTGCCTTTTAGCATAGCGTTAAACAAGTCAGTAAGACATCACTTAGAACAGCTGCAATCATTCCAGTGCTTATATGCTTAATTTTGAATATGTTTATTTACAAGTGTATGTCTGCTTCTGTCTATATCCCATTCTCTGTGTCTAAATGAAATAGGAACAGGGAGTTGTGTTCTGCTGTAGTTCAGCTATGGAACTCCATTCATACCTCCAATAAATCACATACACCTTGCCTGCCTGGCACACTGGAGTACCTCTCAGAACTCTGTCTCCTTTTGTCATCCTAACTACCTTATACATTTGTATCTTCAGCTAGGTTTGCATGGCACTTCATTACGTCATATCAGAGAACTTATTTCTTTTCACTTAAAGTCATAGAATCAGAAAATCAGAGAATGACTTGGGCTGGAAGGCACCTCAAAGACCATCTAGATCCAACCCCTCTGTTGCCAGACACTAAATCAAGCACTAGATCAGGCTGCCCAGGGCCCCATCCAACCTGGCCTTGAACCCTTCCAGGAGTGGGACATCCACAGCTTCTCTGTGCAGAAGTCTATCTACTTATAAAAGGTATCACATGTCCATGTTACAAATGTCATTGAGTTTAATTAATTTCACTCCAATTCGCTCTAATGGAAAATCCCTTGTGGATGGAATGTTAAAAGTTATTACTATAAAAATATTGTTACTTTTTAATATATCTTCGAACTAAGTAAAAGCTCTCAAAATTTTAGAAGATTACAAGCTAGTATTCGGACTACTTGTGCAAAAATACATCAACATTTAAGTCTGCTTATGGACAATCTCTAATGAAAAAATATTTATTTCAAATATTTGTAGGATTTTGGAACAACATATAACTAACTAAGTTCTATAAAGAATTTCAGACTTGTACCATGTATTGTATAATAAAATATTTATATACAAAAATACTTGATTAGATAGAAGGGAAAATGGAAAAGTTTTGATAAGAGAAAAAAGTCAGGGGGATATTGGTTACTGTTCTGTGTGAGCCAACAGTTTAACCCTTTTCATGAACACTTAGAAACACTCAATTGCTGTCCTCACAGAACAGAAAAGGACATGTTCCATCATCTCTCAATGTATTTTCAAGCTCAGAATAAACAGGAAAGTAAAGCATACAGCTACCAGATTATTATTTTTTATTTTATATTTCAGTATTTTCCATTTCAAAACAATTATATCAGAAAAAAAGAAAGTGTTATTGTATTGTATTCTTATTTTTGTCTGGCTCACAGTTTATCATTTACATACTGAAATACAGTATTTCAATATTTTCATATTTAATTTAGTACAATCTGAAGTCTTTCTTATTTTAATAAATAGAAGAGGAAATTTAGTTTCTGACATCTGTCATACAAGATCAGCTCACCGCGAATAAGCATCTGAACATTTTAAAGGGAAACTAAAAAACATGGAAAATAAGTTTTAACTGTTACAATTTTCAGAGCTTGCAGTCTTAGAGATAGGTGAACTTTTTCATATCAAACACATGAATATCTATTTTAAATATACAAAAAAGATAAGTAGGCTTTATTATTGATTCTGTACAGAAGTAAACTTTTGCTCATAATGAATAAACACTGATATTTATATTGTTTTTTTCAATATCAGTTATCTCAGACTTGTACATCATGATTACACAAAATATATGTGTCTACACAGAAATCAGGTTAGTCATAACTGAGATGAATCCACTCTGAGGGTGGAAAAATTCAGCTTTTTTAAGAGCAGTCTACTCTGATATTTAAGAAGAGAAAAACTGAATTCTATTGAAGTTGCTTAGGAAAATCTACAGGGATATAACTGGGATTTCCATTTTAAAAAGGTTTAAAGCTAACTTTCATAACAAAGTAGCTAAAACTCGATACCAGCATGGCTAAGAGAAGCATGAATTTCAGAAGAAAAAGAAAACAAATCTGACTAATCTCATCACTCTCTCTTTCCTAAGCCTAAAAAGGATAGCTACAGAAAGCACACTAGATTTCTGATGAGTATATTCTAGAAACATTCTTAAACTGCCAAAAAACATATTTATTTGATCAATATATCAGAAAAAAAAGGCAAGCAGTGGTATAATGAACATTACTAAAACCTTGAAACCACACACCCTGTCAGGTTCCAGTGACACATATGAAAGATGCCAAGCTAGGTCTCATTTTCCCTTCTCAGCTTACACTACCATGCCTGTGTTCACTTTCCCATCACCAACTCTGCCTTTCTCCTCTGTGTGATTTAAGATCAGAGTGCCAGCCTTAATTCTGAATTTCCTGACTTTTATGCTTTCAGTCAGTCACTTAATGTTATCTAAACACACTTTCTTGGTATTTAATATAAAGAAGCTTTGGTTCTGAAATAGAAAGCTTTGATCTGTTGGGTCTAAAGCAGGGTTGCTGAGGGAACAGGGTGTGTTTCCTAGCTCTTTCCACTCTGCTACTTGTTATATAATTTTCCTTTTTGTTTTGTTCTAACCAGCTAATACAGCTTTTTTGGGAGAACAAAAAAGAACCCTGTCACATGAAAATAAAAGTGATTTCACCAGGCTGGATTTAGTGACATCTCTTTTGCAAGTGACAAATGTATCTTCATGATTAGTGTGAAGATACTACTTTTAGACTACTTTTACCCATGCTTCTCAATGTAGAGTTATATATAATGATTTCTGCTTTGATTTAGTCTGTTTTGACTTAAGCTTACTCTTACTGACAGTACAAAAATGTGTATGTTAATATGGATGTCTAGACTAGTGTATGTCTAATTTGAAACGGTCATACAGTTTCACTAAATGATGCATAGGTTAAGTCTGGAAATTACATAGCAGCATCAGGAAGACTTGCAGGCAGTACCTTCTTGGAAGAGACCATTAATGTGCATGCAGCACTGAGCAAGCAGAGCCACAGTTCTGCCTGACTTGAGGTTTTCCTGCTGGGATTGCACATGACAGCTGAAAAATCATTTGGGTTGTGTCTGCACCTATGGAGCTGAAAGGCCCCAGAAGATCCTACTTCAGGCTCTGGAAATATGTAACATAATGATCCAACAGAAAATGAAACAGGGATTTCTCCATACTGAATAGCTTCAAAACCCACAAAATATGTCACAAGTAGAGAGCTATATGCCATGTTTTCGAATTCTGATGCTGAAAAGAGCTTTCTAAACTCCATGGAAACACTGGAAAAGATAATTACCAGCCTAAGTGATTGAGTGACATGAGAAGGATTAAAAAAAAAATAATCACTTATTTACGTGTCAAAACGTCCATCACAGCCAGTTGGTATGAGAACATAATGCCTTTCTTTAGAAAATGAGTAAGTGCTGAGATAAAGTATCTGTTCACTGGATACTGGATGAATATTTGCTTTCAGAGAACTCACTCTGAATTTATATCAATGAGAAAATGGTATCCAGCCTACTGTACATCTCTCGTTTGCTTTCCATAGATGGAAAAGGGGAACCACAAAAACTTCAAGACATTCAAACTACAACAGGCTCCTATTACAGATACAATAGGAACAAAGAGAACCAAAACTACGGGAAAAGGAATAAGAAAGATGAGACAGAAAAGCAGCAAAAATACTTGGTTAGGACAACAAAATAGTTATTTGCATAGCAGGTCAACAATGATGCAAAGCTCTCAACAAAAAGAAATTATATTAAGTACCATGAGAAAGTAAAAGTTGATAAATCTTGATTTTGCTTTCACAGTCAGGAATGATATGTATGATCCTAGACGGCACCGTGACTAGTGATAAAAGTTCATTTATGAATAGCTGCCTTTGATAAAAGTAGAATTTTATACTTACTTTCTAGACTGGCATCAATACCTAGAAGTAAAAAACGATCATTTATTCTAAGAAATTTAAGCATTTTCAAAAACTGTAATAAGTGAGTCCTGAAGTAATATCTACCTTGAATAAAGAAATCATCACTTGGTTGATTACCAATGGCTCAGAAAATGAAATATTAGACTTAACGATGTTTAATATCTGTGGTCAAACAATCAATCTATATGAAACATATATAAATGAGACAAAGGCAAAACTCTAGAATTTGCTGTAAATTGTTGTCCATTCTGAAAGACAAAATGCAGGTATTAAAGAAAAGAGAACTCACATTCCCTCTTCTTCCGTGTAAATGTTCACTAACATCTGTGGAGGTGACTTTTGAACTGCTATCAGTTGCACCGTTATCTAATAAAGTCACGCTTTCACTGTGGTAAGCTGTATTTGGATGAAAATACAAAAGTTAATGTGTCATGTACAACAAAATAAAAAACCAGTGTTAGAGTTTTGCAACGCACGCATGTTGTCTATTTACACCCTTGATTTACTACAAAATGCTCCCGTCCTGTCTTTGTACTGTGTAAGAGTTCCCCCTACTGGCTGAGCTACTGGAGCTACATCAATTTCACCAGACAGCTTGTTATCTGATTCCAAATATTTGGGGATTCTAGACTGACAATTTCTCTTGTTGTTCTGAAATGCTGCGCCTGTTACAGTGTATTTCATTGGAACTGTGGAGCCTTTATAAAAGCAAACTTATGCATCCGCTCAGTACAGGATATTTTAAAAGCTTAGAGATAGTACAGTGGTGACAGAGTGTTCCTAGAAAAAGGATGATTGATCAAAATGCAGTGTAATAAGTAATTGAATATACAGGTAATTGAAATAACAGGAAAAATCTAAGCATCAGGCTTCGGTATATTAACTCAATTTTCCAGACCTTTAAATGGGTCAAGTTACAAGACTTACATGGTATAATGCATGGCAGACGTAGTAATGTCTTCAGGCTATTCCAAAAGATATTCTCATAAGCCTTTTATCCTACCACCTTACAGATGTGTAATATGTGAAGGGATTGCAAATAAAGATATTAGTTTATAAAAACTGATACCTGTATATTTTTTCTGCTGAAATCTCAGGAATACTTTACTTAGAATAATTACTTTATTCACAGGGCACAATACTCTTACAGATGAATAGTGGCAGTTCCTGAATCGTCCCCAGGAAATATGTACCCTTGCTTCACTTACACTTGGAGGTAGCTGAGCAAATCCTTCATGCCTAAGCCATTTTTATCTGTGAAAGAAATCTTTCTTAACTCCTTATCGATTGGAGGAACTTCTAATTTCTTTAAAATCTGGATTTTAACAATGAAAGTGAGAGACGGTACTGGCATTGCTAAGGGGAAAATATATTTTAAATATCAGAGAGAAACTGAAGCTGACATTTTTACAGTACAGGTTGTATAGACTATGTGGACTACACATTTTATAAGTAGGTTGTGCCTAAAGTAATGCCTCCTATTTATTTCCATGGAAACTGCAACAGATACAAAGAGCACAAGAACACTATTTGATAGAGGAAATTCTCAGCTACAAAAAACTATCAGCACAGTCAGCACCACTAGCTACCCATTTTCATCAGTGGAGAATAAGAGCGTACATACTGCACTTGTAAAAATCTTCACCAATGGGGGTGACCCACTGTTGCTGCTGCCACTGCTGAAACGCACCACCCACCACTTCACTGTGCTCACATCTACTGCTTGGTCTCCATAAATGTTCTGCAAACATCAGTGAATGTTATTTGGTGCAATATTTTTCTGCATTAAGGAATTCAAGTCCACACCTTTGCTTCACATATACTTCTATGTCAGATGTCATTTGTCAGACTGCCTCTCTGCTGCCATCTGTGACATGGCAACAATTTATAATGGTATATTGGTGGGAAGGATCAGCCTCTACTGCCATACCACCAAATTCCACTTCTGATGTCATCGGCCATCACCATAAAATATTTGGCATTCCTTTTGGAACAAGAGATGCACAAGCAATTACTCACCACCTATCAAGTGATGCCCATGCTAGTCAGCAAAAATAAGTGGGGACCACAGTGCAAAAATACCACCGCTTCCATGGCATGTTGGATTAATCATTCTTTATTATTGTTTTCAAGTAAAACAATCAAAATTTGACTAAAATATATCTCCTTCTTCAAGGTCAAAGCAAGACATACTGTTAGTTAAACTGAAAATGAATTTCAGAAGTGAAATAAAACATGAACTTAAAAGAGTTTCTCACAGATTAAGGTAGACATTAATATTTGATACTGCTTTGCTTGTACAGGCATAGTTTATGCTGTAGATTGCTACCACTTCTTGTTAAACCCAAAGTACTAAAGACAATGCATCTGCCATGACGGTTAGAAGGTGCTCCAAACTTGAAATGTGAAAACATATTGTTGTTCACAATAAGCGTTACTATTTAGCTGTATCGTAGAGCCCAGAAACAAAACTGAAGTTACATTGTGCTAAACTAATACAAACACATAAAAGCAAGGAGAAATACTGCTCAAATGTTTTAGAGTTTACTAAGAAATATAAAGTTACAAATAAAAATTATTAATTTTAACATAACATAAAATTTGGAGCAAGACAAAAATATATTCCCGCTATATACACAGAGAGCATGGTGTGTAAGAGAAATAGAGTGAAGTGCCAGAAGAACAGTACCGAAACAAGGAAGAAAATTCACTTGCACCTACTCATTTGACCAAAATCTGTATGGAAGAAGGTAACACAGCCAGAACCTAGATAATGTAGACCATTATTTTCTTTCTTTCTTTCTTTTTTTCTCTCTCTTTTTTTTTTTTTCACAGTTTTGAAAGGATATTTGAGACCAACACAAGAGTTGAAATCAGATATCTGAAAACACAACCCATTAACCTTATTCCTTTCTTAAACATAAACTTTTGGTTTCATATGCTTTTAGTTACATACCTAGATGTTATTTCTATTTGGACATCCTTAGGTATATATGGCAGTAACCTTTGCCTAAAGCTGAAGTATTTTAAAGAGCAAAAAGCCAGGACACATTGTGCTGTCTTAGAATCATAGAATCATAGAATCCTTAGATTTGAATGGGACCTTTAAAGGCCATCTAGTCCAACTCCCCTCCAATGAACAGGGACACCACAGCTAGACCATGTCACCCAGGGCCTGATCCAGCCCCGCCTTGAAAGTCTCCAGGGATGAGACATCAACCACAACACTAGGTAACCTGTTCCAGTGTCTCACAGCCCTCACTGTAAAAGACTTTTTCCTTACATCTAACCTAAATCTACCCTCCTTGAGTCTGAAACCATTTCCCCTTGTTCTGCCACCACAAACCCTGCTAAAGAGTCTGTCCCCTTCTTTGGTGTAGCTCCCCTTTAGATACTGAAAGGCTGCTACCAGGTCACCTCGCAGCCTTCTCTTCTCCAGGCTGAACAGCCCCAGCTCTTTCCTGTCCTCATAGAGAGGTGTTCCATCCCTCCTCTGGATCATTTCTGTGGCCCTCCTCTGGACGTGCTCCAACAGGTCTATGTCTCTCCTATACTGAGGACTCCACATCTAAATGCGGTACTTCATGTGAGGCCTCACCAGCACAGAGTAGAGGGGCAGGATCACCTCCCTCAACCTGCTGGCCACTCTTCTTTTCCTGTCTCACCATCCAGCTCATAGCAACTATGAAACTCCTTAAGAGTCACCCAGTCCAGAATTGCATGATGTGCATTGTGCACTGGAGAAGCTGTTTCTGGTACACAAGAAAGGAACAGTAGTAGGCCTAGTTTGGAGGATTCTTTGTGGCTCTAGATAGATCATTTGAACATGCAAAAGTCACGGAAACTATATATGAAAACCTGCTATTATTTAAGAAATGTTGATGGCTTTTTGTTTGTTTGTTTGTTTTTGTTTTTTTCACAGAATGATAGTATGGCTTGAATTAGAGGAGACCTTGAAGATCATCTGGTTCATTCTGTTTGAATGAAAGAGGGCTCACTTCTGAGTGAAAATGTTTTTAATCAAACATAGTTTTTACTTCCTTTTAACAATAATTTAAGATATATTTTTGAAGGTATAAAGTCACAGGAAAATATTTTTTTCCCTTTAGACTGAACTTCAAATCTGAAAGAGAACTTGAAAAAATAATCCAGAACATTGAGTGATGGCCTGGTAAATCAAGTTCTTGAGTCTACCACTTAAAATGAATATCTAACCTCTGTTGAAAAACAACATACCAAAAGCCCTGAAACAAAACTTCTTTATTCACAAGGATTCAAAAAATTACATGAGGTATTTGTTCCAGTGTGTGGTATGATTTTTCAGCTTCATATATTGCTAATACTCTAGTCTAAACTTCTCTCAATTCTGATCCTTCTTTTCTTATGCAGAACACAGATAATACAAGACTACTCTAATATCCCTGTTTAGTCTTCTCTTTTATATTCTAAACCAGTACAGTTCTTCCAGTTTCCCCCAATATTATATTTAGGATGGACACTATCAGGCTCAAGATGCATTAGCGTTAAACAGAAAGGTAGAAATTAGAGTGTTTCAATTAGATCTACATGAATAATTTAAAATAATGCTTGTTTCACAGCTAGCTCAATGTCCTCTATACCTCAGTGACTTTCCTTTAGGTCTGCTGCCCAATCTGCTGTCAGTTTTATGCTGTGCACTTGGGCTGTACCTTTATTCATATATTTATTGCTGTACTTTGTCCATTTAAATTCATTATGCTGATAGATTATTTCTTCAGTTTTTCAAGTTCATGCTGGAATCTAATCATGGTTTTTGTTTCCCCAACATTTTCTCCAAGTTTCTTGACTTGCATGATTTTCCTTCTATTTCTATAACCCAGTCACTGTCTTGGTGTGATCATTACACTTGGTCATCAAAACACTGATTCATTTCATTTGTGGCAAGGTGAGGAAAAGTGCTTAAATTTTTCCCTTCTTGTCTTGCAAAGTGTAACAAGAGATATCTTCATAACAAATAACAAATTCCTCGGGCCTAATACTGCATATTTATTTTGGTCTCTGCTGTTCATGGTATACTTCGTGTGAGAAAGAAATATCTTGTAGTCAGATCATGATTTCCTACTGAATCCTACCCTAAAACTAAGTACTGAGCCTTAAATTGAATGGCTTGTTGATGAAGTTTAAATGCAGTCTAATATCAATTTGCCAGTGGGCTGAAATGCTACTAATGGACTGGCATGGACTCTGAATTTGTGTTGAATTTGCTTTGATAATCACAATGTAAGCATACTGGCTTTCTGTCATTTGCTTTCAAACTGAGATGCTTAGTCCAATTGTACTACAGTATTCAAAGCCAAATATGCTGGACAATTTTACAGGCCTTTTGTAAATGATTTAAAATTACAAATAGAGATAGAAAACTACCTTTCGATCACTAAATCATCAGGAATAAAATAGAATAAAAATGGAGCAAAGGAAATCTGTTCTGGACAAATTAAACTGGTGGATGCTAAGGCTCGCGCAGTAGCTGACAGTGTATGCATATGTGTATTTGTGTGTTCCCATACTTTCCCTCAAGGGGAAAAAGAATTCTACCTTGAAGTTCTGCTTAGACATTACTTCAAGCAACTGTGATATATTTTTGGCAGGAAAATGTGAAATAGAATAAGACAGATTGTTTACTAAGAGAAAGCAAGGAGAAACAAGATACATTTACACAGGGCTGAAAATGACTTGCTGATATACAAGGTTCCTGCTTTGTAAAAGTTGCTAATGGTATCATATTTTAATGAAGTGAACCATGCAAAAAGCAACCAATTGAGTAGTAACCACAGGGTATGATCTGGAAAGGTTAACCCTGACTTGAGGATACAGACTGATTAATAGGAATATCAAAATCTATTTGTACAAATTGTACAAATAACTTTTCCCCTAAAAAAAGATTACATTTTCCACATGTACCTGTGTACTTCTAAATAAAAAGTAACTTTTACAGTTGTTTTAGGAGTGCTCTCCTGCACCTTGCACAATGTGAATAATGGGTGTGATTCAAGTCTGGTTAATCACAGAGGTAGGCAAAACACTCCAGATGCTGAATTTCTCAGAATCTTCTAATTCCTATGGTAGATTCATAGTTTATATAAATCCCATATATTTATACACCTTCTTCACTTGTTTTCAGAGCTTTTTAACTGTCTGTTCTTCATGTGCTGTCATTTTCTTTCTTTGACAAATTTTATTTCCATTTTGTACATTTAAATGTGGTTAAAAACTTGATTGAAGCTACATCAGTCAGATGCTGTGCAAAACTGGCTAAGACAACAGTATGATTTTAGCTGTTTTATTCAATATCTTCTGCTTTCCACTGTCCACATTCTTTAACAGTCAGATCCACAGGTCACTTTATATTACATTATTTAATGTCATAGTCTCACTCCCTCAAGAAAAGTGCCACTTAAGCTAAAGCATCAATGGCTCCAATTCCAGAAGCAGAAACCTAGGATTAGTTTACTTTGACAGTATAGGCTGTCTCTATGTGTGTCTTTGCACAAAACCTACCACAATCAGACCTTTTCTCTCTTGATGGTAATGCTAATATTAAGCTCATGAGAAGTGTTTTTACAAAAACTGTATCTGTCCAATAGAGAGAGATAAATGGTGGCAACATTGATAAATTATCACAGAAATACTTGTTGGGAATTCAGAGATTCCAGGAAGCTTTGTCAAGGCAACAACTGTTAGCAGCATCTGTTACCAGCTGAAAATTAAAGAATAGGTTGGAAAGGCCATCTGGGTGGCATGAAGTCAAAACTCCTGCTGAAAGCAGATAAAATCTTCATCTTAGATTTTAATGTTATGTATGTCTATGTGTATGACTGTGTTTAAAGAAGATTTTGACTGAAGAATTACAAAAAAAAAAGAATACTAATTTGAACTTTTTCTGGTCGTTAGTGCACCAGGTAGAACAGAGTGCTTAGGCTGAGCTTAATATTTTAGTGATATGATTATTTAGATAAACGCTAAGGTAAAATAATACTATCAGCGAAAAGCTTTAGTTGTTTCTTTACTGGAGGCAATTAAATGATTCAATGTCCATAATTGCTAAATAAGGCATTTTAACAACAAATATATAGTATTTCAAAATACAATACAAAAAAAAAAAATGCGGAGAAAGACAAGAATCACAAATAAATGTTGTGTTTCTATTGCAATGTGCTGCAGCAAATAACTCAGGTTTCTTTATTTACTGAGGAAATTAGGGGGAACTGAAAATTAAAAGCAATGCATAATCTAGTTACAGCTGATTTAGTTTGCAAAGTCCACGGCAGAAAGTGTGAAAACTGTAGCAGAATAGTAAGAAATTAGAAACATTCATGAATGGAGATAACTGCTGACATCTACTGCTGTCTTTGAAAGAAATTGCTATTCAATAGTGGGAAAATTATTTTTGGTCACGTATAAGGAAGAGGTTGTTGGATTCAGGAAGAATGCAGCAAGGATCATGCTGAAAATGTGGAGACCAAATTCATTTGTTTCTCCTCAGGCAAATCACAGTTTGGGCTGACCAGTTAATTACCTTAACCTTGGCCCAAAGGGGGAGTCAGACTTCTCAATAACTTACAGGTGATTCACTCTTTTCCGCTAGTCAAGCTGTGTGTTTCCCCTTCTGAAACTACAGCAATCCATTTGGATCAAATTATGCATGACAATTTTGGGATGTAAGTTGAGAAATGAGTAAGAGCCAAACTAAACCTATTTCTTTCTAGAAGCACAGACTGAGGTTTCACAGGTGAAAGGGTTTATTTCCCCTTTCTATTATTTTTTTTCCCTTCATGATTATCCTTTGCATTTTTGTTTACACACTTGCTAGGAATTAAGAGAAGTTGAGATCATAGATGTTTATTAAAATGGAGTGATGACATATAACATCTGCACAAATGATGAGATATGAGATGTGATTCTGAATGTCAAGCAGGTAGTAAGTGAGGACTGGGTAAATCAGTTAGTACAAAAATAGCAGATCTGAGTATCCATCCAGATTGCAAACTGACTCCACGAGTAGCAATAGTAAATTAAATGTTCTCTTAAGTGCTTTTAAAATTGTTACACCTGGGTAGCCTGCTTAGTTTCTGCCTTCATCATTACTGAGGTTTCCAAAATGAGGGTCTTTAACCAGAGGAAAGATTATCAGTGAGAACTTAAATTGTTCTAGTTAAAACATGTAGAAATGTTGGAAGGCTTAAAAACAAACAAACAAACAAACAAAAAACCCTATAGACATTTCAGTTCTTCAAAGGATTCAATGCTGATTTTAATATAATGAATATGTATTTAAAGCAATAATATATTAGCAGTGCTTTGCGTATTTTATCCATTAAATATTCAGAAATTAATTTGTTGAATTACTACTGAGTTTGATGAAATATGTGTAAACACTGACATCGCAAAACCATGTTGCAGAAGACATGAAAAAAGAAAAGTCTTTATTTTAACAACAAAGAGTAATAATTAATACTCACCGTAGCAGCTACCATCCTATGGTTTGATATTGCCTGTTACTGAAATAAGTGCACAACTAATCTGACCCCATAGGCAAATTCTCATTTCCTAATATTTTATCAGAGCTGATTTCTTCTAAGTCTAAGAAATAGATTGATTTCACTTTTGTGTCACATATACGATTGCTGTTCTGTAATTCTACATTCTAGTAAGTGAAAACATGAAAAGAATAAAAAAAATTACTACAGAATTCAGAGGTTCCTATGTGAATCTTCTAGATTACAAATTAGGTATGATGACAGGCTCTTTTCAGCCCAAAACATACCAAGAATGACAATACTTCTCAAAGGAGAAAGAAAACACTATCAGTATATATCGTTGTTTTTGTCTACTCTGATCTTTGTAAACGCAGTGGCTCAAACCAGTAATTCAGCAAATAGGCTATACCTGAACTCATATACATGTGCTTGCTGAAAGACATGGCAGCAACTTCTCTTCATAGTTGGTTTCTGCAAGATATTACTTAAACATTCCTTAATTATGCTTTGGGAATATACACCTACGGTCAGGTATCCTGAAGAACTGGAAGACCACTTGAATCAATTGTATAAATATAGTCAAGACATAAATTCACATTTTTCAAGGGCAATTCAGAATAGCAGTGCAGCTGGGATTCCAGTGGACAAGCTAGCTCTAAGTCCATACCTCTCACAACTGAGCAAAACTTGACAAGAACTTAATTAGCTTCTTAAAAAGTGGTGTTTACGCTATTCTTTGTTTCTAGTTAAATCTCAGTGCATCAATAACAGGATCAAAATTACTTTATTAAATTGTCTCTAAGCATTGCATTTTAACTTGTGTATCTTATCTACTTTATTACACAGTAGAAAAACACAATTTGATGAAATCTTTGCCAATAAGCAAGTCAAAATTCCTAAAACAGGTTGATAACTTCCTTTCTGTCCTCTGAAAAATATCTAGTAAAGGAACTTGCACTTTCCTCTTGATATGGCTAAGATCTTGTAGGCTTTGGGTTTTTTTTAAATCACCCTCCAGTTTCTATTTAGCAAATTTGAGTCTCTTCTACCTTTTCTTTAACTTCCTTAGGCCAAATGATTCCACTGTGTAAATGTTCCTTGAATGTTAATTTACTGTAGACACTGCAACATTTAAGCACTTCTGTCTTGTAGATTTAAGATGCAGAAAGGCATGGGGGTAAATTACAAATTTTTTGTTTTGCTGTCTATAGTAATTTCTAATGATGAAGAAGCACAAGAAGCATTGAATGTCAGTTGCTTTGCCTAACTAGGAATCTAGACAAAGTATAACTAAGCTTTTTAAGATAAATTAAAAACAAACAAGCAAAGAGAAAACCAGCTTTAATGTAGGTCATAAAATGAACAAGTTCAGCTTTAGGCTATATCTCCTTAGTTTGTGTATATCAGCATAACACTAAAGTCAGTTGAACTACATTGATGTACCTCATCTGAGGAGCTATCCCTGCACGGAAAGCTGTATCTTTCAATTACTATGGGAAAATCAATATGGGTGAACTAAAATCACATCTGTCTGGAAGTCAAAGAAAATGCAGGTTTAAACTATGAAACCCCAAAGCTGTGTGCCCTTTTTGAAACAACTTTTGATTTTTTAGGATTCTAGATCGAATTCATCTTGACAAAATAACATCAGAAAGGATTCTTTTGAGACTTCTATTCTGACCAAAAAGACAGGACTTCCAAAAACATCACAAGAAAGCCTCAGGTAATGCATGAAATATAATCACTGATTATGTATTATCACAGTAATGAGTGATTCTTTGTCTAAAAAAAAAAAAAAAAGAGAGAGAGAGAGAGAGAGAGAAGATACAATCCTTTTTAAAAGGATGCTTTTTAAGCTCAAGAGCTTCCATTATTCCTCTGTGGTAAAGAATAAAGAAATACATAAATGTAAAAAATATGAAAGAGTTACAGCCTCAGGGACTAAAAGGAATAGAGGTTTCTGATCCTCATAACCTAAACCACGTTACTTTAATGAGTTACCTGGGATTCCCCATCAGCCTGAAGAAACTTAGGCTTCTGTGAATGGAGTCCAAAAACACATAACAGCTTACTCAACCACCAACTTGCTTAACCATATTACAGAGAAACCCAAAGAATCAGGGGTTATGTTAAATCCTCAGTGCTCAGCGCTACTGAGAAACATTTATGTTCACCAAGCTGTCCTGCATTTTTCACCTCTCTTTCTAAATGGAGCATGAGTCACTGCTTTCTGTAAGTGACAGCTGGAGGAGGCTCTATTATTGTTATCCTTTCATTTCCTATTGGAGCACCAAAGATTTCACATAGGATGTGGGAGTCCAGTGCACCAAAACCCACATATCACTTCCCACAAGAGTGCCCTAATCAACAAACTAAAGACAAGGATATGGAGAAGAACACTCTTACTCCCATTCCTCTTTGTGATGCTGTTCTGCTTCGTGTAAAAGAATTCAAGATTCACAGCACCCAGAAATGAAAGCCTACCTGTCTGGCTTTGGTTTTAGTACCATTCCTCTTGCTGCCTCCTACACACAATTCATTTTCTTTGAGATGAGTGGGAATATATTTAGTAGGAAAACTTTTCTGTAATTATTTCACTTCTGCAACAATGGCATTCATCACTGAAGCTAGTAACTTTGACCTTGTGACTGAAGAGGACCCAACTATCTCAAATTGACACCAAACCTTTAAAACGTCAAATGTGGAAAGATAGAAACATGAATTTCTCTTCTGTTTCTCTTTTACATAATAGATTTGCATAAGATTTTTAGCACAAATGCATCCCATAACTTCTGGTGTTTTGTTGGGTTATTTTTGCTAGCACAAGGTTTAAGTACAAGATAAGAGCCACATTTTTTGGCATTGCCAGTCTTCCTTTGTAACATCTAGAAGAAAACTTTAAGCTTCCTCTGCTGCTTGAATAAGAGTTAGCTTCTGTCACTGAACTTGTGCTGTGTGGAATGATAGTGGTAGTTTTGACAATTGTAGTTTTGGGGTTCAACATCCAGCTCTTGCAACGATCTGCTACCAGTGTCACCAGTGATCCTCCAAAGTTCCTGTTCCTCCTATGTGACATAAGAAAATTTTTGGCTTAGGGCTGATTGGAAAACATACATTGTACCTGTGTGTAAATGAAAGTCTGCAGGTGTCTTTATAGAGCTTTCAATTTCAATATTCTAAGAAAAATGAGATGAGCCTTTTCTGTTACCTGCCTTGTCTCTAATGATGTTACCTTTCGAAGCTGGCTTTATTGGGTTCTTTTCATTCAAATAGATGCCAATATCAGCTTTAACTAGCTGGAGTAAAGCCAGTACAGTCAGTGCTGAAATTTCTCCACCAGCATTTTTCTAATAAGAATACTGCATAGAGCAGTATGAGAATGTAATATGTCATATCTACTTGCTTCTTCTGCTTGTTGTTTCCATCAAAGAATTTTTCATGAAAACCTGTGTGTCAGAAACAGTTAAAACAGAGCTGAGACTGATCATTTCAAACAAATACAACTTGTTTACTGAAGAATCTGTGACTGAGATCTGCTAAGGGCAGTTTATGTCCACATGCAAACAGCCTTGACTTTAATCTCGCTCTGGAGGCACAACCAGTATTAAAAACCTTGCAAACAAGCTGTGAAGTATCTTCTCATCAAATCAATACTGAAAATGTGATAGAAATCAGGGTGAGCTATATCATTTCAGAAATAGATTCTGCCCTGGTCTCAAGTGCATATTGATCTTGTATAATGGAATATGATGTCCTTTAATTACTTCGCAGTTTGCAAGCTTATAAAGTTATCTACTTAAAGCAGCACTTGCCTATTTATTCAACCTTAAGATATGTTTAACTTTGTGGATGAAAATTGTACACGGGACAAAAGCTGAATTTTTATTCAAGGCTTTAGATTTAGCTTTTGCTTTTTTTTTTTAACATGGTGAGGAATTGAAGTCACAGATAAAGACACTAGAGAATAATTCAGGGATTTATTTTACCGACTTGTCCTTTAAATTTTCTTCTGTGCAGTATATTTTCAATAAAGACATCTGGCAGACACCTTTGGGACCCAGTAGATATGAAAGTGTTTGAATTTACAAAGTTGAGAATACCAGACAAAAATTTATCTACCTCATAATAATTGTTCAGCCACCAATCAGATCACATCCTTAATTAGTATCACTTTATCGTATTTACCTGGAATCAGAGACCTTTTATTTTCTTTTGTTATTCTTCCATATCTTCCCCCCACCCTTTTTTTCTTCCTATCTTATATAAAAGAAAACAGGACAGGAAGTCCACACAGTTTTAACCCCTTAGATCTTTCTTTAATTCTGACTTTCTCAACATGTATGTCTGTGGAAAAAAAATGCAGTTTTTCAGGAAGTTCTGAGTAATCCACATTTTCTTACATCAGCCAGTGGACTTATTGGGCACTCCTGCCCCTGACTATGTAAACTGCACTGGTGACATTGCAAATATGGGTGCAAGACCAGGTAGCAATGAAAGTCTGTAAACAAAACAACAATTAGAGTGTAAGGAAGAAATAAGATGCAGAAACTCCCTTTCCACAGATTCAAGACCATAATACAGAAAAATATTTATAACTAAAAGTATCTTAGAGGTTGCAATGAAACAGTATTCTTTGCTGTTAAGTGTAGGTCTCTGCAGAGTGCTAGGTAGTAGGGGAAAATTATCATTCATCTGTTGCATTTAAAAAATCAGATGAATTGTTTAGACCATGGTAAAAGGAGGAAAATCTCAGATCTGTATTCCTAAGTGAAAAATAATTCTGTCAATGCAATGTACAATGATCACTAGTTCAGAGAACCAGCCAGATGAAGAGAAATACCTATTTCAGAGGAAGTTGTTACGTTGCTGTTTCTCTGAAACAACTAAAATTTTTTCTCAAAAGCTCCTTTGATGTTAGTATATATTCTTACGACAAATACCAGAGTAATAACATTCAAATCATTATCTAAAATACATTCTTCTATATAAAAGAATGGGATACAAATGTCAGTTACTGGGAGACGGAAGAAGGATTTCAGCTGTCAGATTTTAAGTATTTTTATCAATATATTAAAAATAGCCCTGAATACTAATTCCTTTGAGAAAAAAATCCTGGACAAAAATAAAAAAAACACCACACATATATGCACACATACAAAAATAAAACAACGCAAAACAAACTGTTCAAGATTTTTGTATTCTGTAAGGCACATATGACTCTATAACTTTCCATCTCCTTAAAAATCAATCTGAAATTTTACGTAAAATATGATACTATAATGACATAAACTTTAGTGTAAGGCACAAGCCTAATCATACACACATTTGATCTTGCTTTTCCTGTTTCACAAGGCATTAGACTGGAATCATAGAATCACAGAATTTCTCATGTTGGAAAAGACCTTCAAGATTATCAAGTCCAACCACAACCTAACCATACTACCCTAACTCTAACAACCCTCCACTAATTCATGTCCCTGAGCACCACATCCAGACAGTTTTTAAACACATTCAGGGATGGTGACTCAGCCACCTCCCTGGGGAGCCTATTCTGGTGCTTAACAACCATTTCTGTAAAGTTTTTCCTGATATCCCATCTAAATCTCCCCTGGAGCAACTGGAGGCCATTTCCCCTCATCCTGTCATCTGTCACCAGTGAGAAGAAGGAAGTCAGGTCTATATCATGACTCCACTTTCATATATCCCAACACTTGAAGATGAGTTAAAGATTGCCCTCAACTTTGTATACTTTGTGGTAAACAGGCTACTACCCAAAGCAAAAAGTCAAGCAACTAAAGATGCTTTTTTAGTCACAGCCTCAGGCTGTAGCTTAGCATAGACATTTCAACTTCCACAAGCTGAGGCACAGATGTAGTCAAAGGAAAATCAAACTGTAGAAGAAACTTAAGTATTACATCTGTCTTTTGGACAGATAAATAAATGAACTTTCCTTTAATATAATTGCTCATTCTAAAGGATCCTTTGGTCTTTATAAAAAGAGTTAAAAATTTTATCAGTGTTTTCACTGCACATAAATGAGTATACTACAGCCTTCTGCCAAGTAATGGGGAATTGCTCAGCAGCTCTCCATTAAGTACCCTGGTTCCTGGACTCAATTTACCAGTTATAGTTCCAGATATTTTAGGAATGTATATATTAGTCCAACGTTCAGCCAGTCTGAGCCTTACAGACCTGATGATAAAATTAATGTAGTCTTGATTCTTTATCTTGTATTTCAGATATCTCTGTACCTCTTTCATAATCATCCTTTTTCCAGGTGCAGTCTCATACAGATTTTAAAAACAACCAAATCTGTATTAATTTTTCTTTTATTTCTCTGGAAGAAGGATCAAGAATTATCATAATAGCATACAGTGGAATTATTTTTATCTGTTGAAGAATGGAAATTAAAAAAAAAGAAAGAATGCAGCTAAATAGGAAAATTGTATTTAAAAGATTAACATGTAAGAAAAGTTTGACACATCTTAATCTTGACTCCACACTTCTTCTGTCATTTGACTTTGTTTTATTTACGAATAATCAAGATCCAATTTTTAAACTTTAGATATATGTAAAGCTCTAGGTGCATGTATCAAACTCAAACTGCAAAAGAACTCAGACTTTTAGAATTAGAGTTAGCCAAGACAGAAGTACTTTGATTTCAATCAGATTCATCATTAAGTTTTCTCAGGAAAATCTGTTTCTGAAGTTACTTAGTAGTGCTTCATTATCATAGAGCTTAGCAGCTTAATACTGCTCAGCTAAGATGTTACTAAGCATCTAATCCAAAATTCCATGTTGATTTACAATGTATTTTTCTGACTATCTCACTCAAGTTACTCAACCTAATATCTGTAGGTCACTCCGAAAGTAATGCTTTCTATTCATTGATGGAAACCACAACAGATACAACATCTCTATTTGAAAGAGCAGATTCTCGTCTACAAAACACTATTTTTCAACATAGTCAGCACCAGTAGTTTTGCATGCAAGGGGGCCTGACATCATTCCAACACTACCACCATCATTTTGAGAGAGTTAGAGACTGAGGCAGTTGTAGCCAATAACTAGCTCTTCCAAAGAAAGTCATTCTCATCAAAGTAAAAGGTGAAATAAGCTTAACCCATAAGGCAAATTGTTTTTTTCATGAAGCTTTGGTCATAGAAATAGAAAAACAAATTGAATGGTAACAAAATTAACTATGATAAGTGTTATAGTGCATTTTCAAAAACATAAAATCTTTTGCATTCTTTGTAATGGTGATTACTTTCACATAGCTGAAATGTGCCTACTCTAAATCTGAGAATGGAACTGTGTTATAATGACTGAGTGAAAAATGACTTTCTGCTATAAAATGCAAAGAATTTAGATGCAGTACAGTCTTCCCCCCAACCATATGCCAAAATATCTAGCGTCTGTCCAAACATTTAAATGTTACTTGCAATTAAATAAATACATGTAAACATGTTCCATCCAAAATTCTGTTTATGGACAAGGAGAGAGCATACTTTATCTATTTATGAGTAAAGCGTGAATTTATTGTTAATATAAAGGAAATTTTAAGCCTAATTCAATAATCACTACTAGTGCAGATCAAATTACTACAGTAAAATAACAAATAATAATGCAGATAGAATGTTCACATACAGGAAAAAGAAAAAAAAAGTTGTAAAAGTAACACATTTATAGTTGGAGGCACAGCTTCTCAGTTTCTAGCTGTCTTCCTGATATCCTGTTCACCTTCACACTGCTCCTCTAGGTCCTAAGGCTAGTGCTTAGTTCTTTCACACTGACACTGGCACTGGGAAATCTAATAGCTAGCTGCCAGGAACTGCAGTATTAAGCTGTGACAGATGTGATGTTGTGATGGTTTTTTAATTCCTCTCTTCTTTTTTCTTTTTACTTTCCTTTCCTTGTTTTTTTTTCCACTCTCTTTCCATTTAGAGTCAAATGTACATGCATGGTAACAAACATGTATTTTCTCTTTTTTCTTTATTCATTTGTCTGTAGCTCTAAACTATAGATAAATTAAGCAGATGATGATATTTACATCCATAACATACAGTTTCTTTGTGCTCCTTGTTCCCTTAAAACCTATTTGGTCCAGTTGTTACTGATAAGCTGTGGGATCTCCAGTACAAAGCCTGCACCCCAACTCTGTTAACACCATTTTAGTCATAAATACCTCATTCTACCTGGAGGAACTGTTTGTTACTGATATCTACGTAAAACTGTAGTTGTATTAAAAAAAAAAAAAAAAAAAAAAAAAAAAAATAAAAAATAAAACTAATTAGATATTGACATTTGGTCAGTTAGAGTGATTATTATTACAACTAAAGCAAGTACAACAGTGCTACAGGCATTGAGATCGGTTACTAGAAAAAGCAATGCATAGTTGCTCATGTACTCCTATAATGTGCTTGTCAAAGCAGCCAACACTAGTATCTTCAGGGGTATGTGCAATAAACTTGAACTAGGAAGATGTAAGATAAATGTATTGCCTCTTCAGCCAGGATATTATCATTTCCTTAAGTAACAGTCATGTTACTTCCAAGATGTAGCAATCTTTCATATAAATGTTAGGATCTGTCACATTGTATCTTTACCTTCTTTCCTGAAATCCTACATGATTGTAGCTCTCGATAGCAAATAACATTTAAATATCATTATACTCTGATCATTTGCACCCAGTCACTTGGCTGTGATCCAATCTTATATTAGTTCCCTGTCCTCATCTTCTGAGCCCTAGAATTGATGAAATGATAGAAGATAACATCAGTAGAAAATACTTCAGCTGATGTCATTTTATTCTTGTGCCTGCCTAAAGACTATGAAGACATTTGTATGTGAAGTACACTTACCTTACTTGCTAAAGTGCACACACATACAAATATTAAACCTTAATTGCTGAAACTGATGAAAGAAACAGGTAATTCAGACAACAAAGGATCACATCACTAGATAAAAACACTTTCGCAAAGTATTATTGTGGCTTATATATGCTTTTTTGTTGTTGTTCTTTTTCTTTTTCCCAAAAACTAAACCTTAAGCAATCTTTAGTCATTGATTTCATTCTTGAGATTTTTCTGATTTTTCTATGTTGATCCTAATAGTGAATCCATAATATATGTACAATTTTGTGTCCAGGTGTTTGGTAAGGTGAAAATTATACAATTTTCTTATTAAAACTAACCATTATGCAATAAATATGGGCATATAAATATAGCAACAAAATATTATAAAAATAGAAGGGTATGATATAACTTAAATTTTTATGTAGCTAGTGAATAAACAATATAAGGTTTTATAGTTAGGAAACAGTAAATAGAATTTATGATCAGAAAATATCAGTAATATATAAACTTCAATATTTGATAATTATAATAAAAATGATTATATGCAGTTATAGAAATAATAGAAATATTTTTACTAGATAAATTAATGCCTTCCTTTTCCACAATTTGGTGTAAAGAGGGTTAGAAATGAAGTAATCTCTTACAGAAAATAACTACTTTATGTATAATTTATGAGTAGGTAAAGCTCATTTAGGGCTTAATCAAGAGTACTGCTTTTTAAAGTTCAATAGGTTCTGTGTCAAGCATGCAAATCTTATCCTAATCTAAAATGGATTATCTAGGCTTTCAGAAAGAAGACACTAACTTTATGGGTGAGTTATATAAATCACACCAAAAATTGTATCTTTTTTTTTTCTTTTCATTGCTAAAATTTGATCCAATAGTACACAGGAGCTACATTTGATTTGGCATGAACTTTCTAGTTGAGTTTTCTATTCAGAAAATATTTCTACAGTGAGTTTTGATTTATGACACAAATCTATGCAACATAACATTGTGTCTTGCAATAGGTATTGTAGTACTTCTAATTTGACTCTACATTTGACTTGAAACGTGTTAAATTATGAGTTTAGTCTATGGCAACTTGAGTTTCGTTTATCATGCTCGTGAACAAATAATCAAAACACATACAGAAGTGCAATATTATTTAGATTAAATTAATTCATGTCTGTCCTTGAATGAAATTTGAATCAGAACCCTGTGAACACACAACTGCTCAAAATAATTACACTAAAATGAAAACTATTTTGTATTAATATGAAAAACTGATGGACAATTGCTTCATGAGTGCTCTTTTCATCAAGCTATTGAATATGGCTTTGAGTCATGCTGATTATTTCTGTAAGTTAAAGCGGTTAAGTGAGAAGCAAATCTCTACATATGGCAGGTCTGATTATTATTATTATTAGAATGCATTGCTCTAAACAGACCTGAAAATGAAAACAAAATACCAGTTTTAAAATCCTTACTGGAAAGACATACACCTTTCTTGAGAACATATGCCAAGACACAGTTGTCATTTAAACATTTGTGATTGCACACTTATTAAAACACATATTTATTTGAATCTCTGTATTTACAACAGATGGTTCATTTGGCAAGCTTTGACAGATACATTAAAGGAGAGGAGGGAAGGAAAGGGAAGTGAAGGGAAAGAAAGGGAAGGGAAAGCAATGATAGAATGGTCTGGGTTGGAAGGGACCTTAAAGATAATCTGGCTCCATCCTCTTTGCCATAAGCAGGAACACCTCCCATTAGAGCAGATTACTGAAGCCCCATCCAACCTGGCCTTGAACACTTCCGAGTGGGGCACCCACAGCTTCTCTGGGCAGCCTGTTCCAGTACCTCACCATCACAGTTTAAACCTAATACAAATCTACTCTCTTTTAGTTTAAAAAGTCACTATACCTTGTTCTATCAGTAACCTCCCTGATAAAGTGTCCCTTTTCAGCTTTTTTGTAGGCACACTTTAGGTCATTATAAGGTCTCTCCAGTACCTTCTCTTCTCCAGGCTCAACAGCTCTAACTTTCTCAGCCTCTCTCTGAAGGAGAGATGTTCTAGCCCCCTGATCATCCTTGTGGCCTTTCTCTGGACTTGCTCCATCAAGCCCATGACCATCTTATGCTGGAAGCAAAAGAACTGATTGCAGTACTCCAGGAAGGGTCTCAATTAAAAGGGAAGGTGGAATATATTGTTTGAGATCTCCATCCTTAAAACTAAAATCACTAAACACTTAGTCTGTGCAGAAGCACTCAGTCTACTGCCATTGCCTGAGGAACAGACAGTTTATTAATTTTTAAATATTTATCTAATATTCTGTAGACCAGGAATAACTCCTTTTTGTAGTTATCAAAGGGTTCTTTATCAGAATGTCTAAACTCTAATTCTCAGTGATAAAATATAACCCTTTCCATTCTTACTATTTGAATTATGAGATAATGTAAACAGAAGAAATCCCTGTGGCTGGGACACACAGATACTGGTAAAAAAAAGTTGTATGTATCCTAAATCAGACATTTAAGCATGCCACAGAAGATATCTTGACATACATGCATTGGATGCTTTCCTTGGAAAACAAAGATAAAAGCAAGTCCAGCAGCATGTCTAGTAAGAGATGAATACATATATATGGAATCTATATGTAAAGATTCCTAAAACTTTAGAAATGAGGTGGTATAGAAACAAGTAGAATTCCAAACTTTAAACAAGATAATGTATGTAGAAGGATCCTTCTATGCCAGACTGTGGGACACTGTCCCACCAACAGTTGGTGGGAGAATTAATAAACATGGGCAGAGGACTTTTATTTCTTTACACAATTACAAAGTATCATCTATATTTTAAATGTTTGAGACCTTAGTATAGAAAGTTTACACAAGAATTTAATACTTTTAGTTGTAGATAAATGTCCATTTTTATCTTTGATAGTAAATGTAACCATCACGGTATCAGTAAAAAAGAACTCGCTAGATTTCATTTTTGATATTGAATGATCTTGAGTTTATTCAAAAAAAGTTTTCTGTAAGTTGCTACAGATTTTTTTTTTTTTTTTTTTTTTGAAGTTTGTTTCATACTGCCAAAGACTCCAAAAAGACACAGGCAGAACTTTTGTTATAAAATTACTTTTATAAGAATTTATAAAATGTTTGTATTTCAGAGATTATCTGCTACTGCCTTTTGTTCTAATGCATGCATTCTATACAGTGTGTATTTTCAAATGATTAAAAAGAAAACAACACAGTGTCCTCAGGATGGTATCATTAATATTAAAATTACAGGATGTAACAAAATATACATTTTACAAGAAAAACAGCAGGAGAAAATCAGTTAAGTAGAACAGACTTATCTTTTCTGGAAGATAGCCACTGCACTTAATTTAGAGGATATATCATCGAAATGACAATAACTTGCATTCTTCATTCATTTATAAAACAAAACTGAACCAGTTTGACATTTCCTGAATCATATGTTTTTTGTTGGTTTTTTTTAAGGAAAAAAATCATAATTATCCGTAGAAATGTTTCACCATATGAAATCCCAATTGTTTATGGTTTGGTTTTTCATTATTTTCAGCCCACTGAAATATTTTATTTTGACTCTTTTTTCCACCTTTTATTATATCAAAGGAATATTTGCATTAAAGGAAAGCTTAATAATTAAAAATAGTTGAAACGTTTCCATTATTAGATCTTTAGAAGTATTTTAAGAAGTGTCTTTTTTTTCTTTTTCCAAAGTGTTCCTTTGGAAAGTTCTGATCGATTCTGATTCATTTACTCTGTACTTATACTATTTTGAGCTGATTGACATCACTGGTTAAAATAATTTCAAATGATTGCAGATATCTGCCTGGAGTTTTTCTGCCCCTAAAATACTGGATCATATTGATTTAAAGGAAATGAGGTTTTCTGTTCTAACATCAATACTTGTTTCTCTTAGAAGGTTCAACTTCTAACATCTAACTAGTTAAATTTAGAAGATCCACTCAGGAAGGTGGTTACAGCCATGTAAGAACAGAAGTATGAGCTAATTCTACCTTTTTGTCAAGAAAGAGTGAAGACGCTAAAGAACGGAGATACTGCTGTTCACCTACGTACAGGGTTGTTTTGCAGTGACTTTGAAAATTCATTGGTAAGCTCAGTTGCTGCTATCTTTTCAGCAACAGATAATTTTTCAATAAGCTACTGAAATCCATGATAAGAATTATGTGAATAATTAGAAGATTGATTTGTCACACTCTTACTTTTTCAATGGTGCAGTCTGTGTGGACGTGAGTAGGTGATAACAAGGACATCACATTTAGCTGCAGAACCTACTTGGTATGGAAAAAAAAAATTATGGTCTCTTGAGGAGGATATCCTCTGAACTTGAACCACACCTTTAAAAGAGATTTCAGAGGCAAATGGGAGGATTGCTATATTTTGATAATTATTTAGGTCAATAATATCACTTATTTTAGTTGCGTAGATTAGCTCCAGCATAGAAATAAATATCTAGATTTGAATAATGTTCAGTCCCAGCATAACTGTGGGTTTGCAGAGCTGCTTCAGCACAGTAAAGCCTGTATTTTGGAAATAAATACATCTAGTGACGGGCTGTGATGTTCCTATATCCTTCACTGCTGTTGAGACTGTTACTGGTAGCTACTGCTTCTGTTGATGAGTGTTAGTGTCCATTTCCTTCTGCTGGCTAATTACTCAACTCCCTTTTGAGGAATGAAACGAACAAACAAGACATTACCTGTATGTACATCTTCCTAGTTGTTATTTTACATAGATATTGTGCTGAAAAGCACTAAATGTGATGGATTCTAGTGTTCAATTACTCTTCACTATTCAGGAACAATAATATGTGTGCTGTCTTCATTTCGTGTCTTTCTAGTCTATTATTTTGATTTCTGGAAAGTTCAAATTATTTGCCTTTTTGCTCAATATAAAAAAACCTTCCTATTTATGCATGGGTTAAAAAACAGCTTATAACTTCTGTGGTCATAAGTTTATGTCTTATAAAGTGTTTCCTGCTGAAAAGTCATGCTGGCTAGAATTCAGCAGCAAATAAATATTGCTGTCCTCACTAATTAAAACAGTGTGAGTTTTAAACCTTTAACATCAGGAGATTTATTAAGATTGCAGTTTTCATCACCCTCCCTTCAGCCTATCAAGATAGTTCAAAACAACAGAAACCATACTTTTTTAGTAATATTTCAGATGCTGCCAATTCAATTTCTTTAATTTCTGTCATATATTAGAGCATGAGAACAAGAACCTGAAACTAGAAATAAATGTGTCCATTAAAATTAAAACTTAAGTTAAACCATTTTCTTTGATCAAAAATATCTCTAAGCTTTGACTTGATTTTAGTAAATGGAGACCAAATCGATACAGGCAGGGGAGTCCTGAGTTACAGCTTTCTACTTTAGGATAAGATAAATTCCTCTCTAGACTCAACTGACCTGGTACCATCCATTTAAAATGTGTATTTTATGATCTAAGCAAGTGCTCCGCAAACACCAGAGGCTCAGTTCAGACCATCCCTGCTTGGGATTGAGTAGCATTCTGGGCATCACTGACCATACTGACTTGTACCCCATAGAGCATAGGGAGAGTTTACATGCCTGGTTCACATGCAAAAACCTATATTTAAGTATCTTAACTTCTAAATGAATCTCTCTTTATCAGTTTGATTCATTGCCTCCATATAGTTGCCCCAGTATGGTGAAGCATTACACTATTTGAGGTGTCCATGAGCATCCGAATCCAAAAATCTATACTCATTTAACAGAAGTGGCAAAAGAATCCTGCCTTACTCTGGAACAACAGCTGGGGCTCAACAGGGGATATTTCAAACAACTTTGCACATCTAAGAGTGGGTATCTACATTGAATCCCACATCTCAATTTGGAGGTGAAATACATCCTTGAAATTAGACAAAATAAGTCCCACAGTGTATGTTGTATTTTGCATTCTTTGGTAATAAAACCAGAGGTAAGTACATGAAACACTAACTTCCATGTGTTTTTTTACAGACATATGACATTTGTTTGAATGAAAAACAAAAGCAAATTTTGAAATATCAACACTTGTACTAATACAGATTTTCCTTTCTCTGCTCCATTCTAGCTAGAAGGAGGATTCAGGCGTAGTGAGAACAGAAGGTGGTTTGTGGGCAGGAGAATACAAAATAAGGCCTTTGAGGCCAATGTTGTGTTGCTGCTGTGGTTTGTTTCAATGTTTAATGTTTGTAAACAACAAAGCTGACAACTTTTTACGCAACTATTTATTTTACATCCTCACTATCAAAATTTATCCTCATTACTTTGAATTGTTGGTGAAGAATTTTGATCTGTTAATAGTGGGCAAATTATACATAAATACATTACTGATCTTGGTTTTTTAGAAAATTCTCCCCTCCAATAACTCCTTCATACTGTGTCACTAAAATGTCACCTTTCCAGTCACAGAAATTACTCCTTTGGATTGTAAGACAACGTTATATTATAAAAAGTAGTTTTCTTCACATTTACTCAGAAGTTTAAACTTTACACTCACGCCATACTGTATAAGAGTATTTGATTTTCTGCAGCTAAAAATAGGGAAATCAATACCAAAACTGAAATTCCATCAAGAAGCTTAGGTTTATTTCTTACTAACTGAATGATTTAAAATCTAATGAATTATATCTCTATTTATCCTTTAACTTTTTCTTAGAGGGCAACCTCTGGTGACAACAAAGCTATTTTTATTGAACAGTTACAATTGTTTCAAATTTCAAGTTTCCAGTGATACTAATTAGAAGCCTTGGTTTTTATTTATTGATTGGTTTATATTACTATTTCCAATCTCAACTGTTTTAGAAAAGTATAGAATAAGAATATTTTCTCTCATGTTTCCTAATTTGGTTAGGAAATTAGGAAATGGAGGACTCTGAGATGTTGGGATTGTTTCTTGTCTTTTGGTGTGATTTTTTTGCTTTTCTTTTTTTGTTTGTTTTTGTTTCCTTTTATTGTATGTATCTAGTAGGAAAAAAAATAAAAGAATATAGGGTGGAGGTGGAACAAAGATACAAATTTTGATCTAATTTAGAACATTTACCCAAAATACAATTTCAAAAATGTGAATGAAGACAGGGTATTGTACTATAACTGAAAGTAGGTCAAAGCACACAGATTTACACCTTGAAATTGATAACATCTAATATTTAATATTATTACGTTAGTCATAGCTGTCATTACTATACATAAACATGGATGTCTCAACTTTCCCTTGTAGACAAAACTTTAATAATTTTCTCAAATGATATTCTGTAGTAATGTATACTGGGACTGCTCTTAAAAATACCAAAAAAAAAAAAAAAAAGTTGCCAGAGAGAAAGATCATAAGTGGAAAGCACAAAAGAGGAAAGAACTTAATAAGCCAGTTGTCTTGGTCAAGAAATCATCAGTGGTATCACTGGTGATTCTTGATAGTGTAACAGTCTGTTCTTAACAGTTTCCAAATTTGGATGTTCTGTAACATCCACAGGCTGGTACTTAATAATTTCCATGGTTGAAATGTTAATCTGAATCTGAATTATTACCATTTCAACTAAAGCTTTTTATTCTATTCTTTAGGTAGGCAGAAAATATATTTTTCTTCTTTGCAGTAAGCAGGTTATTCTTGTCTGAAGAGCATTACAAAATATTCCTTCACTTTGTTAATTGCCTTTATGTAAATCAAAATCTACCTTTTCAAATATGTCCTGATTTCTTGACTTCTAAACAGTCTGACTGCTTTCCTATATAATCTCACTAACTGGCTGCTGACGTTCTTGCAAAGCTGTTTATTCCCTATCCTCTCCTTCTTTAGCTGATTGAATCCAATGGGAGTAATATGTCTTTACTGAATTGTGTTTTTTGTTGTTGTTGTTGTTGTTGTTGTTGTTTTTAATCAGTTTGTCAAGATCACTTACATCTGAGTCCTATCTTCAATGCGCTTGAACACATGATGTTCTTCAGAAAATTTGCCCCCCAGGAATCTCTTTGGATGATTTGTCCTCTCTGTTACCGAAACAATGAAGCTGGGTTAGGAACATAGAGCTGACTTTTACAGCAAGAGTCAGAGGCTCATTAATAGCTGCTTCAGAACAGCCTCACTAGTGATGGTGATAAGTGGCATTAAACAGCACTCTTACAAAGCACACATTTCTCATTTTTCAGATTTGGTGAATGCTGCCGGAAATTTTTCAATAGAATGTATCTTTTCTGTGCAATTGCATAATTCTATGGAAACAAATTCAACTTCATGGAAAAACCTTTCTATCAAAAGAAGGAATTGAATGAAATTAGGATCAAAACACTTCATTTTCACAATTCATCCAAAATGGTTGTGGATTTTTCTGTCTGTTTTGAATTTTTTTTTCTCTGGTACATTCATGTACAGCTATAAATACTGCTTTGGTTAAATTACTTGTTTTGAAGAAGAGGATATCAGCTATTAACAACTGAATAAAAAATATGAAGTAAGTATCTGATATAGTCAAATGCATGTGCCTTCTGAAGAATGTCTCCCTTCAGCTGTGTGTGGGTGTTCAGAAAATATGTTGACAAAGTATTTTATTAGTCTTTTCATCCTGTATTGTTTCCTGTGAATCTGTTGCTCAGTCTGATTCATTTGGGAGATACTGAACTCCCAAAGTAAATAGAGTTAGGTGATCAGGCAAGCCAGAATGTTGCAATTTCAGACTGCAGAACCATGAACTATACAGTCACAATCAACTGCCTGACAAAATAACATAAAGGTGCTTTTTTGTCTTAAATGCTTCTTCGCTATACTGTTCAATAAAAGCAATTTGTGCTGTCCATGGTGACCTTTATGTGATATTACACGGTTTGCAGAGGAAGTGTATCTGATCAATAGTCAGTTCCTAGGGATGTCAGTACCTAAATTCTTGGATTCCTTTCCTGCTGGAATATAAATATAATTGTAAATGTAGTAATGCTGTGTTCTGTGACATGGGAATACAGCTTATTATATATATTATTATAATTCACTATTTAAAAGCTTCTGGAATTCCTTACATGTGAGGAAAATCAAATTATCTATGCATTCACTGTTATCCCATTGGATACTTTATGTTTTCAGTTTCTGGCTATCAAGAAAATGTTCATTTAAAGTTCCAAGTAGTATTTATTTTGAATAGGAATAACAAACGTCCTGTATACTGCAACATTTTCTGTGCTTCTATTTCATTCAATACTAGTTGGACTAAAGTCACACTGTCATCCAATCATACATTAGAAATCAAATAAAAAAAAAACACATATTAGTTACTGTCCAGCTACATTCCTAAGATGTTCTACAATAAAAATAACACCCTGACTCAAAAAATTTAAGAGAAGAAACACAAGAGCAAGCAATAAGTGTTTGACTTCTGACGAATTCAGCTGTGAAATTGTAATAGACTATATAATCTCCGAATTAAATCAATTTTATTATTCATGACAGTTTTGTTTTAATGTCTTTTTTATTATTTGCAGCTGATAGGAATAAATTTTTGGAAGAAACTTCATTAAGAAATTCTTTTAGTGAAAGAAGGCAGACCTTTCTATTAAAAACAAGCAAGCAGAGCATATATACAGAATGAAAAGTTTAAACAAACAAAGATTACCTGTAAAATTATACAGAAGGCTTTATGGTTGCATCACTGAGAGGATGAAAAAGGAAAAAGATAGGAATAAAATAAGAAGAAATATCTAATTACTATCAAAAAGGAATTATCAACAAAACTATTTCAGGGAGAAAAAAATTACTATTGTAGTATTATCATGACTAAACAGCAAAAATTTGATCTTGGAAATTTCAAGAAACAATTCCTTTGAACAATCAATGACAGCTGAACAGAACGCACAAGGTTAAAGGATGTTCATGTATTTTCAACTTTTTTACTTTCTTCTTTCTTTAAGTTTAAAAAGAAAAGCATTTTTCAAAATACACTTACCTTGAGCAAAATACTGCATATAGAGCTGTATCTATTTGTCCCTAGCATCCTCTTTTATTCACTAATTCTGTTGGTCAAGCTGATCAGAATCAGTCATAAAAGATATTCCTGCAGATTTTGTGTGCCAAATTTTTGTAGCATTTAGACATTTTCAACCACCTTTCTACACATATTTAATATATCCATTGTATTTCAGAAATCCCTACTGAAGCAAAGCAGAATGTGTGATTCTGTTTGAAGACAGGGTAACAAGACAATTATCCTGATAAGAGAGAAACCCCATGTAAACATTCAGGACCTGACTTACAATCTTCAACTTCCACATTTCTCATAAATTTTTATCTTATTTTGTAATTTCAGAGAATCGCCAAGGTTGGAAGAGGCCTCCAAAATCACGTAGTCCAACTGTCCACCTACCACCAATATTTCACCATGTCCCTTAGTACAACATCTAAACATTTCTTGAAAGCAGCTTCATGTGAAAAACCAGATAAATATATTTTGCAGTTTTTCTTGCTTCATTTTTATGTTTTGTTTCCTATTAAACATTAATCAGATTAGAACAGAAAACAGAGAGAGAGTAAGAAGGAAGTATAAAATACTGTTTAACAAAGAACTTAACATAATGTTCAGCTCTGTTTTAAATACAGCAAGGAAACGAAGGCTTGGTCTCACTATGTCTGAAGTTGCACTTAGATCTTTCCTGTTTAGCATATGGATAAAAATTTGAGGTGAAGCCCTGACTCTTCACATTCAGCAAGATATTTGCCATTTCTTTTCTCCACTTTCCTGTCTTAAAAAGAAAAAAAAAAGTAAAAAAAAAAATGATGCTGTCTTCTTTTTTTTTTTGTGTACTGCTTTGAAATCTTCTGAAGAAAATTATCACATAAACACTGCAGAGTATCTTATGTAATATTACAGAATGCACAGTAACAAGCAGAAGATTGTTTTTTCTTGCTTATCCTTACATGTATCTAAGCACAGCAGCATGCTTTAGGGAACCCTAATGCTTTACTTCCTAACGTAACTCCTGTTACAGTAAGGATGCTGTAAAATAAACCCATATGCTTCAAAATCCCCGATCTTTTCTTTCATATATATTCAACTAAGTTGTACATGTAATACCTATAGTTATTGCAAGTGACTAAAATATTAAATATTTCAGTTAATGAGATATACTATAGCTACACTGTTTACACTACCACTGATCAACTTGTCACTTCCTTGTCTTTTCAGAACTTTACATTTCCAAAATTTTTAACTATACCAGAAACCACGCTACCTTTATAATGGGAATGGAGCTTTGGAGGAGAAGAACAGAATCTCATCCCTCTCCAAACTCAGAAGTATTAAATTTCACAACTGTCTTTTAAGAAATAGCTAGTTGACATAAATACACCTATGGTAATGCATTTGCTTTTCAGTGAACCACAGACAACAGAATACTTGGTAAGGACAGTTGCTTTGTTTTCAGTAATTATTAGAAAATATGTCTTTGTTTGTTGACTAGCTCTTTAAAGGAAGGTTGACATTTTTGGCTCAGTCATGTGTACAGGGCAGTGCCAAGAATTTCCCAAGGGCTGCAAAATTACCGTAGCTGTGAAAAGGGCAGAGTTTATATCTCCTCTGCAGTCTCTTGATGACAAATCAAGCACTCTAATGGAATACAGCCAAAAAATTTTCTCCTTTTTGTCCTTCCCCCATTTCCATACACAGCTGATTTACAGTAAAAAGGCGGGAGAGAAGGGAAGAAGGTTCAAGCTTCTGAACTCAAAAAAAGACAGATTTTGAGACCTTAGCATGTTTTGATTGTCCAACCTACCTTCAGCACTGTTAAGAAAATAAAAACAGAAAGAATGAAAAAGAAAATATAATTTGTAGAAACTAATCATAAAAACTCGCAAGTATAAACCTACATACTAACAAACAGTGAAAACATATTAATTCTGACTTCTTAATACTTCAAAATATCACATGCTGAGGCCTTGAAAGACAGGCATAAAATATGAGAAAGTTGACTTTAGCAGTAATTTGACTGACTGCATGCCTTTTGGAGATAGTCACAGAAGCGTATTAGCTATTAAGAAACAGCTAGAAGGATAACGAGACATCATCAAAAATTGAAATACATAAGAATATGTTTGTATATATTGATTTTGATTTGTTTTAATAGAGTGGGAAAAGAAAAATGAAAGATGTTCAAATGAAGTAAAATATTAGAACCACATAGTTTATTCTTTGGATTTCAATAAAACAGCCACTTAAATTATTTGTACTTTGTTTAACTTGTGGAAAGAATAAGAAATAGAAATATCTGGTCCAAATGTTCTGAAATTAAGACATATCCTTTCTAAATACCAGTTGCAGGGCTATGTTAATTTTGGCACTTAAGGTTAGTAACGTTGCACTAAGATCAAATGTCTTACTGACAGTTTGCATCATAGTCTGGAAGAATGCATGAAGGTTTATCACGCCAAACTGTTGGCCATAGCTCTCAAAGATAAAATGAAAATTCTTCAGGAAAAATGATTATACAGATGTTTGTGAACAGATTGAACCTTCTGGAAAGCTGAAAAGGGAGATTCCTTGTTTGTTCCTTTCCACTACCAACAGAGAGCAAATAAGCTTGAAATTTATGTCAACAACTTCTTCTAAGACATGAGCTTTTGATCAAGGACTAAAGAATATAAGCAGTAGATAGTAAATGATTGAAGGGAATATAGATGATAAGAAGGAAAAATGAGACATAAGAAAACATAAGCAAAAAAAGTGTTGAACAGACAGGCAAAACTTCATAATATAGTATATATTAATCTCAATATATTTTAGTAATAGAATTTTGAATAAGAAATATAAATATCACTTTATTACGATATGGATGAATTTGATGTTTGTGACACTCCTTCAACCTGCAGAGTATATACTGCTTTTCTGGAGAGAGCAGTAAATTTTTCCTACTGAAGTAAAATGTTATTTTTTTGGTTGTTAAAATTACTCATGAAGAGTTGTTTATTTTTGGAAGACAAACCTGCCAGATTCAGAACATGATCCTGTGTGAAAGCTGTTGTACACTCCCAAAGCATCATTCTGCCAAGACTGTGTGCTTCCTTTACAAACAAACCTTGTGGGCTTTCCAAAAGAGATTTCAAGGCAACACTGTATTTCTCACTGTAACCTAACCGGACTACCCATCCAAATTCTGACCATTCACAGAACTAAGAATCTCTTGTGGAAGGGTAGAAAAATAAATATCTTAGATTAAATAAATAAATAAATAAATAAATCTTCTGGATCTTTTTTGGTACAGATAAGACAACAAACAGGAGTTAAAATCACAAGAGGCCATGGAAATAACTCCTTTTCCTAAAAAGATCAAATTCTAGTTTTCTACTTATGTACGGAAATAATTCAAATATTCTTCTAACTTTACCTTTAAGTGTAATGCAGAACAGACATTAGACTTTTCAAGTATACTATAACAGAAATGGTGAACACTATTGGTCAGTACCAAGCAATAGCGAACACAGTATTTAAAACTGTTCCAACAGTGCATTTTGCTCCTATATGTCTAGATTGCTTGTTAACCACTGAGAGGAGAACATGACCTGGTGGGGGGAAGAAAAAGAGAAGGCTACTTGGATACACAGTGGTTCTCACAGGTTCGGAAGCTTTGCAGCCCCATTATACTTTGGCTAGTGATCATCTTAGGAGGTGCAAAGCAAATGGGAGTTGGAATTTCATTTAACAATGAATTTCCTAAGTGTGCTTCGACTGCAGGAGCCAGGTGCAGCTAAATAACCTTGGTGACAACCTGCTGTTACAAACACTCTTCAGGAGGCCCAATTCTCATTTACACTAAGGGCCTTTTGCTCAGCAGTGATACTGATTAGAAGTCTTTATAAGTTGGTCAATGTAATTTTAAAACCACTTTACACAGCAAAAGCAATTCATGAGGGCTAAGGATAAGTGAATTTAAGGTCCAAGTACACTATTCCTGTGATTCCATATTTCTCACAGGATCACTGATACAGTAAGCAATTGCCTCTTAAATAAAAATATGTCAAATGTATGAAGCTTACTGAATCAATGAAAATCTAAAACGGAAAGAAGTAGTAAAGTTTGCAGGACACATCCTGCACTTTTCATTAGATTCTCTCCCAACTATAAAAAAATGGAGGCTCTTTGGGCAGAAGACCTTCATGCAACAGTCTCTGATATAATGATTGAGCCTCTAAGCTCAATTTATACCAATTTAACATCTAACAGAAAATACCTTCCCCCAAGGAAACAGCTCATCACAAATGCAATCAAAGGGCCAAATATAGGAGTACAATATGACATTTTCTCAACCTTTATTTCTTTTTTTTTTTTTTTGGTCATGCTTTCTTGGTCATGCGTCTTCTCATTGATCATGCCTCTTGTTTCACAGCATCAGATAATTTATGTTATCTGTAGAAAATACTTCACTTTCTTCCCCATTGGGATCATTAATATTTTCTACTTTTTTCAACCTGTTGACAATCTCCTTTGAGAGTGTTCTTTTAAAGAATTACTTGAACTAGGCATAGACAGGTGATTAGATGACAACGAAAGCTATCACAACCTATTTTAACAGCTGTTGAATAACAAGTGTGTACATATGCTTATACTTTTTCATGATTAAGTAGGATTTTTGTTGTTGCTGTTACTGTTTTGCATTGTTGTTTTATTGTTGTTTGATTCAGGATTATAAAAAATACATATATTTTCTCATATAAAAAAATAAATAAATTACACATTTCTGACACCAGAGAAATATATAAGTATGTTTCAAGATTTTCCAGGACAATCCACAAGAATTTTCCTTAGAAATCTGAAAATGGGAAGGCGAACAATTCAAAGGAATGAACAGGTTAATTTACAGTAAAATTAAGCAAAACAAGCAGAAGAGAACGGAGTTGTGAAAAAGAGAAGGAACTATAAGATTACGCTGTTTCATGAAATAAATTATGTTGTTGCTTCTTTTGAAAGGGAGAATCACAGAATGAGTAATCAGTGTAAACCCTATGTCAGCTGTTTAACTATTTGAAAAATACTAAACAGAGATATTAATAATTATTAATTCATACCCCAAAGGTTTTGTTAAGACTGATTTATATGATACTACATTGCCATATTGTATTCTAAATATTTTCTCCCCTCAGTATTTTAACAGTCATGAGTAAATCTCATCAATTTAAAAATTCATGGTTAACTCTCTTAAAATTCAAAAGTTTGGAAACTTGTCTGAAGAGGTCTCAGCATGAGAGGCCTGCAGACTCCAACTAATAAAGCTTGACGGAACCCCAGGCTGAAGGTTTTGTGCAAACTGAAAAAGCTCCAGGCATGTTGGGACCAAAAATCTATTATTTCATCGGGGTTTCTTCATGGTCCCAGAAGAGAATGACTTATCTGTAATAGACATTGGAAGTGACTAATAACAACTTCGGTACGCTATATATTTTGTAAGTCAATGAGAGACTTATCATATCAGTATATGGAGCTATTTTAAACGGAAACTAAGTTAAGAACTAGCTTGCTGTCTACATCCAGAGAGTGGTGGTGAATGGCGTTAAATGCAGCTGGTGACTGGTCACAGTGTTCCCCAGGTGTCAGTATTGGGGCTCATCCTGCTTAATATCTTTATATATGCTCTGGATGAGGGGACTGTGTGCACCTTAAGTAAGTTAATGAGAGGAAGTCTTGATCTGCCTGAGGTTAGGAAAGCACTACAGAGGGACCTGGTCAAGCTGGATTGATGGGCTGAGACTAACTGTATGAGCTTCAACAAGACCAAGTGCTGAGTCCTTCACTTTGGTCACTAAAACCCCACACAATGCTACAGGCTCGTAGCAGAGTGGCTGGAAAGTTGTGCGGAGGAAAATAATCACAGAATCACAGAATCATAGAGGTTGGAAGGGACCTCCAGAGATCATCAAGTCCAACCCCCCCTGCCAAAGCAGGTTCCCTACACCAGGTGGCACAGGTAGGTGTCCAGGCAGGTCTTGAATATCTCCAGAGAAGGAGACTCCACAACCTCCCTGGGCAGCCTGTTCCAGTGCTCCATCACCCTCACCGTAAAGAAGTTCCTGCGCACATTTATGCGGAACTTCCTATGCTCCAGTTTCTGGCCATTTCCCCTTGTCCTGTCTCCACACACTGCTGAAGAGTCTGGCCTCAGCACTTTGCCCCCCACACCTTAGATATTTATAGACCCGGATCAGGTCCCCTCTCAGTCTTCTTTTCTCAAGGCTAAACAGACCCAGTTCACTTAGCCGTTCTTCATAGGGGAGATGGCTCCAGGCCCTTCACCATCTTTGTGGCCCTCCGCTGGACTCTTTCCAAGAGATCCCTGTCTTTTTTGTACTGGGGAGCCCAGAACTGGACACAGTACTCCAGATGAGGCCTTACCAGGGCAGAGTAGAGGGGGAGGATCACCTCCTTCGACCTGCTGGCCACGCTCTTTTTAATGCACCCCAGAATGCCATTGGCCTTTTTGTCCATAAGGGCACACTGCTGGCTCATGGCCAACCTGTCGTCCACCAGGACAGCCAGGTCCCTCTCTGCAGAGCTCCTCTCCAGCAGGCCATCCCCCAACTTGTACTGGTGCATGCAACTATTCCTCCCTAGGTGCAAGACTCTACACTTGCTTATGTTAAACCTCATCTGGTTTCTTACTGCCCAGCTCTCCAGCCTGTCCAGGTCTCGCTGAATGGCAGCACAGCCTTCAGGCGTGTCAGCCAATCCTTCCAACTTCGTATCATCAGCAAACTTGCTGAGGGTGGCCACTATCCCCTCATCAAGGTCACTGATGAAGATGTTGAACAACACTGGACCCAGCACCGACCCCTGAGGGACACCACTAGCTACAGGTCTCCAACCAGACTCTGCACCGCCAAAAACTACCCTTTGCACTCTGCCAGTCAGCCAGTTCTCAACCCACCTCACTGTGCACTCATCTATCCCACACTCCCTCAGCTTTGTTATAAGGATGTTGTGGGAGACAGTATCAAACGCCTTGCTGAAATCAAGGTAAACTACATCCACTGCTCTCTCCCCATCCACCCAGTGACAACATCATAGAAGGCTACCAGGTTGGTCAAGCATGACCTTCCCCTGGTGAACCCATGCTGGCTACTCCTGATTGTCTCGCTCCAATTTAAAGGAGGGAGATGAGGTTCTTTTAATGTATGTATACCCGACGTGAGATTAGGAAGCAACGGTTCAAATGTTGGTCCAACCAGTTTATTACAAGTCCTAATTAGGGAGATGGGGAAGTGGAGGACGAATACTATTACTAATTAAGGTGATGGGGAAGGGAAGGCGGGCGATAGAAAAGATAGGAAAGGAGCAAGAATTGCATAAAGCGGGGATAGTCACCACCAGGATCCAGCAGAGGTCCCG
>JACDJE010000136.1:855477-1017563 GCA_016647715.1 Pavo muticus | reverse complement strand
CCACACAAAAGAGTGCTTTCCAGCCATTTATCGGCTATTAATCTGCGGCTTATCTCCCTTTCGTTGCCACTGGCCTTGTCCATCTGTGCTCTCCAGACAAAGGATTTCGTAACCCAGGCCCAAGACCTGTCCATCAGTGTTCTCCAGACAAAAGACTTCTCAACCTCTGGCCAGGGCTTGCCTGGACTTGTCCATCAGTGTTCCTCAGCAAACTTTGAGGCAATGGTATAAAAATAATAATCTCTTACACTAATAACCTCCTTTTCTTCCAATTGTCTGGAGACAGCATCCAGCACAAGCTGTTCCATCACCTTTCCAGGGACAGAGGTGAGGCTGACTGGCCTGTACTTACCTGGATCTTCCTTCTTGCCCTTTTTGAAGACTGAAGTTACATTGGCTATCCTCCAGTCTTCAGGCACCTCCCCCATTCTCCAAGACCTCTCAAAGATGATAGACAGTGGTTCAGCAATCACCTCTGCCAGCTCCCCCAGCACCCGTGGATGCACCCCATCGGGTCCCATGGATTTATGAACATTGATGTTGCCTAGGTGCTCTTGGACCACCTCTTCCCTGACTAAAGGGAAGTCTTCCATTCCCCAGACCCTCTCAGAAACCTCCAGGGTCTGGGATTCCTGAGGGAGAGCTTTTTCACTGAAGACAGAAGCAAAGAAGGCATTCAGTTTCTCCGCCTTCTCAGCATCCCCCGTTACCAGAACACCGCCCTCACTTAGCAGGGGATCCACATTCTCCCTAGTCTTCCTTTTACTGTTAACATACTTTAAAAAGCCTTTTTTATTATCCTTTATTTCCTTTGCCAGGTTCAATTCCAGCGGGCTTTAGCCTTCCCCGTCGCATCCCTGCAGGCCCTGACAACATTTCTATATTCTTCCCAAGTGGTCAGACCCTTTTTCCATATTTCATGGACCTCCTTCTTCCCTTTGAGTTTGCACATGAGCTCCTTACTCATCCACACAGGTCTCCTGCCACCCTTTCCCAATTTCTTGCTCACAGGGACGCACCGATCCTGAGCTTGGAAGAAGAGTTCTTTAAATGCCAACCAGCTCTCACAGGCCCCCTTACCTTCTAACACCCTAGCCCATGGGATAGCTCCAAGTAGGTCCCGGAAGAGATCAAAGTTGGCTCTCCTAATGTCCAGGGTAGCAATCCTACTTTTTGCTTTGCTTCTTCCACTCAAGATCTTGAACTCTACCATCTCGTGGTCACTATAACCCCAGTTGCCCCCGACAACAAGACCTTCCTTATTAGTGAGAATAAGGTCCAGTAACACCCCTGCCCTCATCGGTTCCTCCACCATCTGCATCAGAAAGTTGTCTTCAACACATAGCAGGAACCGTCTGGACCGCGCGTGCCTGGCCATGTTGCTTGTCCAGCAAATATCTGGATAATTGAAGTCCCCCACAAGCACCAGCGCCTGGGATCGTGACGCTACTTCCATTTGCTTATGGAAGGCCTCATCAACCTCCTCCTCCTGATCAGGGGCCCTGTAGTACACACCCACAACAGTGTCACCCATACCAGCCTGCCCCTGTGGATTCTCACCCACAAGCTCTCCACTGCTACATCACTCTCCCCCAGGTGGAGTTCAATACATTCTAGCTGCTCTTTCACATAAAGAGCAACTCCACCACCCCGCCTCACCAGCTGATCTTTCCTAAAAAGCACATGGCCCTCCATGACAACATTCCAGTCACGCGAGCTGTCCCACCATGTCTCCGTGATCGCAATGAGATCATGGCCTTGCGACCGCATGCAGATCTCCAACTCTTCCTGTTTATTTCCCATGCTGCGCGCATTAGTGTACAGACACTTCAGGGAAGCAGCATCCCCCTGCCCCTCTCCATCCCTTTGAACTCCAGCCTCTTCACCCATCAAGCTCCGTTTTGAGCCTTGAACTACCCACTCAACCCCAGTGGCCCTCATTTTGTCCCTCTCCCCCTTCATACCTAGTTTAAAGACCTTTCAATGAGTCCCGCCAGTTCCTGGGCTAGGATCCTCTTACCCCTTGGAGACAGGCTACTTCCATCTGCAGCCATCATGCCAGGTGCCGAGTAAATTGCCCTGTGGTCAAAGAAATCAAAATTCCTGTGTTTGCACCAACTTTTAAGCCATTTATTAATGAGGTGGGTTTTTTGGATCCTCACAGTATCCTTCCCCGCCACTGAAGGTATAGAAGAAAAAACTACCTGCACACCTGCTCCTTCAACTACCCGCCCCAGTCCCCTGAAGTCTTTCTTGATAGTCCTCAAGCTTTTCTCAGCAATAAGGGGTAATAATCAGAAGGGCAAATCAGTCCAGGAAGTTTCCTAGAAATGTCCCTGACCCGTGCCCCAGGGAGGCAGCACACCTCCCTACGGGTAGGGTCAGGCCGACTTATAGGGCCTTCCGTTCCTCTCAGCAGGGAGTCACCTACGACAACCACCATTCTGTACTTCTGGGCAGAGGCAGCCTTGAGGCGTGATCTGGGGATGTTTATTGACAGCCAGCTGAGCATGAGCCAGTAGTGTGCCCAAGTGGCCAAGGATGTCAACAGCACCCTGGCTTGTACTGGAAATAGGGAGATCACTGCTCCTGCTGGCCATCTCACTGTAATCAGCTCTGGTGAGGCCACATCTTGAGTACTGTGCTCAGTTTTGGGCTCGTTGCTACAAGAAAGACACTGAGGCTCCCAGGTTTTTACAGTTTCAAACTGTACAACATAAAGCCTCAACAAGCTGTCTGTCTAAAAACTAAATGATGGAGATCCTGCAGCTGTTCTATTCAATCTATGTTTAACCACTGCCAAGAAAGATGTTTTTTCCCCAATATCCTATTGTGTTTTCTGCTCTGTCACTTGTGACAACTCTATTCTTTTACTACATACCCAAAAAGAAGATGGTTTAATGTTTTCTACTAATGCCCTTCTAGGTAGCTAATGGCTGCTATTAGCCTTACAGAATTATGATGATTTGCTATACTCCATAGCCTTTCTCATCCAGACCAAATTCAGCCTTTTTTTCCCCCCATCTCAGGCCAAGTTCTCCACCTTCCTAACCATCTTGGTGGCCCTGCCCTAAACACTCTGCAATTAATTGACGTTTCTCCCTCATGAAAGACTCCAAACTGTTCAAAGTTTTCAGGTCATGAGATCAAGGGATGTAGCATAATCCTTATTTTGTGGGCTTTCTTCTAACTGATGCAGCCCAGAGTGCAGTTAGTCTTTAACACCGCAAGAATACACTAGTGAATAATGTGCAAGTTACCCACTAAGGCTATAAGAATCTTTTCTGCAAGACTGATCCCCACCTGTACTGATGCACGGAATTCTTCTGCCTTTCTTTTCATTTAACAGTAATCATGTCTCACAGCTCACCCAGTGATGATAATCTGTCCTTGTGGGAAACTAAAGGACTCTGTATATTAGAATACTACTGTAATATATATAATATATATTTTATATATTATATTATATATTATATATTATAAATATATAATAATTTATCTTTAAAATAATAATAATAATAAAATAAAATAAAAATAATAATAAGCTGCATTTTGAAATCAGCTGTGCTGAGTAGAAAAGGCAGCATTTTCCATTTAACACTCAAATGTTAAGTACATGAATAAAAGTACCTTTTTTATTTAAATGATTTCCTCTCATCTATAAGTCTGAGGAAAATGAAGCATTACCTGGCTTAATAGGTTTCAATCTCCTGCATCACCTGCTTGAGTGATATGCTGGAGTCTACTAAAAAGAATTTGGATTGCACAGCAGGAAGACAGAAAAATAGAGCACTAAATGATTCCTTGCAACTCGTATTTTCTTGTTTGTACAATGAGAGGTGTGTTACTTGTTATTTCCTTGACTATGATGATATGCTGATACAGCGTGCCCCATCCCTAACACACAAATTAAGCAAACTGATGTGCATTTTCAATTAAACAACAAAAAATAAAAAAATGAGAAAGACAAATATGATAAAAATGAGAAAAAACTGGCAAGAAAAACAAACAGAAAAAGTACTATGCTGCTTGGAATAGGTGCTTCATTCTACAACATATTCTTCTCCATGATTGTTAAATCCATTTTCAAATATCTGATATGTAGACAGTGAAGGTAGAATGTAGCTGGAATGTACACGTACTTGCTTCGTTAGTTTGTATCTGTATCATTAGTTGATACAGATAATCCACAATTTCTGCAGTCTGTTCTTTATTAATACCTAAATGATGCATTCTTGCCTTTTTTTTTCTTCAGAAATACATTTAAAAATATGATGAGGAATGACTACCTATAGAGAAAGTAAATGTTTTTACATTTTCACAAACATTGTTTGGGAAGTTAATAAGTTTCATGTCTATAACAGCGCTGCCACAGTCCTCAAAACAAGTAAAGAAATCTTTGTTTCTGAGATCTCTTTTTTTTTTCCATGGAAATCTGGGCATCTTCCCAGGGAAAGAGCCTGTTACACTGCTCTGGAAGATGCATTATACATTATACATGTTGATGTGCATTAATTGAAAATGCACATCAACATCCTGTCATGTGTTCAAAATACTCTGGGGAGGCTGTGAAAACATTACCTTTTACATTATGAAGTAAAGAAGATTTCTAGCAGAAAGAAGGAAACTAACATAAGTTATAGATATTTTGTACTTAGACATTAACAAATAAATATGGAAAATAAAGATGCATTTTGGAGCGTAGTTGGCTGCTAGATCTTATTTTGCTGGAAATTACTTCTGCAAGCTAACATTTAATAGCTAACATGTTTTCTCTCTATTTATTTCTCTTCAACTGATAATATTTGTGCACATTAAAACATCACAAAAAGAAATATATTGTATAATTCTGGATGGAAAAGACTCTGAAACAACTAATTCCATGAACAACAGAGTCAATAACATTTGTATTTCAAAGCCAGTGTTCCCTTGGTACGTATCCTGAATACCGGTCTTCAGATTGTATAGCTCCTGAAATCTGTATTGGAACCAACATTTTTAGAGTTGATAGGCATGTCTGAAATGGTCTACAAATTTATTGGTTTTATCTTGATGGTAGCTAAACACTGTAAGTGCTCCCTCACTCCCCTTCTTTGAAGAAAGAAGTGGAGAAAAACCGATGAAAAAGGACTGAATGTTTGAGATAAGGACAAAGAGAGAGTTCACCAATTAACATCATGGTCAAAGCAAATGTAAAGTAGGAAGATTAATATAATACATTGCCTATTACTAGTAGGCAAGGTAAATGAGAAGCTAAAAGCAAATTTCCATTCACCCTCTTTTACCTTCTCCCTCTTGAATGCCACAGAGGAACAGGGAATGAGGGCTGTGGTCAGTCTGTAACGCTTAATCACTCACACTCCTTCATGGTCATTCTGCCCCTTCCGCAGCGTGGGGTCTCCCCTCAGAACACCATTCTTCCTCATCCTACCATCACAGGATGCCTCCACTCTTCTTCCTCCTGAATTGTCTGTACCAGGTTATAAATCTGAATGACTCCTGGCATGAATCAAGGAAAATAACCACAAATGCCTATGATCATAACTGATTGTATTAACTTAAATAATTATTAGATATTTTTTATTAGATAATTATTAAAACAGCATTAAGTTCACACTTTGTGTTGTATGTTGGTCTATGAACACGCCAAAGCACATTTTGTATTAGTTGCAATAATAGTACCAATATATTGAGTAGTATTCAGCCATGATATGGGTATCATGTAAGATAAAGACTCCTCTCATCATTGTCTGTATAAATCTATTCCAGATACAACTCTAAAAACATGTACTTTGTCAGCAGGTTCTCTGAAGTGTTGGAATAAGTCACTGCTTATATTTGATTCCTTTAAAGACTATTGTTTAAAAATTACTAATTATGGAAAACACTGAAAACTCTTTAAGGAGAAAGTTCCAAAATAAAAGCCCTTGAGCGTTCAGATTTTCTATAAGGACAAATGATATATTACTCTTGAACAGTATATGTGACATATTGTGATATAACCTTCACCCAACACATCAATGCCACAAGCATTGATCTCTTCCAACCACAAGCAGTCACAGTGATGAGTCAGTTTAAGAATACTGTGTTGGAGCTTTTTCAGATATATCTTATGCAAGAGGCTTCTGATGCCTTCTCATCTGACTGCACATTACTGTTTCATGCCCTCTACCTAAATCTGGTAACAGACATCCCTGGAGAAGCAATCATTTAGTACTGGAAGTAGGCATTTAATGAACTTTTAGAGTAAATATGGGCATTTTTTCATGAAATGACTTCTTTCTAGATCTCCTGATAGTTTTCTTAGGAAGATTTGATACACTGATCATGTTCTTGCGCTATTTGCTTGTAAGATTTTCTCATATTTTACACAAATAAGCACTGTCAAGGATTTAATCTTGAATCACTTTATTTATAAGTGTTAAACACCATCAATAACATATATTTTCAACAGAGAAGTAGATACGGATGGATCTTTTTCTTTCTTTGGTTTCCAGTATTAATGGGTCCTCTGAATAAAAGTTCAGAATATAGTTTCTACCACATTTTAAAAAGAAAGTTTATGTATGCCATAACAACTCTTTATAAGTGGTGACAGAAAACAGAGCACCCATCCGAAGCTAGACCGAACACAGCCCTGTAGTATCCATTACAAATAGCAATCTAGTTCTAGAAAAGGAAAAAATAACATGGAAAGTCTTTCCAACCATGGATCTGTGAAAACAATGAAAACTGGCTTAAGAAGACTACAATCCAATTTCAGTTTCCTGAAAATGGAAGTGAAATGTTGAGGTCAGAACAACTGTAATGTTTACATGATTAAACTGAGCTAAAACTAAATGCTGGAAGCATTTTTAATTATTTTTCATTTTGTGTTAATGAAGGATTAAACATTGGCTTTGCAGTTTATTATAAATTATATAAATAACAAAGTTTGCTTCATAAACAAGTACTAGATTCTTCTTTGGTGAACTTGTTGAACATTTATGCAAGAAGAAAGTGGCACTAATTCACTGGCACCTTCAGAGAACTTTAAAGTGCTATCACAAAGGGATATGACATCATTACTCGAGGTAGGTGACATGGTTTAAATTAAACCTCAGCATGCAGGAAAGAAACCAAAACCTGAAGTTTCCAAATGACAACTTAGATACACAGGGCCAAATACTTCTTGCTTTCGTACTGTGCCTCGCAGAGCCAAGAAAAACTACGACAAAACAAAGGCACTTTTTATGCTATCTTTAGCAACTCTGTATAAGCAAGATTCAGGATAAGAGACATTCAGAAATACTGTAGGTGCAACAAATGTAATGGAAATGGAAATAGCCTTTATTACATTCACACATAAGGTGACCCAATTTTTATCTAAATACTTATCTATGGCTTTTTTAATGTTTTTATAGGCTGGATTAATTTGTTAAATTTATTAGGTTCATAAAATTCAAAGCAAGTTTACATTGAAGGATAAGAGATACATTAATACATCTGAAATGTATCAAAAATATAAAAATATAGTACAAGGTCAGATATGACAGCTGTGATGGATCACTGCTGGTTACTTCTGCAATTGGAACTGGTACCTATCTACAAGTTGGAAAGTACTTTGATACGGTTTTGAACAAGAAAACAAGCAAACACAATACCTCAATACTCTGATGTCTTATGTTTTCTCAAGGAGAGAACTTTGGCAAGCAGGAAGAGGGATGTAGAAGCTGTAACACAACAAAACGTTTCAGACACAGTTTCAGTATTACCATGTCCCCAAATTAATAGCATTCCAGACTAAAATGAAGTCTTTGTTCAAATACAACCTGTGTGTGCCTCATAATGTAAACACTTTGAGTAATAATTATTTGTGGTGTGACTGCACTATGTAGCTAACTCCTGATTCCCCTGCACCTCTTTCTTTCATTTTGTATTTCTTCCACAGACACTATGGTGAGCCTCAGTATTCTCTGATTTAAAGTTGCAGGCAAAATGGCAATATATTATTGTCCTTTGAAGTTTTAAATATTTGCACCCACTTACATATTTTAAGTGTATTAAGTTGTTGCAATATGTATTTTAAAAATACTTGAATATTTTGTCCATTATATGTTATTATTTTAATCTTTTGGGTATAATGAATGAATCATATTTTCATAATAGTCAATTCCATGTGCAGCCAATATTTAAATCAAAAATAGCAGTGCATTGTTCAAACCTATACTTTTTATAGGTTATATAAGTGTTTTTACTTAAGACAAAAATTCAGCATGAAATATGAATATATTAATACATAAACAGGGAGAAGAAAATTAAAATCCTTTGTCTTCTAAACGGTAGCAAAAAAACCTATTAATATCACAGTGTAAGCTGTGTTTCAGAATGCTTTTTATCAAAACTCCATTTCCTACATACCCATATCATATATCTCCTTAAAAATGTTATAACTTTAACTGTAAATTCTTTTTTTTTTTTACTCACTTCTTTGCTACTCAGTCTAATTAGCTGATAAGGTACTTATGATCCATTATTAACAATTCAAAACTAGTAATTTCATTACCTACAATATAATATGATGTAGTTTCAGAATAATGAAATTAATTGATGTAAAATGAAGTCCAGCTTGCCATCCACCAGTACATCTAAATCCTCTTCACCAGAGCTGTGCTCAGTCCTTTCATCCTCTAACTTGTCTCAGTAATGGGAGTTGACATGACCCAGGTACAAGACCTTGCATTTGACTTTGTCGAACCTCATGAGGCTCACCTGGGTAGGTTTCTCTGGATGGCATCCTCTCCCTCAGGCACTGACTGCACCATACAGTGTGGTGTCATCCGCAAACTTACTGGACTGTCAGCCTTGTCAACTTCTTGGAGGATAACTCCTTAATTCCTCAGAAGTATTTCCCTTGAGTTTCCCTGTTGCCTTCTCTTGTTGACTCAGTAGTGCCTGGCTCATTGTCATAAGATTTCAAGTGTGCCTCACTGTTACCAGCATGCCTCAGGGCAGCAAGTTGAGGGCTTCCACAAGCACTCTGTCCCTCTAACCTAGCTATGCTGTCCAACATCTTATCATGGGCAGGCTCACTATCACTTCCCTCCCCCTTGAAACTATTTTAAAGCCCTGTCAATGAACCTTGGTGGCTTTTCCCCAAAGACACTATTTTCCCTTTGAGAGAATTGAAACTCATCTAATGCTTGCAAACTCAATGCTACATAGGCCACTCCATTGTCCAAAAAAAAAAAAAAAAAAAAAAGATTTTGGTGACGGCACCAGCCACCAAGTCAAGTGTTTACAGATCCCTCTGTTTCTTTCAATGTCTTACCTAGTACAGGAAGCAAAAAAGAGATGACCTGTGCCCCAGATTCCTTCAGGAGACATCCCACAGTCAATATCAGTATACAACTCTTGAAGAACAGATTTTTTTCCTCTTTTTTTTTTTTCCATATACTTCAAGTGCTACAAAATACAGGTTTTCACCTTTCTCTGATACACATAGTAACAACCATAGATGGAAACTAGGTATTAACTACATATATATTTATTCATGAAGAAATTTCTGAAGTTCATCTATCCCTAAAGCAGAGTATAAGAATTTTGTAATATACATCAACTGAAAAAGAGGGTAGAAATTCTTTTTGTGCCACTGAAACCACAAAAGCTGTTGGCTACTTATTCTTTATTTTAAGTCACAGAGACTACAAGAATTATTCACACTGAATTGAAATTAAGACAATAAAATGAACATTTCTGCAAAATAAACAATCTCTTACATTCTCTATTCCCATCCTTCTAATGCTGTTGACCTGACCCCCCTTCATATAATGTTTCCATTTCCTCAGAATTATTTTTGTCTGTCGTGTGCCATGTTCCACAATGAGCAAGAAGTGGCCATGAGAGCACATCTTAAATGAAATACACTGAATATGAAAGGGCTACCAGGTGCACATCAAGAACTCATCCCACACAAAGTTTGTATTATTGCAACAACTCTCATATGCGTTTGTCTGATCAGTCACAATTACCCATAATAGGAAAAAAAGTAAGCAGAACAGCCCAAGACTAATGTCAGCCTTCTCCAAAAGAAATTTAATTTCTAGAGATGGAACAGTCTTCTTCCAGGATCACATCTCTGCAAACTAACACAAGCATTTGATTTTATTTTGCAACTGTGATCCCAGAAATAAATTCTTGTGAGCCAGCTGAAATCTCATTTTTGGCACTCTCATTCCAAGCCCTGCCTTATTCTCACTTAAAGACTTCGCAGAAATATACTTACCCAGAGCTGACCTTCATTGGTAGAATAAATATTATACCTCTCCACTCTGTATCTCCGAACAACCTTTCTTTATAAATAAAGTAAAAGTATAAAGTAAACATACTTTATAAATCAAGTTGAAAAATTGGATGCAGTCCCAAATGTCACCCTTTAAAAATTTCTAAAATGTTTCCAGCACTCCAGTTAACTTGAGTTAACATCATGTTAATTGGTTTAGATGGGGCAAATATTGTCTTAGTTTTCAAGAAGGATAAGAAAGAAGGCCCTGGTAATTATAAGTTTGTCAGTCTCATGTCAATGCCTAGTAAAATTAATTTTCTCCATATTTTGGAGTTGATGGAAAACACTTGAAAAGCAATGCATCCATTAGTCATAGCCAACAGGGGAGTCGTTTAACTAACTTCATTGTCTTTTATAACAAAGTTATTCCTCTAATTGTCAAAGGGAAGCCAGTATATTTCTCACAGTATCCTGCTGGACAATATATCCAGCACTGTTGCGTGAAAAGGGTAAAAAAGTTGGGCAGAAAATAAAGCATCTTGAATTCCAGCTTTTCCTCAGATATCAGAGTGTCTGAGTGCAGATGAGCTTAGAATTTGAGTACCCAATTCGCACGGTAAGTCTGGTCATATTCAATATATGAACCATCACTATTACAGATTCATAAATAGCACACTGCCCAATTCATCTAGTTGTATTCAAATGGTCTCTCACAACCAGCCTTAAGGAATTTGGCTACACTCGGTGAGAATTCTCAAGGTTAGTGAATAGTGCAGTTTATTAAAGCAACAGATTACAAATTCTTTTGGGTTGCTGGTGATAATAGCACTGCCTGCAAAGCATGTGAAGTTAACCAAGAACACAGTACAGCCAGCCACAAACATGTTAAAATATGGAATAACTCTATAGAGATTTCTAAGTCTTCTGAGAGAAGCACTCAGTATAACCAATTGCATGAATCATATCCAATAGGCAATCCTATGTGAGGGAAAGCAAGACTCTGCCTGTCAGCTGGTCCCAGAAACAAGCAGTGTCCTCCTGATTTGTCTGTGAAGATATCCTCTACAAAAATCCTTCTCTTAAGCCATTTTATACCATTTTCTTGCTCTCATATGGAGCTTGAGTGACTGCAGTCAAACATACCTTTGTTTTGCTAATTTTACTCAGAGAACATATTTTTTACAGAGAGGTAGAAAACTGCATGCTCAAGGATGGCTCAGAAAAACAGACAGTTTATCAGTTCCAATAATATCAAGTCCCCATCCCTGCAGGATGACCACTGAGTATGGCCACGGATCCTATAGCCTGCTCCACGCTCCACGTTGGTTTTTTCTTAGAATCAGCATACCATGCTCCCCTGATATGTACTAACAATCTAAGGTTTGCACATTTTATGTTGCTTGGGGAGCTATCATAAAACAGGTTATACATCACTTTCCACCCTGGAGGTTTACCTTCTCTCAAGAGGAGCACTTGTCAATAAGCCATCTCTGGTAAGTATTCTACATAATCCAACTAAAGACTACAGACACCCAAACTTCACAATATTGTACATATACAAGCAGTTGGCCAATTGGTCAGGCTCAAAGGGTTATAGTGAGTAGGGTTAGGTCAGACAGGGGGGTTCTCCAGGGCTTCATCTGGGGGTCAGCTCACTCCAATGTCTTCATCAATGTTCTGGATATAGGTCTCAAACTTATAGTAAGTGAATTCATATATGGCACTAAATTAGGAGAAAATGTTGACTCCCTTGACAGTAGAGAAACTTCGCAGGGAGACCTTGACAAATAAGAGATCTGGGTAATCATCAACCATATGAATTTTTATAAGAACAAGTGCTGGACTCTGCTTCTAGGATAGGCCAACCCTGGTTATATGTACAGCCTGAGATTTTGAGAGGTTGTAGGATTTTTGAAGGGGATTTGTGGGCTCCTTCTATAGCAAGTTAAATATGAGTCAATGGTGTGTCCTGGCAGCCAGAAGGGCCACCCATACCATGGGATGCATCAGACAATTTTGTTAGCCAGTCAAGGGAAAGGATTGTCCTTCTCTGCTCTCAGGTGGTGAGGAATACCTTGAGCACTGTGTGCAGTTTTGAGTGCCACAATATAAGAAAGACATAGAACTATTGGACAGTCCAAGGAAAAACTACAGAGATTGTGAAGGGCCTAGAGGGACAGATGTATGAATAGTGGCTGAGGTCTCTTGGTTTGTTCAGTCTAGAAAAGAGGAGACTGAGGGGGGGGGGCGTTATGATGGCCTAGCTTCCTCACAACAGAGCAGAGGGACAGGTGCTGATTTCTTCTCTCTAGTGATAGTGATTCAAGACAATGGCAAGAAGTTGCATCAGGGGTTGGTCAGGTTTGGTGTTAGGAAGTATTTCTTCAGCAGACAGTGGTCAGACACTGGAACAGGCTCCCCAAGACAATGATCATGGCACAAAACTTGCCAGAGTTCAAGTATCTGGACAATGCTCTCAGACACATGGTTTAATTTTTAAGTGGTCCTGTATTAGGAGTTAGATTTGTCGATCCTTGTGTCTCTTCCAAATTGGAGTAGTCTCTGATTCTATGTGTGTATGAAACTGCCAGTTCACCAAAGTTGACTCTACTAAATGAAGGTACACTTGTTTACAGTAATGCCTCAGTTCAGTGAAACTCAGAAGAGTTAATTTTCCAGCTTCCTTATTACTAATCAACCCTTAGTTATTTGAAAGTAGCAGGATTTATGTCTGAGTGTTATTAAGAACAACTGCACTCTGAGAAGGCTAACAACAGTCACCCTATTTTATCCTACTTACTTACTGGGCAAGTCATCAGTGGTATAGCCACCTTGACATTTGCACAAGACATTTTTATCTTCCGCAGACCTTTCAGTGACAGATCAAGAACAGTATATGGTCTACATTAGGCTGCATAACATTAACGACTAAAGGAGATTTTATTTATTACTCTCACTACAAAGGACACATACGCAGTAAATCAGAAAGCTGACTTATCTCCTGACAATATTTAGACTTCCAGTGCAGAGTTGTATATTTTTGTCCCCTAATTATATATTCTAAAAATGCATAGTCCTTTTCTATATAGTCCTGTTAGATTGCATCCTGAAAGCTTTATTCAACAATTATGGATAAATGGTTACCTTCTGTAATGCTATAATATGATGGAAAGTGAAGCAATAATAGCAGGGTGGCAAAGACCTAGGCTGCAACAAGTGAGGAGAAGCCTGAAAGCAGCAGTCATGAACACAGAAACAAAAGAAAAAAAAAAGCTACTTACCCTTAGACCACCTCAGGTAGGCAGGAATCTCTAGCAAAAGACCCTTGCTTTCACTGCCAACACTTAAATGAGGTCTGGGAAGAGGTGGATCTTGGCTTCACTCCTTCCAGTCACTCAGGTGCATTTAGTGCACCTGAGCTCCTCTGGGTTGGCCCTGCCTTCCCACCAGGTGCTCAATCACTGTTTCAAGCAATGACTCAGCTTTTCCCCTACACCTTCTTTAAGCATGTGAAGTGTATAAATATAAAAGACAAAGAAGAATTGCTTACCTTGTTAACTATTCAATTTTATATGAAAGATTAATTGAAGTTCTTGGAATTTATATTTAAACTACCATAATGATTTTATTTATTTAAAAGTATACTGAATTTGTATAAGAGTCTATCCACTAGGAACAAATACAACAGCATATCAGCACTTAATCTTATAAAACATAGTGTATCATGCTAAATAGCACACGGTGTTTATTGATTCCCTGTCATCTCTAATTCATTTTAGAGAAATAGGAAAAAAAAGCATAGGAAAGAAAATTTCTTCAGTAAAATATCAAAAATAAAGAGTGCAGTGTGAAATGTGTTTGATTTGTAATTTGAAGATTTGCAACTGTATGAGTAAAGAAATTTTATGATTTGAAAGGAAAATGAAGATTCTGGAGTGTAACTATTTTGTGCAGGATGAAGTATAAACATGTATTTGCTTAACCTCTGTAAATTCAAGTGCATAATAAAAAGATCTTAATTAGGAGAGATGCCATTTAGATTTGCTGTAGTCATCAACGAAGAGACATTTGGGGGGCTAGAACTAGGTGATCTTTAAGGTTCCTTCCAACACAAACTACTCTATGAATCTATGATTTCCAGAGAAACTTGGAAAATTATTGCACAAATAGTAGTCAGCCAAGATTTCATTACATTATGGGAGGTCTATAAACAAAGTTCTGTGTTCAGATTACACAGTAATTATTCTTAGATTGGCTATGACAGTTGTCCAAGCCACACAGGTGAATAAGCACCCACAAAAATGAATAGGCAGGTAAGAATTATTAATGTTACAGTACGTGATTATTATAGGAATCAGATAGTTAGAAATGCAGAATTTTTAGGTCCAAAGCAACCAAGTTATATTTGTGTGTTAAAGATACAAATAATAACCCATTTTATTTGCAGCTGTTTGGAAGAATAACATTGGTGCTATTTTAGTCTCAGTGGTTATTAAGATCCACTTCTGAAATTTCTACTCAGAGAATCCTTAAGATCAAGGAGAATCTGCAGTCTGAAATCTACTCTTTCGTACCTTGTCAAGTCCCATTCACTCTGCAACAGCCAGAAGATCTTACAGTCAGCAAAAAGCATGGGATCCCTACAATTTGAGACATTTTCACTGTTAAGTCTTCTCTTTTTCTTTCTTCTAGAATACAAAAGATATATATATAAGATCAATAAATAAAGAATGCTACAAAAAAATATTTATTCTGCTTCCCAATCTCAGACAATTTCTAATATATTATTTTTATGCATTTCCATGAATAAAAACATCGAATACGGTTTTTGGTGATTATATGAGAATTCAGCCTCTTTTCTCTGCTATGATACATTTGTATCTAAATATCTCTATTTAAAAGTCTGCTCAGATTCAGTATCTAACTGAAAACTTTTGGAACATAAAAAGGTCAGATATAATTGAACACTAAGGATCCATACAGAGATTTATTTTGACAATCATGCAAACTTCAATTATATATAGGCTAACCAATTATGAAGCCCTGTACCTTTTTTAGAATTTAGAGAAGCCACTGCAGAGTAATGTCACATCAGATCCTTAGACCACTTGCCTGCATAGGATGAAGTTATAATAGTTCTATGATTCTATAACTTGAATAGAAGTTTGGTCATTTATGGATCTAGCCCGAGTCCCCTAGCATTTGAATCAGCATGTCAACCCCATTTCTTATAACTGCAATCAAGTATGGCAGCACAATTAAACATGGAAGCTATAAACTGGTTCTCTACTAGTCCTTCTTTGCCATGCAGTTTTGCAAAATCACGATAGTGAAAGATGGAAATTTGGCTTGTAGATATATCTAAATTTCAGATCTCTTCGGAGTGTTCATTTAGTTTTATTTCTTTCACCTTAAATTAGCAATATGCTTTTAATTTAGTGTCTTATTTTTGCTCTGACTTCAGTATTGTCTGTTACACAAACATCTCTACATTGATTATCAACAGGTTTTGAAAGCCACTGCAGTTTGCAATTAAGAAATCTGAGTTTTCTTAGGCTTTAGAATAAAAGCAATGCCTTAAGATTGTTTTTTTTTATTATTTTTTTTAATAAAAACTTAAGAAAACCTGAAAATATTTAAGAAGGTATGAAATACTGTAGATTTTTAAGTTGGAAACGCTTCATTCAGTCTGTTTTGCAGACAGAGAGGAATATTCAAAATTACCTCATGATATTAAAGAAAAGGGGGGGGTCTTTATTTCATTTCCAATAGGAAGTAGTGCGTAAGCATTCTCCCGGCGCATTCTTGCATTAGTCCACTATATTCATATTTCCAGGAAGAAAACAATTATATTCAGAAGTAATAAAATGAATCTGCTCTTTTTCTTATCTTCAAAATACAGAATAAAGTTACCATTTCAAAAAAGTAAACAGTCTAAACAAGGTCATCAGTTTTGCTATATTCTAGCCAGATCTTAGGTCTGCAAGAGCTAGCTTTCTAAGATGAATAATTTTTTATTAAATTAATTATTGATAGGAGAAAAGTTATGGAAAACAAACAAAAATATATTCGACCAACAAAAAAATAATAGCACTATTTATATACACTAGGTACTGTAAAGATAAATACACAAAAATTGTAAGGAATAGTAACATTTTAATTCCCTATCAATGTGAGTTTCAACCCTCAGTGGGATATATGCCTTCCAAAAACCGTGGCATGGCACATGCACAAAAGTTGAAGAAAATGTCTGCCAAATATAAATGAAATAAATGTCTAAAAATTTTTTTCACCTGATTTTTAGGTAAGTTGACAATAAGAAAAAGACTAAACCATCTGCACAACCAGCTCTCTTGTAAGCTTTCAGAAATTTCATCTTTACTTGGGCTGTTGGTCAGTCTTGGTTTTTTATATGTATACATTCAGAAAGCCATTTAGATCTCCTTGGATAGGGGCTTGGTTATTTGCTACAAGTAAGTAATCAAAATAAACAGATTAGGCACATTAGTCTTCATGATTAAGTGGTAAGGACAAAAAAACCAACAGCAATAGCAGCTTTAACAACTGTAATATTCTATGAATATATAAAAGCAGAGGATAGACTATTAGTTTCTTAAATGTCAGCCATTTCTTTTTTAAATTGATTATATTACAATGTGTTAACAAAAGAGATCAATAGTTCTTTTTTTTTTTTTTATAATGACAAGAGAATCTACGGTTAAATACAGTAGGTGGGACAATCCAACAGGGATTTTGTAAGATAGCATCTATATGAGAGGGGAGACATTTTTGTAGAGCCATATTTCTAACTGTCGTCATCACAGTGTACTATTTTGGAAGGAAAAAGCATACTTAACAGAGGATGCTTACAATTACTTTTAGCATTTATGATCTCATCTAAGTGTGTAAGTAGGACAATAAAATGTGGTGATGTAATTCTTTGTGATAGCAATACATAAAAGCTATTTTCTTTCTGAGGCAATTATTCACTATATTATGTATAGCTTTTGATTCTGACTTGAGATTCTCAGCCTCTTCTATACATTTATCCTTCATCTACGTTCCTCATTTAAAAGTATTTCCTTATCTTCACCTACTTACTGTACTAAGAAACAAAGATCAAAACAAGTAAAATAGAATCAGATTCTGTCACTTTAATTCAGACCATGTACAATGGTGGGCTGACATGATCTCATTGCAGTCTCCATCTTCCAAACCTTCCTACTAGTCATGTAATTACTGTGATACTGAAGTGAAGTAACATTGTTGGAGCTGAACTAGCATGTACACCACTCTGGGATTAGAGATGAGCTATCATTATTAATATGATTTCAAGCTAACTGTCAGTAGAGGCAGACCAAACACTCATCAACTTACAAAGTACCGTGTAGGTACACTCTAAATAGTTACTGCACAGGATTTTTGCCATAGTTTTCATTGGAGAAGACTACTTAAAAATACACCAAAATCTAGCTTGTTAATATTCAAAACCTATTTGGGTTTAGAAAAACAAATGTAAAATTCAAAGCAGTTTTACCAGTGTAACTTTATCTTACTGACTATATGATCTTGCCCTTCTAGTTGATGGTCAAGCTCAGTAGTTCATTTCCATTCGATGTACCATAAAAATCCTATCGATTTTTAAAAGAAAAAAGGCTTAACCAAATTTGTAATATTTAGATCATGGAACATGGGCTCATGAGGAAAGAAATTGTATATGTCTTTTATTAGAAGAAGGACAGCATCTGAATAAGTAATATCAATCAACAAAATCATTGTAAATCATTTGAAAAACATTGATATTCTGACTGATTTGTCAGATAATACACCCCTTCACTAAGAGGAAGGCTTCACTGTGAAAAGAGCATAACCAGGGAAGAGAAGGAAGTATGAGAACTCATTTCATCGCCTCAACAAAAAAATTGTAATGATTCCTCTCCTCTCCCTTCCCCCCTCCTCTCCTTTCTTTTTTTTCTTAAAATTGAGACTCTCTATATAATTAAAGTGCAATGCAAAAACAAGGTAGGCTGCTAGGTCTGTATTCTACACTTCCCTGACATTTGGTTGTTCTCCACAGCTTGTATTTAACTGATAAACCTCATATATACTAAAGCCTGAGCAGTGAATAAAGGAGTACAGCACTACATGAAGACTCACTTTATCCATACAATATAGACAGTGTCAGAGGGAATATTTGTTAAGCAATTTTATGTAGATTACTCAGAACTTACCTGAAGTTATCTAGCTAACACAAACCCAATAAGATCTTGTGTAGGAACTGCTCATAAAGGAGTTACAAAAGCCAGGATTCCTCCTGTCTCAACTTTCTTCCATGAAAGCTGTGGGAAAAGTTCTGGTTTTGCTTTGAACAGTTTGGGGAAAGCATTTAGGAATAGGCTTGGAAAAAGAGCAACAAAATGTCAAATCAAGGAGATCGAGTCATTTGGAATCCTTATGAAGAACATGTGGAGATTCAGCAGATATTACTTCAGTCTATAAGGTTAAATGAAATCCATAACCCCCTCAAGTCTAGCCACATCACAACACAGCCCTTTACTGGGGCTGGACTTCATCTTTCCCAATCCTCTCATAAGCACAGCTGCATGAAGTGTGAATAAACAGTCTTTATGTGTAGCTCATTAATTTCACCCCCAAGGAACATATTTTATAAAGTTGAACACAGTATCAGAAATGATTGCAGCACAAAAATAGCTTTTATTGCCATGCTAGTCAGTTCTAAGAAATAATTTCTATCAGTGAGAGCCAGAAAATCATGAGTTCATCTCAGTTCTGACAATGACTCTTTGTTTGAATTCTAATATGTCATATGAAAGCAGATTTTCCAAAGGGGCCTCTTAGTTTGGGCACTTTTCATCTTGGGTACCTACCTTCTGAGATTTAGCATGAAACCTTGGCTGCACTGAAGTCCGTTGAAATTTTATTTTCACAAGGGTCAAAATTTCACCCCTATGATTTTTGGGGAAGAGGACCAAATTGCTAGTCCCTATTGACTTCATCTGGTCAGTAGTTCAGTATTTCTGCAACCAGATAGATACTCCTCTATCAGCATTTTATTGGCATTTCCACAATAGGATAATAAGTCTAAAACAAAAACAACTTTTGTTTTCATTCATAATGCTGGACACAGTAGCTGAGAAAGCACTGCAAAGTTGTGAGCCACAGTTATGCTCAAGACAGGTTTTTGACTCTCTGCTCATGAGAATTTCATCCATTCTAACCAAAATGTTGTACATGCTTCATAGTTATAGCAATTGGCAACAACATCTGAACTACCACCACGAGCCACAACAAAACTATGAAATTCAGTTTTAGTTTCTACCCACAACTAAGGCTCAAGTTCACAAATCTACATGTTGTTAATTCACCCATCTGAGTCTTCAATTGTCAGGCTATGATTACATCATGCTAGGACACGTTATAATGCAACAATACAGGAAAAAGGATGGTTTAATACCATCTTTTTTTCTTGTACTTGTATGCAGCACTGCAGCTTTAGATCTCTATGTTTCTAATGTTTCAACTCACCCAGAAAATTAACATAGACTCCCCTTGAAATTACCATTAAAACAGTTTGCCCCAAGCAAATTGCTGAATTATAATGAATTCAGTGGACTAAAACCACTCAGTTCAACATTTTGGCCCATCTTTTTTAAACCAAATGTCAAATGTTAAATTTTGAATCCAAAGCATACTTGCTCTGGTCTGACAACTTTTTATCCATTATAACTTGAGAAAAGGCCTTAAAATTTGCAGCGACTAAATGTACTGAGTTTTCTGCTTTTCAGCATGGTATATGGGAGAAAGGTGAAAATTCATTTGGTGCTTGTAGCCTCTTTACCAGCTGTCAGTCATTCTGACATAACTATTTTTTGTTTAGTGGCTTGATTAAAGATCACAGCATCGGAATAAGTACAAAGTGGACTGAGAGGTACTGCTGGGGTTATGTGGTCTTGCACAATACTTTACTGCACTATGTCTGATTTCATCACTAACACCAAACTCTTTTTAGGCAAGGCAATGTCAGATGCCATTAAAGTTCTCAAACTGTACATCAATAGACATGTTTCTGCACATTCTCAGAAGTTTTCATGCAATTGAACATTTAACTCACATTAAAGCTTATTCAAAATCAAGATACTAGAGTGGTGCCATGGTTAATGCCCACACTATGAACTGCATAAAGGGACAGAAATTAGGACATGGTTCACAGCAATAGGCTTCAAATAAAAAAAATTAAAAAAAAAAATAGTCTCCAAAACCAAATTACAACTAGTCCTCTCCATAGTCCCACATTGTTGTCAACATTATTTTTAGAAGTAATTTGTCAAAGAAGTTAGGAGTTCCCTCTCCTGTGTAACATTATATACTATTTCAGCTTTGATATATTATACTAAGAATCATATAATTATATACACATTAATATATTAGTGTTTATATAAGTATTAATTCTCCCTGATCCTCTCCTTTCGTGCTCTGTAGCTCTAAACTTGTATGCCTTGAGTGCAGCAGGTGATACCCTCAACAGGAGCTAGCAAAGAGGACACAAGAAGCCTCAGAACTGCTTATTAAATATATCAATTTGATTAGGCAATCACCTTCTGAGTCACAGAAAAGTTGATAGCTTTATTAGTAATACAAAAAAGAAACATGCTATTCTACTTCTCCTAACTGAAGACTTTGGTGAAATTGTTTCAGTGAAAGACTACAGCTGGAAAGAAAAACACACTTACCTCGTGTAATTCATGCACATCATACAGAGGAAAATAATTTTCCATGGCTGCAGGCCATCTCATTGATACTGACAAAGAATGAGTGCTGATAGGCTGTTTTTGTACAAACAATATAAGAGACATAAAATTAACCAGTAGGATAAATTCATGAGTATTGACACATTGACAGATCTACATGAAGCCAAAAAGTTCCATCAGCTTCCAGAATACTATATAAATAAGCAGGTTTTTATTCCAGATTAATTTGTACTTGCCCTTCTTTAAAGAAGACAGAATGATAAGTGATGTTTGTAAGGAATAGGTTTTGTAAGTGGTGCACTGGACGAAAGAAGGGCAATGCCATGCTTGAATCACTATTTACAGTTTCACAGATAAACAATTTTGACAGGTAGAAGATTGCTTTCTACAGTGAATTGCCAGTTGGTTTATCCAGGTTTGTTTCAGTTTCTCAGCTAGGGGGAATTTGTACTAAAATCACAATAAATGAATGGCTAAAACTTTCAAAATTAATCTCTATAAAGCTCTATAAGAAAGAGAAAATAGAGTCAGATTTAAAACTGGAGACATATTTTCTATGCTTTTATTTTCTGTTCAGTTTGATGATAGCCCATTAATTCCTGAAATATTTTGAATGTGATGGTGCTGAGTTACCAGTAGATCAGTTAGTCCCTAGTGAATCCCTTACACTAATGATACCAGCTAAACTTAACTAAATTAATAGTATAATATATTAAATAATAATATAAAATATTATTAAAATTAATATTAAAGTACTAAAATACTAAAAGCTGTGCCCCCTTTCAGCATTTTTGCAGACTAACTTTTCCAATAGAAATTCATTCCTAGCTGAAGGTTCATACTATTACATTTTGCTTAAGAAATGGTCCTGAACTAACTTCATGTGTTGTTAACTCTGAATTTTCCTTCTGTAGAAACACTCATCACCTTATGTTGTCTCCATCTTTCTACTGCTGAATCCGTAACGGGAAACTCAATTTAATGTATTAACAGCTTCAATCTTAAAAGTCTACTGAAAGATCTTCCTGGTATTTCTGTGCCTCTGGGTGTCCTTGGATATTTGAATGATCAAAATGACAGTATACACGGTTTATAAGTGTTCCTGAACAAGAATGATTCAAAAAAAAAATATTGAAATTTTAGGTATTTCATTTAATAAAATGGTCAAAATTACCTGAACATTAAAATCATAAAAATGTAACAAAGATAAATAATTTGGTGCAAAGAAGTGACTTACACAATGCCTCTGAGTTGGACACAAATATCAGGGAAATTTGATTATTCTCATTCTACTAGTGGTTCCTAGGAATTCCTAATATAGTAATTAGAATATGCTAGCAATCATGAAGTTGTGAAATAGCTTTATTCAAATTCTGCTGACTTTGTTCTTACCTGCACTCTTTATGCTTAATTTTCCATTCTGTATTTTCTTCAAATTTTAATACGTGCATGTAATGCCACTTCACTTCTCTTATTTCTCCATTAGCATGCTTTGAATTCATATTAAGCAATCAAGCAAAGAAAGCAACAAGTCAGCTTTACATAATATTAGTTTGATTTATGTTGGTCATAAAATATCAATCACAATTTTAAAGCAATTTCTTAAAAATACCATTATAATCACCATTTAGGAAAGATTACTTCACAATAATGTAATAATACTTAAAAAGAAAATAAAGCTGTTACCTGTAACTCTTCTAGTTATGAATATTTTATATTTCTTATAAAGACTAGCAGAGTAAAAAAATAAAAATAAAAACCATAAACAGCAAGATGGCAATAGGGACTTAAAAAAAAATGAGGAACTAATAGGACAAGGTAATTCTCTTCACTGCCCACATTATTTTCCACAAAATTGAATCAGACCTGTCTGATTATAATAGCTGCCCAATGACACGGGATTGCATCACAAAATTCCCAGATTACTTCAGCCTTCTCTCAATGAATGTATAGTAAATCCTCTTCCTGAATACTTTTTGCCAGCCTGCAAAGAATCATTTTTTACAAGCTAAAACTTGCTTGCATCTTTCCATGCATAAGATAAACAAACTCCATAAAAAAAGTATACACTGCATCTACATTGCATCACCTTACTTAAAATAAGATTTATACTGTATCTTTAAGAACCTTCCATACAGCCACATTTCTCACAAATTTTACTGATCCAGTTCCAAGGAAAAAAATCACAAATGATGATACACAAACTTCTGAGCTATAGTCTAGAGATAAGGGATAAAGAATTAAACATTTACTCCTTCTCTTCTACTTTTTTCTATACCCATATTCTTTACGTTGTTTTAACCGCTTTGTGATATTTGTTAGAATAATAACATAATAAATAAAAATAATTTTAAAAAAAGAACATAATAAACCTGCAGCAAGAGGTCAGGAATTAAAAAAAGAAAAATGTCCCTGAAATCTATAAGGCATTGTATTTCTTCACTGTTTAGCCTAGTCTCCTATGTGGCAATAATTATATAGTAAAAAGTAACCAGATTATTACTGAGAACTGTTTTATACTATTTAACATCTAACTAGGTGCTAAGTCCACAAATTATGCAATTCTCAACAGGTTTCAGAACCCAATATATTTTAACACTTCAAAACTTTTCCTTTGATTCATAATTTTTCCTACTCACCAGCAGTTCCAAACTCAAATTTTCTGAAAGAATCACCCAAGACAGCCTCAAATTTCACAGGAAGCAAAATGATTGTCTAATGATGAGTTGACTGCTCAAGGAAATCTGCCAAAATGTGTATGCTTAGCAGGCCTTTTGTTTAATAAATGCAATAACTAATGTATGAATGTCTGTTGCCTTTGGCTCTGTTACAAGTTGTGATAGTAAGTGCAGAACGAAAGAAAAATAAGAAAGTAAAGGCAATAGCGGAGTAAAGACAAGCTATATCAAAAAGATCCAAAGCATATTCATTTATCCTCTATGTAAACAAAGCAAAACATATGTATTTTAAGCTAGATCTCCTGAAGAAGCTATTTTTATCAGAAGAAGGACAAATTACACAACGGAAGTTCCTGTGTTTACTCTCTTTCAGGCACATTCAGTTGAAGAAAACTAACCTGTTTTCTCTTTTTTTTTGAGTGTATCAGTTTCAGACTAGGACTCTCAGGTGCTAAAATGGGTTCCCCGGTGCAGAGTCACTGTCCCCAGAAGTGTTCAAGAAATGTTTAGATGTTGTACTCTGAGACATAGTTCTGTGGGAAATACTGGTGATAGGTGGACAATTGGACTAGCTGATCCTGGAGGTCTTTTTCAACCTTAGCAATTCTATGACTGAAACATTTCCTGATTTGTTCTGTCTTAGGTCATGGTAAAATTCAAACTTAAACCCCTCAACTGGTATTTAATAATTATTTTGATATTTTAGTAGAATAATTCTTATTTTGTCAAAACAATGTATAAGCACTATCTAATTAATGATAAATGGATCAGATCAGACTTTCGTTGACATTTGCATGCCCAGGCTATGGCTGCCAGATTAAAAGCAATGAAACCTTCTTTGTGTCAGTGCATTGACCATGACCACACAGATGAATGAGGTCATAGCTGAGCCGCTTTCCATCATCTATCAGTGCTCCTTGTTGACTGGTGAGGTCCCAGAAGACTACAGGCTTGCTAGTGGGGTTGTGGAGTCTCCTTCTCTGGAGATATTTAAAACCTGTCTGGATGCCTACCTGCATGGCCTACCCATATGACCTACTGTAGGCAACATGCTTTAACAGGGGGACTGGACTTAATGATCTCTAGAGGTCCCTTCCAACCCTTGCAGTTTTGTGATTCTGTAATTTCTTTATTCATTCCTACATTCATTTCCCTCGCTCTTCTCATACCTTAACGTTTTTCTTGGAAAAACTATGTAATCATACAGCACTCTTAACTACAGATCTTAAGGTGTTTTATACTTCAGTGATTAAGATCCCCTAGTCTCTTTTGAATTATATATAAATATCATGATCACAAATAGATGAAGAAACTGAGATGCTGAGAAACCACTTAAACATATTATCCAGACTCAATTCAGAATAATATTCACAATATGTTTAAATATAAAGGTGCACAGAGATACCTGAGCTCTTTCAAGTAAGATCCACAGATGGAAATAATACAGTCATATCTACTACGTTTCTGGGACTTCAGCTATCATTTTTATATGACTTTGCACTGTTATATCCAAATCTCTGTTGGGCACCTGTAGCACTGCTCTGCACTGCAGTACAGTAGCCAGACCCCAAGGTAAGCCATTAGCTATATTTCTTAGACTTCTAAGTTACCCTGATGACACCAGAGACACCTTGTGCTTTCTTGAGCACAGCCTTCATCATAATATCATACGACTATACAGGACTATGTTGATATTGCAGTGGTTGTACACAAATCAATGTAGACTTTTTAATCACTGATGTCCTTGCTTTACAATATTATGTTCTTTCTCCATTTCATAGCAAAAGAATGATACACTCCAGAAGCATTTTTGGTGAGAATACAAAAAAAAAAATCAATATGATAAACATTTAAGCATATACATACACAAAGCAATAAAGTTACTAAAGTTACTAAAGTTACTAAGAGACTTTATGGAAAATATGTAGCTCAAATAATAGTTTAATTAGAAGGATGGAGATTATCACAAAGGGTGAAATTCAACACTAGGTTGTACAACCATTATGTAGATGTACATAATCTAAAATTTCTCTTCGTAACTATTTGTAAACTGGATTTCTAACCTTTTACTATGGTCTCTGCAAACACAGAACTTGATGCATAGCTCCTTGATGCTATTTCAGACTCCTGGGCTTCTAGCAATTCTGGGTAATTGGAGATGAATCTGTGGTAGAGAAATCAGTGTGTTCTCCCATATATAGATTTGCCTGGAAGCAACATATTTACTATAACAGTCTTAAAAATATAGTCTTTTTTACAATAGAAAGTGTTTCCACCTTTGGAGGACTTATTCTTTTTTCCATTCTGGAATTGAAAAGAATGGAAAGTAAATGAAAATCTCCCACAGTCAAGCTAGTTAATTTTTCATATTAATATTAATTTATGTAAACTACAAAACCCAGCAGTGACTTAGTTATTAACTACATCAAACTTCTCAACCAAAGTTTCAAACATGTTAACACCTAGCAAACAAGCATCTATGGCATGTAAACAAGAAGCAAGAAGAAATGAATACTCTGTCTTTAGCTGATGTTTTTTTACTGAAGGTGACTTCACATCACTGTAACTTCCTAAATGACATTAGGGAACTTTTTAGCAAGATTTTATACTGATTCATTTTTAATTAAATGCAAATGAGAAGAAACTGTGTAATGATACACTCCTCCTTATACCCTGAGAAGTACCTGTTTCATGTTTTTCTTGAAATCAGAGAATCCTGATTTGGATCTAGTCTTGTTCACTTGCTTACTCTATTAAACTGTCTCCTTTCATTCTTTTAATAGGAACTATCACTCCTAGTCAGAACTATTACTTCTGTAGTATGCTGATTAGCCTCAAAGCGTAAAATACTAGATGATTTATAGGAAAGTGCAAAAGACATTGCAAAGTGCAGAGTCATGTTTCCTAGGGAAATCTTTGCTAAATCTCTGAGTTAGGTCCTACTCAAGAGATTTTTATTTCCCATACAAATGTTTTTAGTACTTTCAGTTATAAACTTTATTATCTTTATCTATGTATATGCACATTGACTTGCTGGATATAGCACAGATACAGGGTTATCTTACAAATAGGGAATAAAAACCACCTCAGGGATACAAAGGTTATTAAAAGAGATGCAAAGACATGAGTAGGGAGCAAGGAAGTAAATTACTTTGGCTTGAATGTCCATCTTCATAAAAATGAATATCTAGATCCCATCTGCCATTCAAAGAGAAAAGAAAGGAGGAGAGGAAAATGAAACAAAGAATAAAAGGTTTGTAGCTATAGGTTCTGAGTTCTCACTGCTTGTGAATTCAGCTAGGCAATGGTCAGATGAAATGATATAAACCATTAAGTGGAAATATGAGTACCAGATCTACTTTAAATTGAATGAAACAAGATGATTTTTTCTAAGGCAAATAAATGAGTAAATGTAAACAATGTGTGGGAAGCTGTTTTTTCTAAGTGTATGCTGGCAGTACTTTGAGGCCAGCCTCACAGTTGCACTGTCTCTTTAAGTGAGATATGAAACAACTTTCTAGAAATAGATTTTAAAAAATAGAAATTTTTACCTTGGCACAAGTCCATCAAGTGAGGGATAGTAATCACAATTGTTTGTTTTTTCTTTTATCTCTGACACAATTTTTGTGACTTTTTCCTCAACAGCAACTTTTATTTCTCAACCTTTTATCTTCTGCTTTTATTCTTGAAACTTAACTCCTATTCTTCCTTTCCACAACACAGACACACTATTTCAGAAGTGAGCGATAAATCAAGACCACACACTACTGTCACAGTTGACTATATAGCAAACAAAAATAATAATAAAAGAGGGTATGAAGAATTAACCTTGCATCACTGAGAACTACATAATTCATAAAGTTTAGACTTGGGTGAAAATGCAGACGTTCTGAACTCTAACATGAAAAGTTTCGTGGTTGAGATTTAACACAGAATCACAGAAACTGAAAGGGACTTCTGGATGTTAACAGATCTGTAGGGTTTGAAAAACATCCTGGTTATCAGATTCATCAGCATCTGAGCTGGAATCCATTTTGTTAAGAACTTGTGCCATAAAGCACTTAGGAGCACATGAGGATTAACATGTTTATCTGTCTTGCAGGAGCCACGGTCTCTGCTAGACAGCTTTCAGCACCATCTCCTGGCACTTTCTGTATTAACGCCTTACAAGCATCTCTATGGCTGCAAAAGGCTCAGCCCTGGTTACTAGATGTCTTCAGAACTTACTGAGCAATTCTTGCACTTAATTGCAGTACGAGCTGAGAAAGGACCAACGAGTCAAACCATCTTCCATCCAGAAGCATGAGGAGCAACCAAAGCAGAAGACATGGTACTGCAATCAAAAAATTCTGGAAATCTTTTAAGTATGCTATGATTCTGCATCATCTTGCTGAGTAATGTGGCTACACACTGCTCTGTGAAACCGAGAAGAAATCTATATCATCCCTTCAAAAGTTTGTATTTTGCCTTCATTCACCACTCTCTCATCAGTTTTTAAAAAAAAAACAGACTTAAGTATCATGCAAAAATGTACTCAAAAGTATCTTCTTGACTTTCAAAAGAAACAGATCAAAAGGATAAATCCACATGGATCAGGACTGAATGTATGTTAAGGTCTTGATTTTAAATAATTTTATAGACAAAAAATGGCAACTGGAAGTTATTTTAAACATTTACACTGATTAAAGTAAAAATAGATGTGCAACTATTTATGGGATAAGCGATTCTTGATATTTTTTTTTATTTCTAGCTATAGAAGAGAGATTGAAATGTGTTTAAGGAAAATATTTAAGTTTGTTGAATTCTCAATGTTCACTGAGCACTAGCAGTTATTTGAAATGCAATTGTCATGAGTTAAGAAAATAATGTAGTGCCCAGTAGTATACTAACAATCCAATTTATTGCCCAAAATTAGTGGAGAAATAGGATAAAAAAAATCAAACCCTCACCTGTATGCTAAAAAATTTGATTGATTAGTGTGACTTGTTTTGCATTACGTACATCAAACAAGAAAATTGAATGTCTGTACTAGATCCCCTTTCTGCACTCTTATTCAGCAAATAAAACATCTTTAAGTGTTTTTTAAAAAAATCATGCATTAGAATATTTAGGCAAGGAGTTTGAAATGTAACAGATGACAAGAGAATGGGCTATTGTTCTGTTTCAAAACTTTGAGAAACTTTGGAAACTTATCTTCTCCTAGTGAACTAATAATTACATAGCCTTAAAATCATACAGCGCAAAATTGTTAATATCTAACTCAGACTTCACAAACTGATTTATATCTGAATGCAAACTACTGCAAGGTTAAGTTTAAAGATTAATGAGTTTGAATGTCTCTCCCTGCATTTCCATGCAAGTATGGATTTTATACAGAAATGGTGTGTGAAGGATACCCCTGTTTTTCATGTAACAAAAAATCCTTAAGGGAGGAAACTAATGTAAATAAAACACTTTGCAACAGAAACAAGATCACAGTATGATAATATTAGCAAATAAAAGTTATCTTTGATACCTTTTTGAGACTAAAACATTGGATTCTAAAGTAACACTCCATTTGTTTTTTTTTTTAAATCTGTGAGAATTGCATATTGGCAGTCTTCTTAGAAACTGAAGCATTTGAAGTATTAAAAAGTGAATCTCAAGTGAAATTACTGAGATTTCTTTAGTTAAACAAAAAATAATCAAAAGCAGTTTTCCACTTTACCACCTTTGTCTGTGTGATCATTCATTCTCATTTTCTAATAGAAATCGTAGCTAAAGTAACAAAATGAATTGGAGACTTGTCATATGTTAGAACTGCAAAGGACATAACTACATTTAGACGTTAGGACCGTTACACTTTTTCAAAGACAGTAACAAGTACACCATTGATGTCGATGAGGAAATGTGACTGTTCTGGTGGCTGGTTATAAAAAAATAAAGATAAGAATCTCAAAATTCTCAATGGACATAATAAGTACAGAAATATTTTGAGGTAACACATTTACAGGGGAACAGTCTAAATTAGATGGAAATTAGGTGCTCTGGCCCTCACTGGATGTTATGCTTGTGCATTTTCTATATACTAACTGGAAGATAGTTTTGACTTTTTTCTACAATTAAGGAATTCATCAAGTATATCCATATCTACTTGATAGTTAAAAAGGAATTTGTGTATTTTTATTTTAGTGTAGTTACATAAAGGAAAAACAAAGTTATTTAAAAGTATCTTTACAGAGTAAAAATTACACATTCTCTTCAGTTCTTTTGCTTCTGATTTTCTGTACCTCGCTTCGGCTACAACAGGGATTTTGTGATGCTCTTTCACCTTCTAAATTGAAGATCAAATCTCTTATGTCAGAGAAATAGGTTTCACCAGTGGACCCTGATAATTAGAAAATTCCCAGCATCTTTCTAAGAATCAGAATATTGGACTACTTGGAATTCTCAGACTTCCCAGTCCCAGAATATTTGTGAGCAGCTACTCTGCACCCTCGAGGTACCCTTAGTCCTCACTGAAGTTCTGCTGCTGCCTTAATTTTCTTAAATAACTTCTGGCTCTAGACATAAAAATTTAAACAAAGAACATATTTTAATTAAACAACACTATAAGGAAAAATAAATAATTTAAAAGCCCACTGCTTAGCAAAATAAATCAGAGAAATCCCTAAATATATTTTAGAAAGCTGAACAAGATCGCTTACAAAAAGAAAGTCTTGAAAGCCATATTTATAATATGCTGCAGAGGCATAACACTTATATTATCTAATCTAATATGATCTAATACATCAAGTCATTGAATCACTCTTATGGCCATAAACCTACTGCAATTAAGGATTGAAGATAATGTATATATTTTATTTATTTAATCTGACAAGTGAAGCCTAGTTTTAAATATTCGCGAAAACTCAAAGTGGGCATGAAACATTTATTATAACAGTAGTAATAAAGCAGGAATCCTCTAAATCATTTTTATCTTTTCCCCATTGGTTACTCTGTTGCTGAGTTATGGTCCTTGACTCAGGAGCAGTTTGCTTCATAACATAAAAGAGTCTATAAAAATATTTGATATTTCATCTTCTAATTTTTTTTACCAAATAAATTTACTAACTTTTTACATGTCATAGAAGATAGATCATTCCTCCTGTGCACACTGATGGATTACTTTTTTTTCTAATTTCAAGTACTTAAGGCATCACTGATGAGCTATAGAGCTGATTAAAAACATGAAGGAAAAATTTAACTTTGTTTTTTCCTTAGTATTCAAATTTATATTGGACCCATGGTAGACACATTTAAACTTTTTAATGATGCCATTTCTATAAGCATAAAAAGCTACATTTTTTCTTTGTTCTACGAAAAAGGAAGCACTCAGGTGAGGTTATATATGAACTGCGGTAGAATAGGGACCTAAGTTATGGTTCTATTTTCTCCTTGCAGGCTGGAATTTGTTTAATAAGATTTTCCATAAAAGCATTTACTCTGTACATAATGATAAAAACTTTAAAATCCTTACAATGCTGTTATTCTTTGCATATAAAAACAGGGTCATAAAGAGAGGCAGCTTTGTTCCAAGTAATGTTAGATGCATTCTTATTCAGCTCATCTGTGTTATTATGTCAGTGAGTATTATGCTACCATGCTCTGCCCTGGAATAATCATAATTAGTGGGATTAAACTGGAAACATTATTGTTACCAGTAATTTTAGGATTTGTAAAGTTCAGCAGAAATGCTGGGAGAATTTAACCCTCCAGCAGTATACAAAACAGATTGGATCATTACAGAGAAAAAAATATAAAGTATTTATCAAAAGAAATATGTTTGCAAGTTAAACCTTTTAAAAGGCTGTAGTTAATTTACATGCTATTATGGAACATGGGCTTTTTATACAGCTATTATACTCTTCAAGATATCTCTAATATCATCTGCCACTTACAGTACCTGTGAGAGCTAAAAGTTTTCATATAATTGCCTTCCATCTTTTCTCATTTTTCCCTGCTTTTTAGAGCTATCTGTGCTCTAATAATAGTGATATTTTTTGCAAAATTCAATCCTATGTTTTTAAATATATATCTTCCCTTTCAATAAACACAGATACTTCATGATTTCGTCACAAATTTAGCACATTCAGATGCCTGCAAGGGATATTTTGGGGTTGGCATGTGTTGTTTTTTTTGAATGTAGGAATATGAAATTCTATGCATAGTTATACAGTTAATTTGTTTGGACAGTGATCACAGTTGCACACATAAATTGCACAATTCCACATATAAATGGTAAATGACATTTGAAAAATCAGCATACTAGTGTATACTGCAACTTCCCAATACTTATCTCATTATTTGATATAACTTTTATTTTTTTAATGTCAGTAGCTGTAAAATAGAATAAAATAAAAAGATGATCATGTTCTCCCATTTAGAGATCACAAAATTGATGCATAGCAGCATCTACCTGAACTCCTAGAAAAACATACTTTCCACTAAGCGGTTCTTAACAAAAATAAAAAATAAATTGAAACCTGTTGGTGGCTAACACCTCTAAGAACAAAACTAATGAGATGATTATAGTTGAATAAACAGTCATTTCTGGGCAGTAGTTGCTAAATTTTTTAAGGGCAGCCATCTAAGTTCACATCTCTGATCAAAGCAGATGTGAAGCCATTCACAGTAAAACATCAGGATAAAAGAATCTCATACTAAAGAGAAAGTTAACAAGAACAAAACCTTACTATAACATGAAAAAACCAAACCAAAACACCAACAAAAACCAAGATTCTTAGAGTGATAATTACCAGAATCAAAATAGCTATACTACAGCAAGAAACAATTTCTTTACCATTAAGCATGCACTAATTATAAAAATGAAATATAGGAATTCTGTTCTAAGTGAATGTCCATTTTCACTTCGCCCCTAGAAAGACTGATAACTAGATCACCAACACTTTGGTTGGAATAGTCCATTCAGAAGGAGTACACACCCACTATCTGTGGATGAATCAATCTATCATGGTGATGGAATCACATTTATAGTCCTTACCTCAACATATGTATCATAAACAGATTTTCAAGAAGTCTTAAGAAGCATCTCTAGGAAAATTTAAAAGCCACTCGCATTTATAGCAGCTCACTGTTAGGCCCTCAGAGGTACCCTTTTTCAGAAAAGTAACGAAGAAAAAATCTTGTTAGTATAAGCAATACTGTACTGTCACACTTCTGACTATTCTATAAATAAATTAAACCCCTCTGATTCTTTAATACTGCTATATCACAAGCAGTGTATTCATCTAAACATTCCCCTAGAAAGCTATCAAATACGGGTCCCTCTGATCAGTTCACTACATGAAGAAAAAAGGTAAAAAGATCTTACCCATTTTATAACTGAGTCAGCAACAGAGGAAATGAGTTGTTACATGATTCCAGCTTTATGTGAAAAGATAGAGAAGTTGATTGCATCAGTAGTTTTATTTGTCATTTAATAAAATGAGAAATTAGAAACCAAGTTTAATAATTCAGCTGACACTGAATATATTACCTCTCCTTTGTATAATCACAGAGAAATCAGAGATTCACTTCAAATTTACTCTTTCAAGTCCAACTTTTATTTCTAGAAATCTGAACAAACATTTTCTTCTTGAAAATGTTTCCCTTCACCCTTTTTTATTCAGACAACCTGCATGGGAAGAGATGCCTCATGTTTTAGAGGTCACCTACTCCTGCTGTGTGCTCTGCCCTTAAGTCATAATCTTGTGCCTGTGACTCCGCAATTAGTTTCTGCAGAGCCGATTATAGCCACTAACAAAAGATTATGACTTCAGGTGAGGGATAAGCAGCAGGAACAGATGAGCTCCTGAGGAAAATGTTCCGTGTTGGTGACTGTATCCTTAGAAACAAAGTGCAGAAAGTAAAAGTTGTACATGAGTCAGAATAAAATACTTTATATGAGACAGTAGTACCTGTTTAGCAACTGTTTAATGGTCACATGCATGTAATTATGCTTGAGATAAGCACTGCTTGATAAAAGCAAGGCATGGAAAATATTCAATTTATAATATCAAGGTTCCCAGAAATACGTTTCATTTAGATTTATGAGACCTAAATTGTCTTATTATGTGTTATCCATACCTCACAATAGATAAGTAGTGCACTTCACAAAGCCACATTCCCTGCACCAAAGCATTTAAAATCTATGTTAAATGAAAATATGCGGACTGGTACTTTAGTTTTGCTTACAAGAAGGTATTAAATTAGAAAAGAACAAATTAAATGATAATAGAATTGAGTGAGAAGCTAATGCATATGTCTTGAAACTTAAAGGTAGATCTTGCATGAATTGTTATATGCTTACTGTTAAAAGAAAAAAATATTTCTATTTTACGCCAGCCCTAATCTATTGAGAAAAGCAGTGTTTTGTGTCCACTGGTGACAGAAGGAGGCTTTGGGACTCCATTTGCTTTATGACTTTAAATAAGTCATTCAGTACATTCAGATCTCAGAAACCACACTGTGAAACGCAGCGCTGTAACCATTTCAGCAAAAGGGAGTTATTAGTCCTTCGTATATTATGAATATCAGAAATATCTACTATAGAAACATATTCATGATCATGTAGGGTCAGACTCTCACCTATTGTATAGCCCTGAGAATCAGAGCTCCCACTAACAAAAAACAATGAATTTTCCAAGCTTTAGAAATAAATAAAAGATGAAGTTACATTGTTAACAGAAGTACAGTATGAATACTATATCCTCTTCCGCTTTTTCTGCTTTTAAGTCAAGAGGTATATTTCAAAGATATTAGAAATGTAATTTCTTAGTAATAAATTAACTTCCCCCTAAAAACCATTTTGCAGTGGAAGAAAAAAATAAAGAATCTTTAGAGAAACAAAGTAAAAGCTTGCCAAAGCTAAAAACATTCAGCATGTTAATACTGTACCTTGAAACCTATAGAAGCCTGCCTGTCTGACTCCAAAGAAATATATCTTCACTCAAAAGCCTTACAGCTATTAATATTCCATAAATTATAATTAATCTTTTTCAATCTTACCTTGATGAATGAAGCCAAGCAGCTAATACCAAGCCCTTAGTCTAAAATTTCCACTTGCCCAGAGGATATTCCACCAGCCTTAGTACTCAGCCCCCTATTGATTCTAATTTATATAAATTATCTTCTGCCTCTCTCATGCTACTGTAAGAGTACCATGCACACAGGCAAATTAGAGACAGGTTGGTAGTAATGAATTATCAGCTAGATGACTTCCTCACAGGCTCCTTACACTGATTTAATTATGTTTTCAAGAAGTTAAAATTCAAATTAAATTTCAAGTATTGTCAAGGTTGTGGCCAAATGGCTAAAGGAAGTAATACCTCTTAGGGCTATGAATCATGTATTTGAAGTCAACAGGGAGAAGAAAATAAGTAGAATAGTCAAATAATAATAATGAAGTACCTAATCTAAATGGAACTAGCTCACAAGACATGAAAAGGTCCTGAGGTCTGTGGCAAAGCACAATATCATAAGCAGTCAAAACTAAATGTTTCTTTTGATGCTTCTTGTAACACTGACCTTCAGAAGTGACAACTTCATTTCTCCCCTTCTGGGCAGAAGGCCTAAACATTACCTAAATGCTTCCTGTTTCCTCAAATATGTAGGTGGTATGCAATTTTTATGCAAGCATCATGAAAATGTGCATTAACCTGGCCAAACCATTTTATTTCTCAGTGGATCTGATACTTAGACCTGTGAAAGCTGTGTGATATTATATATGGAGCTAACTATTCTTCTGAAGACCTTAAAAATATAGTTTCATATCCTCATGCACACATTGTTGTAGTGTTTTATCTTTAGCTGCTGTAAAGTCTGATATAAACTATTTTGAAATGTATGCAGGTCTATGATTTCTGGCAGCACAAAAAAGAGGATTTCTGAATGTTGGCCTGTGATCCTCTCCAGCCATATACCCTCACAGACAACTAAAAGTAGAGCTATTTCATTATGCAAGTATCTACCATTTGAACTACTGTTGTGGATTGGCTAGAGGCCAGAATATACCTGGAATTTAACAAAACTGTTCAGTCAGGTTGCTCAGCTGAAAATTCATCAGCTGTTTGGCATAGAATGAAAAGAGTTAAAGAGTAAGGAGCTGCTGAGAAACTCCTCATAAGATGTACAGGAAAAGTTTATTTGTTAAGTTCACTTATCTTGATAGTTATGAGGATCTGTTGAGAAGGTTAAAAGATTGTTAACAATTGTTAAATGAAAACACTTCCAGAGAAAAGAGCAGGGACCCGTTCCAAAAAAAATAATGAACCAGGAAGCTCTGGGTAGGTGACCCAATAAACTTGTCCAGACTCGAGGATAGAAAGGACAATTTTGAAGTTCTAACACTCACCATATGTGGGAGATGCTGAAAGGCAAAGCATGCTGGGTACTTTAAGGGCAAAGTCCTGGAGTATCTGCATACTTTAAGTATCTCTTGCATGAAAATACCTCTTGACAAACACAAATGGCAGACATCACAAGAAAAAAGCTACTCAATTTAGACAGTCTAAACCAAAATACGACTGAATTAAATGTAATTTACTATCAATAAATAGCATGTTTAGGATCTACATTTAGCAATACAAGAGATTAGTCAACAGATAAATTAGATAGCCATTACAATAAAACAGCAAATTTATAAACAGTCTTCTATAACTGATTCTGAAAACATTTAATTCCAAATAGTCACACAGACATCTCTCATTTACAGGATGTGCAAGTTACAAGAATTTACACCTTCTTCCAAGGAGTGGCATTTCCCTATTTGCAGATCTCTGGTTCAAGATACAAGTACTCCACGTTTACCCATGCCAAACCCTACAATCTTCTAATGCTCAATATAGTGAGAATGGCCCCTTACAAGGTGACCTATGCACATCCCAGGTGAGGAGTACCCAGTTGTTGCCTCCCAGGCTGTTAGTAAACTGACTGCTCAAGCCATCCCACAAAAAGACATCCTTTCTGGACAAAGCAAGGTTGTGGAGCTGGTGTGAAACTTCTTGCACTGTCAATGCAGGTACCTCTATACTTTGACCTTCCTTTCCTCCAAAGATTTGCGGCAACACTTCTGTTACTGTTTAATCAGGCTGATGGTCATCGTAAGCAAATTTAATCATTGTTAATTTCCTCACAGAATTATTATTTTGGGGTAAAACCCACACTTTCAGAGAAGGATTGGTTAGTTTCTTCACACACAGTTGATATTTTCCCTTATTATCATTTGTTATCTAGATCATACCACCATGATGAGGCCAGGATACTTCCACAGGAGCAACATCTCCAAGTACTGACAGGCATTCTGCTCTGATCTTGCAATACAGCCTTTACTATGTCCTATTTGCATTACAGTTGCTTTTCTTCCTTGCATCATAAAACCTTAAAATCCGCGCTAAATGTTTGTTTGATACTGTAAGACAGAAGATTTATTCTCCAGAGGGAGTATTGTTGTAGTAGCTGTTTTCCCTCCTGGCTTAGGATAGCACATCATCATCGTTGGCCCTATTACATTACTTTTAATTTGCTTGAAGGAACTAGAAAATAAAGTAATACTTTAAAATAATCAGTACAACTGTGCAGTGAAATAAAACACTGCCTTTCCTAGTCAGAAATGAATAACAGAAATGAATAAAAAGCAAGAAGTATTATATGCTATGCCAGTGTCAAGGGATTTATGTTCTAAAGATTCCAATGTCATGTAGGTCTTGAACTGACACTGCACACCTCTCATCACTCAGAGTGAGAAAAGCCAGAGCACATCAACATCTTTAATGACAGCAGTGACATATCTTGGATGAAGATCTCCCATGTTCATCCTTAAGGATGTCAGCTTTATTTTTGCATTTCTAGTATTCAGACTTGCTTGTGGTTAGAAAAAGTAATGACTGCAATTGCTCAAATATGCCTTCAAAATTAGGGACACAGGATTACAAAGGGGATCCAGGATTATTAAGTCTCATCTGATGAAATTCTTATGCTCTTCATATATATTTCATATATCAGTCAGGCTCCCTCCAAAAGTTAGTTGGGTTCTCATTCACTACATCTGATGAACAAAACACTGTTCTTTAGCATTCCAGATTTTACTAACCTAATTTTAATTATTTTAATATACACCTTTTATTTTCATACACACCATCAGTTTGTGTCCATTTATTTTTATACTGGAACTTTTTAGCTTGACGAAATAGTTTTTTCCTTTCAGGTGCATACCAGTTATATGTATTTTTATAGTGCAAATACTTCTTCCACACAATCTTAAATTTTCTGTCTTTCATTGTTCATAAAGAAGATAAATTTTCCAGCCTCTTGGTTACCCTATAAATCTATCTACTAAATGAAAGCAGTAGCACTGTTTTCATTTAATTCTTTGGAATGGAAGAAGTTTTATGTATGAGTGTATGCGTACGAACGTAATGTCTCATTGGTGCACTCTGACAATATTTCCTGGAAATGCCTTCTCTGATACAAAGGTCACAGATTTTTCCACATCCATTTCAGTGGCTCATACTCTTATGAGAATTAACTAAATACTTTCTCTCCATCAGATATGCCTCCTGGCTGACAAATGTTCATCTTCTACAGAAATTTCTCTTTAATACAGATCTTATGTCTTTCTTTGTGGCAGGTAGCTTCTGGAAAATAGACACTTCCAAAGCATAATCCTTTATGATACCATGTTCATTGACTGCTTTTTTCCTTGTTTTTAAGATGGGGGGGTGGGGTTATATATAGCGGTGTTTTTAATTTTTAATTTTAGGACAACAGTTTCTTGAAGGTTTTTGACAAAATCTGTAATCATGGAGCTCTACTTCTTTGAAGTTAATGAAAAACTGTATTTTTTTTCCCTTTTTGCTGTCCTTCTTTCTGTGTATTAACAGATTTTTTTCTTTTCCTTTATGATATCCTGAATGCCATCTTTTTTCTTTAAACTCCATTCTTAGATCTTAGCAGCAATTTACCTCCTTTTTCTTCTTCTCCGTCATGACCTCAAACAATTCAGTCACACCATCTTCTCTAGTTCTCATATATTCCCAGCTGCAAACTTTTACAGGTGAATGCTTGTGCTTAAATGAGCTCAGTCAACTGAGGGCAACTCCTCCACTGTACTCTGCAGATTCTGCAGCCAGGTCACCTCACTGTCTCGGCCCCTTCAGCCCACTTGGCTCAGTAGGTGTCCTTGTTTAAACAAAATAAATCAGGGAAAATGTCCTCTGTGTTTCCTGCACTTCCTCAGGAGGTTGAAGTCTAGTTGCTTTTCTATCCTTCCTTAGGTCAGTAATGCACTCATTTTGGTTTGTCATTAATTGTTTTTCATTTGTCCCTAACAGCCTCTGCTTCATCCAGTGCTTTATGTTAGCATTCCCCAGATGTTTAGCTATGTGAATTTCGTATGTTGTCATTAGCACACAAACTAAGGGGAAGTTCAAAAAACAGAAAAAATATCAAGTCCAAAATACCATTCTAATGTCTCATGGATTGACTTAATTTCTTGCTTTTGAAGCCCAGCCTTTAATTTTGATTCAAGTAATATTGTTTTTTTCTTGGCAAGCTGCTGTTACAGAAGTAAAATCTTTTATAATAAATCATAACGCAAAAATTCCTATCTGAGAAGACTTGCAGAAAACTTATTTTACATTTTATTACTGAAGAGCCAACTTGACAGTATTTTTAAGAAAGAGTTTAAGAACTATCAAAGTATTGCTTACTAAACTATATTATTAAATACAGTATTGACCACAGGCTTTCCTCAGTATTCCATGAGTCAGGTAAAATGTAGCTCTACTTCACCTGAATTTAAAGCTTCCCAGAGACCAGATACTTCGAATTTGTATAGTTCTGTTCATTCAGATAGTCTGTTCAGGAGATGGGATAAAGTAGCTTTAGAGTTTCTATTCTCCCACTATTTTCTTACATATATATAAGCTCCCTGAAATCTGAAGTTTTTCTAAACATAGCAAGTACTTACATCTAAGCCATAATCTCAGTTTACACAGAGCTTTTAAATACTTTGCTTCTTACATAGGCCACTCCAAAAGTAATGCCTCCTATTTATTTCCATGGAAATTACAACAGATACAAAGAGCACAGTACATTAGTTGATAGAACAAACTCTCAGCTACAAAACACTATATTTCAACAGTCACCACCAACAGCTATAGATTTCCACAAGCAGTGAACAAAAGCCTGAATGCTATGCTCATAAAAATCAGCACAAGTAGAGGTGACTCACTATCACTGTCACCACTGCTGAAACACACCACCTGCCACCTCACTGTACACATAGCCACTGTTTCATCTCCATAAATACACAACATCAGTGAATGTCAACAGGTGCAGTTTTTTCCACATGTAGGAATTCAGTGACACAACTTTGCTCCATCTGCATTTCCACATCAGATGCCATTTTGTCAGACTGCCTCTCTGCTGCTATCTGTTGCACAGCAACAACATGTAACAGAACATTGGTAGGAAGGTTGAACCACTGCTGCCATACCAACATCCACCTCCAATGGTGTGGGCCAACATAAAAAAGACTACATTATTTTTGGAGCAGCCCTCAAAGATTTCACTAAAGTTTATTGTAAGTCCAAGAAAAAAAATTAGTTTTAAAAGTCCATGCTGTGAAGATGGTACGTGAACCCAAATTTTCCATTTCTCAGAGCACAGCCTAAGTAGTGAATATTTTTTCCTGCATTCACTTACATACTTTGTGCTTTATGCTTGAGAAAGAGCATAAGAATCACCTTCCAAACACTGAGTAAATTTAAGATAGAGAATCCAAAACTAAAACAAAGAAATACATTCAGTTTACTTTCAGCTAAGCATGACACAATAAACATCTGTGGACAAATTTAATATCACAGAATCACAGAATTATAGGGGTTGGAAGGGATTTCAAGAGGTCATTTAAGTCCAACCCCCTTGCTAAAAGAGGTACCCTACAATAGATCACACAGGTAGGCATCTAGACAGGTCTTGAATATCTCCATAGAAGGAGACTCCACAACCAGTTCTAGTCCTCCACCACCCTTACCTTAAAGAAGTTCTTCTGCGTGTTATTATGGAATTAGTATAATAGGTATGCAATTACAATCATCATGAATAGATATACTGATTTTATAAAATGGATGTATTCTAGATTATCCACTGCTAAAGAAATCATAAAATGAGAAGTTGGTTTGCGGTACTTCCTCCCACTTTTCCAGTGCTGTTTTGTTTCTATCTTGGAATTCTTTTCTCAGTGTTTGATACATCCTCCTTAGAACTTTGTGCACATATCAGTCTTGCCAAACAGTGCTGGGGTGCCACCACTACCACATTATGATTCTGGGGCATTTCAGGTTAGGAACTTCAGGCGGATACTGTGCCAAAAGTTGCAGGTGGAGTTAAGACATGCAGGACACAGCATTCACAAGCAAGCTTTCAATTTTCAATTCATTTCAGCAACAGAAGAAGAAAAGCACACACACAAAAAACAAGTATCTTTCCAAGCCTTTCTATGGATTAAAATACCAAGGTTTTTTTAAGCTCATTTATTTTATAAAACTATTCCTCTTAATCTCAGTCTACTGCTCAGAAGTCAGCATAGCTTTAGAATGAATACATACTGCTATCCGTATTTGCTGCACTCCCTAAGCATCTCATTTAGATGTCATTCATATTTTGTTCCAGTGATTGCAACCTCAAAATACTTGTGTCCCCTGTGCACTTGTCCTGTCTTGAGCTGACACAGAGTTAACTCACTCTCCAGTAGCCTTTATTGTACTGTGCTTTGGATTTAAGATGAGAACAATGTTTTGATTGTTGCTAAGCAGATCTTGCAATAAGACCTTTCAGCCTTTCATACTGCCCTATCAGCAAGGAGTCTAGGGACTCACAGGAAGGTGTGAGAAGACAGAACAAAGACAGCTGATCAAACTGGCCAAAGACATTTCATATCATATACATCAGGCTAAACAATGAAATGGGAGATCTGGTCTAGAGAGAAGAACCACTGTTCAGAAACTACCTGGGCATCAGTCAGTAGGTGACAGGCAATTACACTGCACAGCACTTGTTCTGTATGTTCTTTTATCATTACTATTATTATTTTCCTCTTTTCTCCTACAAAACTGTCTTTCTCTCAACCCATAAGTACAAGGTAAGTAAGTATACAGATGTTCTATAATATATAGATGCAAGGTAAATAAGTACACAGATATTCAACAGATGAGTTAGGCTGGTGAGATTACCACTCTGGAAAGAATAGATAGATATAAAGGAAAGGTACTCACCGGTGTTACAGGCTCACAAAAGAACTCCACAAGGAGCAATCTCCAGGAAGAGATCCTTCCTCAGTGGAAGTCAGCCCTTAAATGGGGTCTAGGAGAGGTGGAGCCTAGCTCCACCCCTTCCGGGCACACAGGTGAATTGCCTTCACCTGTGCTCCCATGGCTGACTCAGTGCTTGCCTCAGGTGGTTAATCAGAGGTTCAGGCCGTGATTCAACAGTTCCCATACAACAAGTTTACCTTATTTTTCCCTGGTTCTCTTCCCTATCCCACTGGAGTGGTGGGGAGCAAGCAAATGGATCTATGGTGCTTAGTTGCCTGCTGGGTTAAACCACAACAGTATGATAAAACAACTACTTTAATTACATATTTTTTTTCTAGGAAATTGCTGGTGTGGTTCTTTTGAGTATACCTCTCTGTGGAAATCTCAGTAAGAGAACCGTATGCTCCATTTAGGTTTATTCAAAAGCCCTTGGCTTTTATTTTTTTCACATCTAATACCTATCTTGAGGTCACATATACTATTCAGAATGAGAAAAATATTAGCTAAAATTGCTTTCAAGATTTCCAGATCTTCAATGTCTTAAACATCTTCCATTCTTCCAATGTGATTTAAAGATACTCTAAACTATGAGATGCCTTGTTAAAACAGGAGAAAGAATTGGATATGCAGCCACGTTATAATAGATAGCATACAACATGTAAAGAAGAAAAATGTGAGATAATAAAGGTATTCTGATATTCTGGCAAGTCAAATATTTTTACAAAATTATTCAATACCAAAAAAAATAGTGAAAATAACAGAAATTTCTAAAGTATCATTTCACAAATTTGAAATTTCTACTAACAAATATTCATAAAAATATATTATCATTTGAGTAAAAGATCTATATTTTTAAGATTTAAAATATTTTTGTGACTAAGTAAATTGCAACTTCAAGGTCCAATTAACTCATCCAGTACAAAACAAAGAAGAAAACACTTATGTTTCATAGTTAATAGATCATATTTCTGAAATAATAAATTTACTATAATGGATACCCAAATAGAAGATATCTTAAAATTCACATCAGTTTTCATGAGTAGAAAGACTTAGTTCAGCCAAAAGATCACTTTTTTAATGAATTATCTGTACTTGTTTCATTATGAGGGATACATCTACTGTCAGATGAAGATGAAGAATGATTCCATCTCTTTCTACCTGGAGTAGAAAGAAGCCTAGACAGAGAACTATAGTGGAAGTTCATGATTCTTACATGTAGTACTGGAATCATAGATCACTCAGAGGAAACTATTCTACACAGCTGAAGCAGACAATATATAAAACTGGAGTTTCCAACTGAAAACAAGGGCAGTTTTCTCAGTACCAATTATTACTGAGCTGCAGTCCTTGCTTTGGTAATGATTGTATCACCAGATAATTCTGACAAACTTTATTATTTTTGGTCAATATGCTTGAGCTCTATATCACTGCTCCCTCCTTAAGACAGGACCGGTTTCTACCCACCTTTATCACTACCTTCCTAGTGGTTGTATAAATGCACTGCACTTACCATCCATAAGTGTATTTTTACCAAATGGAGCATGCTGAAGAAAATGACATTTTTTCCTAAATAATATTTCCTCCTTTTAGTGTTCTCTGTTTATCTTCTCCTAGTTAAAAAGCTTAAGAGTTGATATGTCTGCAAGCTCACAATTCCATCAGTCCTACACTTACTCCCAAGACTAAGACTAAAGCAAAATAGAGAGTATAGTAGGCAGCGCAGGAAAGGCTTCAACTCTGATACAGCATTAGATTTTCTTTTAGTAACACAGAGGAACTTAGCCATCACAGATCACAAAAAGTTTCTTTCCCCATCATGTTTGTCATTCCAAAGGACAATAATACACTAAAACAAATACACTGCTAAATCATATATTCTCATATTTCTCATATTTAGTGTAGTTTTTTGCTTTGCTTAGCAACACTCTGTAAAGATGGCTGTCATTACTATGATAATGTATACTTAAGCCTTAAAGTCTATCTGTTGTGATGGGTGAATTTTTCTGATTCTAATGCCTTATGCACTTTGCTTCCACAAAGGAACATGATGGAACTGAGCTGACTTTTGGTTAACAAGTTCGGATGCAAATGAAGAACATGGAATAAGAAAAATGTGGCAAAGTGAGGAAATAAAAAATTACACAGAATACTTACTGTAATGAAACTCTGTTCAGGTTCAGAATTAAATAAACTACACTTTAGGTGAAATATATAAGAAGTTTCTGTGGATTACTCCAGGGGTTATCATCTGTACTGGATTTGATTTACAGATATTAAGGAAATTCTAGACTTTGATAAGAATTATCATGTTTCTTCACAGTTTGACATACAAATAACAATAGCCTTAATTTTAGCTGCAATGTAGAAACTGCAGTTAAACACAACATCTAATATAGTCCTGATTACATTCTATAACTTTGTAATAAATTACAGATACTAACTGAATATTACAACAGAGCAGGTAAAACGAAGTGAACGCTATCTTTTTCCCACAGGCGATGAGATATGGTAAAGCAACTTGCATTCATATACAGGCTGTTTTGAGAGGCTTCTTTTTTATTTTATTTCAAAATGTACTGGTCTGGCATGTAATGTGTCCAATCAAAAAAAAAGAAAACTGACTTTCAGTACTTTGACAGTTTCAGCCTAACTGGCATAAAGATATGTAAGTATGTACTTAAAAACAGATTTCCAGTTTCTAGAGCAGCCTCAAAACTGTATAAAGTTTCTTGAACCAGCAGGCTACACCCTAATAAAAGAAAGGGAAAAAAATGTTAATCTAATTGGCAATTCAAATTTAATTAGAAAAAAAAAAGATATTTTCTTTAGATTCATTTTTTGTGTTTATGAATGCATTTCTCTTTTGTTTACAATGGCTCAATAAATGAAATCCAAAACTAATGAAGTGAGTTATCAATTTATACTCAAGTTAAAAGAATGAATCATGAATCACAACCATCTGTTGATGTAAAGAGTTTTTTTAAGAGGAGTAGGAGAATTACTGCAAATCTTTTTCTCATAGTAGCAGTCACATTAAAATACCAGTGCCCCAGTGAATGCCAGCATTTTCCTGTCATGTTATATACAGAAGCTACACTGAATATAAACAGTCTGAACTGTTTGAAAAAGAAACATTGAGGAAAAATGTTAAGCAAAGAGACTGCTATCTTAATTGCCTCCTCTTAAATATTAAGCTTCCTCAGTCTAAGTTATATTGAGGGTATTTTGAATAAGCCAGGTTTAATTATGTTTCTTTTTCCTTGCAGCCATTTTGTCCTGACAGCATTTAAATGGTTCAGGGAAATGACAAGGGACAAATGTTTTCACTTATTTATACAATTTGATGTGACATTCCATGTCTCACATCACATTTCACTGCATTTCCTCAGCAAATGGAAGATAAATCTTTGAAATATTCTTGCATATTTCTTTGAAATATGCAGTTAAACTTGAGGTTCTTTAAAATGCAAGTGCATCTGTCCACCAAATGGAACAGCTGTGATTAAATTAAGATGTTTAAGTACTGTATAAATATAAATATTCATATATATGATTGCAGTACTTAAAAAACTTGGTTATACTGTGCTTAAAGTTCTGATTTGATTGCAGATGTTCTCTGAAAGGTAGCAAGCTCTTCTGAAATACTTAGTCAGAGTATTCTTTATACAAATTGTATATACTCACAACTGCACCTATCACATATCTTATTACTTAGCAGGTTAGAACAATGATCTATGACACTAATAGCACACAAGCGAGCCAGTGAACTGTGTGATAGTGCAAAACTGTGAAGACAGCCATAGTTTTCATAGCACTTTGGAAACTGCTTTATTTTACATCCAATGCTTTCATCCGTAGCAATACTTCTACAGCTCCCACAGTGTCGTTGTTCCACAGCTTTTACCAATTTATTTTTTTTTTTAATACAAAGGCTTCTCAAAACTCAGCAAAGTCCCAGTTAAGTTGTATCTATAATGTTTTCACAATCCGTGAAGAACAGATGCCTCCCAGGCAGGACAACTTTCTTAGAATAATGAATTACTCACTCATGGAAAGTACTGTAACAGCCTGTGCAGAGTTAAGATCACATGACAGTTTATGTTTCCTGAAAATGGCAAAGCCAAAAATTAATGACTTGAGGATCCCCATCTACCAGCAGACCTCTTTCGGCTCTATCATCAGAAGACAGTGGAAACACCGCATTATTTTAAAAATTTTCAAAAAATTAGAGTAGGTAATGTTAAGACTTTGAAATAATTTCTTTCTGTATCTCTATAGTGACATGGGTTACCCAGTAGTAGTATAATGGCACATCTACACAATCTTTCGCAAGCAGATGTAACCTCACTGTGTTTGACTGAAGCCAGATCTGTGTGGTTTTCTCAGATGATAAGTAACTTAAAAAAAAACATTATTACTATAAGAAGCAACCCTAGATCATAGCAAATCTCAATCTCAATTTTCCAGTCTTCATACTTAGCCAATCATGATGATGATCATTTATTCCTCTTACTAAGGTCATCACACTATATGACAGTATAAAATTCATTTCAATGAAATTGGATGATATAAAGGGTACAAAAAAGGTGATGTATATGCAAAGTTTAAAATGGAGGCTCAGTTACAAAACCTCATTAATTTTGGCTTATAGGTAGTTAACAACATTACATTTGATATTAATAGAGTATCTCCTTCCTCATGCAGATTTTCCAGGAAAGAGCATAATTGCACAGAAATGATTCAGAAAATCATTTGCACTTGCTATGAAAAAACGAAGACTGTGAGTGAGTGGCTTGTTTAATAAAAAGGAAGATTGTTCCAGCTTTTAAGCAGATGCACATGGTAGATAAATGCTTTTCTCTTTGGCCATTATCCAGAGAATATCAGAGCTGATAAAATACACTGTAGATCTTTTTATTAGCTGCCAGAAGAAAGTACTTAAAGACACTGGTCTGCCTACAAGCTTCCACTGCACTATTTCCAGCATGTGAAGGGGCCCCAAGAATAGGTGAATCACTCTGTAACCCAAAGCACCTTTATTGCCACCCTTGCCATATTACTGTTCCCTCGGACTCTCACTGAATTTCACATTTGGCTTACAACTGCAAAATTCCTTTGGATAATTTCATCCAGAATCACAGCTAGACTCCTTCTTGAGTTTGAATTTATAAAGAGAATATTATACTTGGGCCCACAAGTATGAATAACACTGGTTCCTAAAAATATTCTAATATTCCTAAAAATATCATAATATATATGATTAACAGATCAGGTACTCAGCCACCATCCTTCTTCTGCTACATTAATATAGCAAAGTAATACTTTGTTTTGGTACATTTTAGAGCTGGAAGTGTGAGCTTTGCCCTCCAGTTTTTCAGAAAAAGATATTTTTAACCATTATCTAAAATTATGATAATAATAGTAGCTAATGACAAAATCACAAAATAATTTAAAATACCAATTAAAAAAAATGAAATTCCTTAAGATCTATTCTTACTCAGAAATCTGTAGGCACTTGAACTTGCTTCTGAATAAATACCTATAGGCTCAAGAACCAAATGATCTAGCTTGTAAGATGCAAGCACTGGAAAACTTTGGAAGATCTATTCCACAAAATGCCACCTATTTTCTGAATCATAGCCAGAGATAAAAGAATAGCAGGAATGAATGCCTGTGGTTACCCTACAGGTAATTTAAACCAGAAGACTGAACATTTTCCTCAGTGAGACATACCTCACTTTCTAGTAATACTGTGGGGAAAAAAAAAGCCAAAAAGACATAACACAAATGGTTATGATGGAAATAGTTTACTTCAAAACTATGGCATTATGAAGAAGGTCCAACAAAACGATCATAATGATCCTCTTCTGACTTAAAAATAAATTCATCTAGCAGTGGGGAGAGGGCTTTTTAAATATATAAAAATTTAAATATATAAAAATTTTTAAATATATAAAAATTTAAATAGAGAAAGACATCAGAAATAAACCTCAGGCTGTGAAATTTTAATAGCACATCAAAACTCTACTTAGTCTGAAAAGGCTCAGGGTTGATTTAATGAGCATAAATCACTTGTACTCAAGCCTTATCAGTTGATCAATGCGATCTTTTTTATTCTGTTTCCCATATTCCACTTCGTTAATTTCAATGAGCAGTGTTCCCCAGGGGTCTGTCTTGGGCACAGTACTCTTTAACATCTTTATCAGCGACATAGATGATGGGATCCAGTGCACTCTCAGCAAGTTTGCAGATGACACCAAGCTGAGTGGTGCAGACAATGTGGCCGAAGGAAAGGATGTCATCCAGAGGGACCTTGATAACCTCAAAGGTGGGCCAATATGAACCTAATCAGGTTCAACAAAGTGAAGTACAAGATTTTGCAATTAGGTCAGGGTAATCCCAGATATATATACAGACTGGGAGAAGAACTCCTTGCAAGTAGGCCTGCTGAGAAGGACTTAGGGGTCCTGGTAGATGAAAATCTTAATATGAGCCAGCAGTGTGTGCTTACAGCCTGGAAGGCCAGCTGTATTCTGGGCTGCATCAGAAGAAGGGTGTCCAACAGGGAAAGGGGGTGATTGTCCCTCTTTACTCTGCCCTCGTGAGTCCTCATCTGCAGTACTGCGTCCAGGTCTGGGGCACCCAACACAGGAGAGATGTCAAGGTTTTGGAAAGGGTCCAGAGGAGGGCCTAGAAGATGCTCAGAGGACTGGAGCACCTCTGCTATAAAGACAGGCTGAAAGAACTGGACTTATTCAGCCTGGAGAAGAGAGGGCTGCTGGAAGACCTCATTATGGCCTTCCAGTATTTAAAGGGAGTTTATGAACATGAAAGAGATCAACTTTTTGCACTGGCAGACAGTGACAGGACTAGTGAGAACGGTTTATAATTAAAGGAGAGGAGATTTAGATCAGATGTTACGAGGGATGTTTTTCACTGCAAGGATGCTGGTGCTGGAACAGGTTGCCCAGAGAGGTTGTGAATGCCCCATCCCTGGAGGTGTTCAAGGCCAAGTTTGATGGGACCCTGGACAACGTGATCTAGCACTTGATCTAGAGGTTGAAAACCCTGTCTATGACAGGGGGATTGGAGCCTGATGATCCTTGAGGTCGCTTCCAACCCAAACTGTTCCATGATTCCATGATTCTATAACTCTATGATTAATTTATGCTGGGAACAGCTCTTTTGTCCCTATCAAGTAAAAATCCCACTGATACTAAAACTCTTGTAAGAAAGAATATATTTATGAACTACCAACCTCAATTTCAAGATTAAAGATGTTTAAATTAGCTTTAGATAAACATTCCAGTACATATTCTGAGTTACAGTAAGTCTGAGTAGCTCAACTGACCTCAGTGAAATAATGTCTCTATTAGCATGCTAAGCAGGTTTCTGAAGATTTGTGATGTTTATCATAAAGTCTTTGACCTTATCTCAGATTATTGTCCATACCATACACAGTATCTCTTAAAAACAAGATTTTACAGTGAGTTTACAGTAAATGCTGATATATCTTCAACAACATCTTACTTAAAAGAACTGATAGAAAAATAGTTATCAAACTATAGTAATGCTTTGTACAATGCTAAAACTCATGCTGTTTAGTCCTTGCTCTGAGCAAACTTCAATCAAATTCATTGCTTCTAACAAATAAGTGAAAAAAGTAAACTTCATACTTTGCAGTAGATTGCAATCCCAAACTATGGGAATTTTGGAGATGAAAGGCACATAAGTAAACTTGGGTACAAAAAGTTGTCATAAGCTTGTCATTGTCATTACAGAGCACTATCACAACCATCACTAGCTCAAATTCCTATTCAGCATAAAAGAGCATGCTACTTCCATAAAAAAAGCTGACACAATTTTGTTTTAGCATAGATATGAGTCTGTTTATTTTTGTAGGTCTGTGATATTGCAGCCCAAACAGAGGTCAGGGATTTTTTCCCCTAAATTCCCTATAGTTGTAATCGTACTGTTTTACAGTCTGTCCCTTGCTAATTAAGTGCTTCAGAAATACTTTCTCCAATATCAGTTTGTCATTTCTGCACTTTGATGAGCATTAATCCTGAACAACCAATCCCCCACCTCCAAACACTGAATAAGTAGTTTTAAGAGTTAAAAAAAGGATTGCACATAAACACAGAACATTTGGATACAGATCTTGCTTAAATGTGCCAATTAAAGATTTGGAGACATTCTAAATTTTTTCAGGTGAAGGAATATTGGAAGCAGTGGTGCCTCATTTTTTACAATTCGAGGCGCCAGTGGTCTGCAGGGGGTGCACAATTAGCAAAAGCTCAAGGCTATGTTCTGCCCTCGATCTGCATGAAGAACCACCATTCATGACAAGTGCACACACAGACATCAGGCAGTTTATGAGCTGTAGTTAAGTACGACACGCTAAACTTTTCCTGAATGTTATGTCAAACACACTGCAGTGGTATTGATTAACCTAATTTTTCTGCGCTTTTTGCTCTTGCTCTGGTGATAAACTGCACTATTATAAGCTGACAGAAAGCCTGAAACTGCATTTAGAGTAATGAATGCCTCTTCATGACACAAAGGAGGTGAACCAAAGAAGTATTTAGCCTGAATTAGTAGCAAGTACAGGAAATAGGCAGGTAAATGTTTCTCTCAAACTGCTTCTCCCCAGCTGAAAAATGGTTCTTTTATTTTTTTTCTTTTCTAATTCTTTTTTGTTTTCCTTACTGAATAGAAAATGTAATAGAGTCAGTGTTTCAACGTCATTCAGGATCACACACCTGAGGGTATCCAGCACAAGTTATTTCCCTCTGCTTTTCTTCTTCTGACCTCGGAAAAAAAAAAAATAAGTACAGTAAAAGATATTTCAGTGTATGTTTAACACAATATATCCAAACGCGATGTAAAATACAAACAGCATATTAAAAGAAACTCAACAATTTCAAAGGGAAATGTTGCTAATCTCTCGGGACAGTTCTCTTGCTCCTAGAACTGAAATTCACAGAAGAGATCCTCCTTGCAGCTTCTTCCATCATTTCTACGACTAAGTATATTTCCACTTTAATAAACCAGAGTACTTAATGAGGATCCTTAGAAATGCTGTATTATGTGACCTGGAGTACGATAAAGGGAATATTGCTTCCTGAGTTATTACTTAGTGATATATAGGATGCAGGTCATCTACGCATACCAAATGACACTACAGAAATACTGGACAAGAAAATAAATAATTGATTACTTCAACAGTGGTAGGTTAGAGAATTTTTTCAACTTATATTTTCATGATTTCAATGATAATATCATAATTCATAAATTTAAAAAATATTACATTTTAAAAAGCTCTCTTTTCAATTAGCTTGTCAGTTCAACTATGTGTATTTCACAGAATTTGTATCAATGTACAGTAATTAAGTACTGAAACTAAAATTTTGAAAATAAATACTCCATTAAAAATGAAAGGATTATCAAAGTGGAAAGCAATCATCTGTAAGGCAAGCAGGTAGCTTCTCATTTGCTAATTCTGAGCAATGATGGGTGATCAAACACTGTGAGTGTACAAAACAACTGAATTATCACTTTGATAAGATAACCAATAACACACAAAAACTATATAAATTTAGTTTTATATAATGTCTTTTCTTGGCTTTAAAGAAATTAAAGACCATTATTTTGTTCAGATGGATAACCAAATATTTTCATGAACTTCGTTCAGATTGCTACTTTGGTGGTTATGGGAAAGCTTTTACATGAAATTTCAGTGTTTGTCTTTTTGAATGTGGAGTTTCATTACTCTCTTCTATTCCCATACCAAGCAGAACTCAAAGATGGAAAATGTACACAAAGTATGTAAGGAGACTTTCCAAAGATTTTAACATAATTAGAAAAGTTAGTCCATTTCCCCCTTACAGGGAAGTGCACCAACAGTAGGTCACTCAAAGTTGCACTGCTCTAAAACGTCTCCTAACAAATATACCTTGAAGTTTAATAGGGTGTGGCTTGCAGTTTTTGACATCTGTAGCTGATTAGTTCCTAGGAGGGAGGTAGCATACAGAAAGAAATACAAGAAATTGATGTTTCTTTTCATCAGCTTTTGGTCCATTAACCAGCTCTAAGCAGATGAAGCTTGCTTAGTTTATATTAATTAAACTGGCCAAATTTCTTACTAACTAAATTTAGGATTAAAAAGGATTAGCATATGTCATTCAATAATTTCAAAAGCCATCACCAGACTTTATTTCTTCATTTTGTTTTTAATGGAGTATGGTGTGTCTTGGATAATAACGTTTGTTGAATATGTTTAATCTCCAGTTGGTACTTGAATTTATTAAGTCTCTATTAAGTTTATTTTATAATTTGTCATCTAAATGATAATTTATATCTTTCCTTTATGCCTCTTTAGTTTTAAATAATGAACATTAAATGAGCAGCCTGTTATAGAGGAAGGCAGTAGAACTTTGTAGTTAACCTTATCACATAAGCAGATGAATGCCATTCTGAAAGGCTTGTAGGACAAAGTTTGACCTTTATTTAACATTTATAAATTTCTCTCACCAAAAATTAAAGGACTCAAAGATTATTTTTTTGCCATGAAGTTCCCAAAGTCTTCACAAAATGAGTTTGTTGCCTCTAGCATATTTCCTAGAGAGTTTTGTCAATTTAGTTTTATGTAAATTGCTTGTGATTTCATAGGATACTTATCACTGTGCAAAAATGCTGATCTTCATATAAAAAAAACTTAATCAAACTGCTTTTAATTTTTTCTGTAAATCTCTAGGCGCATTTGTGAACCTACATTTCTTTTTTAAGTAAAACTGAATTTTGATTTAATGTTCCCTAAACCAAATGTTAAAAAGCAGAAATGAACACATGGAAACAAGTGTAGGAATAATTTTGGAATATTTTCTTTGTGGCCTTACTGTATGAACCAAGTCAAACCATGCTGTCTAAGGATTCTTTTATGTCTAACTTACTTGACTTGCTCTCTCTACTAGTACTTGTACCATATTCTTATGAACTCCTTTGATATCGTCATATATGTATAATCTAGGCCATTTTTAATGCCTGAATGGTAAATGTGAATTCACTTCCATATCCCTAAAAAGCCTGCTACTCTTTGCAGTTTATCTTTCTAATGAAAAAAAAAAAAAAATGACAATAAAATAAAAAGAATAAATTAAAGTTTTTACCACATACATAAACTGATTCTAATGATTCTTGACTGAAGGTCTTACACTGAGGAAGAGATTGTTTCAGCCCGAGTTAAGCATTCATGATCAGTGGAGCCAGAATTTCCAATCCTAGCCATTTCTCCTAATCCCTTTGCATTTCTAAAGCAAGTAAAATCAAGTTCTACTGGAGAACTGCAAAGAAAAGGCTACGTGAGTTAAACACTTTCAAACTTTTAGAAAGATTGTCATTCAAAAGTCAGCCTCAAGGTTTGGTCTCTTTTCTGTGCCCTTGCATTACTTTGTACATGAATTTCTGAGATGCATTTGTAAAAGTTGAGATCCAGTTGCTTTTTCCCATCTGCAAAAAGATTATTTTGCCTCATACATTCAGCAAAAATATTCCCTTTCCCTAAAACTATGTTTTATGTGGCTAATGTTTTTACTGTAATTACCTGGAAAATATTCTAACACAGAGATGATGGAATGATTGATATGAGATCTCAGAAGACATATCAAGTAATACATGTATGGAAATATTTAAGCTTGAATTATGAATATTGGAATGTATGTTTTTTAAATTATCAGACAGTATACAAGTCCTAATGTTTCTAAACATAACAAACTCGTCCAGTCCTTCCACGTATGTATGCCTGTATGTGAGTCAGTGTGTAGGAGCAAAGTGTGAAAATCAAGTCTGTCTAAGGCAATGGGTTGTATTCTTTCATAGAGTTTTAAGCCAGGAGGAAAAAATGTGTCTTCTCAAAAGCATTCAGATAGAAATCTTCAAAGGAAGGTAAGACCTCAAAGTCTCAAAACTATTACTTTTATAAAAGTACTCATTTATTAAAAAAATCTTTAATCTGAGTAGGGGGCAGTGTAGCGCTTCCAGATGCCTCCATTATCTAGATAGAGGGAAATGAATGTAATTTTATTTGCTATTCAGATTTCTGCAAAAGATTTTAAATTAGTTTCAACACCTGACTTCAGACCTTTCCCCCCTACACTGAATTGAAGATGAAGGGTGCACACTTACGTGAAGGACTAATAACACATATTTTCTATGAAGAATGTCTGCTCCATAGTAGCTGGCTAGGTCAGACAGTTTTTGGTGTAATGTTAACCAACCCCTGTTTCCAGATGGAGAAGACTAAGACTTCTCAGGAATATAAGAAAAATAAGTTTTATACTAAATATGAGAATAAAAGAACTCACCTTTACTGTATTAAGCAAATACAAATTTCTTCTCAGAAGTCTAGTCTCAGCAGTTAGTTATACTCAACCCATGTTAAGCAACTGCCTATTTTGCTTATGCTTTATTCCAGCCCTCCACAGTTATATTGCACTGATGCAGCAGAAGAATGAATATAACCACTAGTCATATTTAGTTAACTATTTTATCTCGGGGGAGGAGGGCTGTTTAAGGCAGAATCAATACACTACAGTTTCCATCTCTTTCCAATAGGAGGAATTATGCATTGTGCTTTCCCTAAATAAAAAAAAATAACCTGCTCTCAAAGAGATCTGCAATTCAAAATATCACTAATTCAAAAAATTGTGATGATTACAAAGCAGTTCATTAAATCTGAACCTTTTCAGTTCTGCCCATCATTAATTTGTAATGAAAAAGTCAGTCAGGTGGCAATGACAAGATATTATAGCTATGATTAAAAGGTATGCTATTTATCACCTCTAGGGTTCAGGAGGCTCACTCATATTATTTAACTTTCTGTAGCATAACTCCACCCTAGTTATTGATACAGCTAAGTTTTCTCTTAGTTTATCCCTTCACCGTACAGAATGCCAGACAGCCACCACAAACTGGTGTAGAAAATGTGCTGCATTGCAAATTACACTCTTCGTTGCCAATTCATCATTTGATACATCTAGATTTACAGCCAGTACTCAAGAGTTAAGGGCCAGACATCTTAGAGCAATCAGAATCTTCTTCAGACTCAGTGATACAAGACATTAGATATTAGGAAAACGTTCTTCACTGAGAGTGTTGTCAAGCACTGGAACAGGCTCCTCAGGGCAGTGGTCACAACATCAAGCCTGCTGGAGTTCAAGGAACACTTAGTCAATACTCTCATATATATCATTTAATTTTTATATAGTCCTGTGTGGAGCCATGAGTCGGACTCTGTGATCCTTGTGGGTTCTTTCCAATGCAGGATATTCTATGATTCTATGATTTTAAGAGATGTAGTCAAAAGTATTGTTTGGATATGCAAAGAAAGGTAAATGCACTTGCTCAACCATAGGAAGAGAAGGCTCAGGGGAGTTTTCATGTGTGTCTTCAACAACTTAATACGCAGGTACGGAAAAGACTGAGGCAAATTCTTGTCAGATTTTTACAGTGATAGGATGACTGGGCAACAGGTACAAGTTGCAACTTGAAAATTCTGATTATGTGTTACTTTTTTTTCCTGACAAAGAGAGGCTGTGAATTATCAGTCCCTAGAGACGCTCACATTAGATAAGGCCCTAAGCATTCTCATCTGCCTGGTCCTACTCTGATTGAGGTGATCTGAGTAGAAGATCTTCGTATCCATTTCCAAACTAAATTCCAATTTATTCCCAATAATGATTAATACTGATATACATAAACGTTTTAGTATTTACTTCCTTCTGTGACATTATGCCCACACTTCTCCAGCATCTCGTGTCCTAAAACTAGGAAACCATCTTCTTTGAAGAGAAGTAAGAGCATAGAGTAACCGTAAGTTCTTAATAGCTCAAATTCTGTGGGAGGAGTTCTGAGGCTGAGTAGGCCTCCTCATTCTGGCTTTGCTTGGGGCATTTTTATACATTTGATTGCACAACGTGCTCTTTCCTCACTACCATCAATTTGATGGTATATTCAATTTTACTGTGTAAGGTAAGCTACACATATGTGTGATACTTTTTCTTACTTCTTTTTTTTTTTCAATCTGCGAAACAAGCTTCTCTCAGCTCCCAAGGTTGCATTTCTTTAACGAGTAGGAAATGAACATCTGTAAACTGTGTTAACAGACATGGTGTCTCTAGTATTGTTCTTTGCTTGCACTTTTCAAGCCTATACAATTATCCTGTACTTTCTATTTGGAGAGTGTCTGTTACAAACTTCTGTTTTTCTTCAACAGCCTTCAAGCTGTGGTTTCCTGAGCATGGCTGATGTTTCATTAGCATATGCATCTTTGTTCCAGGGTCACTCATTTACTCCACAAAAATAAAGAAACAAAGACATATATATCTACAGACACATCTATATATAATGCTTTTATATCTACCTACAATAAAACTTACAAGTTACTGTATGATTACTGGTGCATTATTAAAATTATTTTACGTACATAAAATAGGAGGCACTACTTTCAGAACAACACTCATACAACAAAGAATAAGCTCATAGTTGCTCACAGTACTTTTTCCTCAGGAAAGAACAAAGACTAAGTATTTCTCTTAGAAATAAATGCAGTTTTCTCCATGCTTCCACATACCACGCACCTGCACCCACACAATTCACAGCATTAGCTCCACCATCTTTTTTGTGCTCTAGTAGTCTTGTCCCATAACACCCATTCTCATGTCAGTACCTCTTAACATCCATTCTGTGGTAGTCAAGTCACGAATTTATGAAATGTTTATAATTAGAGAAATTTTACATAATACAAAGCCAATCAATATGCAAAAGTTTCTTTAATTTTTAAAATTAATTTTCTTGAACTGTGCTGACTCCTATTTGCATTCACTGTCTGTGGATTCCTGACAGGAAGGTTTACTTCTGAATTCAAGTATTTTAAGCACTCCTGAAAAGTTCAGATGCATCCAGTTATTCACAACATTTACTTAATTATAATTATGGCAGAGAAAAACACTGAGCACTGTCTAAACTTTTAGATCTCATTTTCATGAAGGGTGAATATGGTAGGCTATACATATTTGACATTTATATATACAAATGTTATCTCAGAAAAAAATTAAGATAAAAAACTTTGATGATACTCAGCAATTCAAAAATATAAGAGTTCTGTGAAATGATTTACCTTTGATTATTTGCTTAGCTATGTATAATCCATGTTTCCAATAAATAAGTATATAAATAGGAGATATGTACGTTAAAATGCATCCAAGATAGAGAAATTATATATGACTTGAAAAAATAAAGACACAAATGTATGTCCTCACTTATTTGATTAGTGATCCCAATAGTTTCCTAAAGATTGCAAGATCTTTTATAACATGTGCAAGTCAAAAGAGCTTTTTATACATTCTGGGGGAGGAAAAAGAAAAAAAGAAAAGCTTACAGAATCTTTCAAAGTAAATACAAAAGATGTTATTACTCTTATAAACACTTATTCAATTAATTATTATAATTATTTAATTAATTAAAAGCTTGACATATGCTTGACATACCTTAGGAGCTTTAGAGTTTTATTTGTCCAAATTGGTAGCCAAGGCTCTTCTTCATAGACAATCTCATACATCGTTTTCTTAAACAACTGATAGTATAGGCTGACTTGCATTAGAAGATATCATTAGTTCGCATCTGACAGTACCTTCCAGTCCATTTTTTCTACAGTTCTAATATCAGGACAACATCTCTAAACATTACTGAAACTATGAAGATGCTCCTGTGAAAACTGACATATTGTGACATGTACATGCACTTTTTCACTTTTTTTGTATAATGTAAGACTACTGATAGAAACGTAAATACTGCATGGCATTCAACTACTGTTCAGCCACTGTCACATCTGGGTGAAACAGCTTTGTTTTTTGAGGCTTTTTTTTGCCTTCCAGCATGGAAGTTGGAGCATCAGAAAATTAACAAATACAGAAAAAAAAAAAAAAGCAGGAGCTCAGTAATGGGAGATCAGTGGCATAGAAATGGAGGAAGCCCCAGAAAAATATACTATCTATCTATCTATCTATCTATCTATCTTTTTTTTTGGGACAGTTTCATGACCCGAGTAAAACGAGCTGAACAGGAAAGATTCATGATACAAAAGAAGATATTATGACTTGTAAGAGGAGGAATTTGGATTATATGGAACACTTAGCATACTAGGAAAGAGAGCTGACTATATGACAATAGTTTTGATTAGAATTGTAGATTAGATGAATTTGAATCCTGTACAAAGTCTATTATGATAAACTGGGCTACAATTTACAGATGTAGATGCATTCTTCATGCACACACAGATGTAAAATATAATCCACAAAGTTTTTTGTAGAAAAGTTGTACTGAAACTTCTGGGACACACTGCAAGTCTACATTGTACCTGAAAATCTTCTTTAGAACAGGATGAACATTCAACTTCTCTGAACAGAAGAGAGTGATTATCAGAAGACAGACGTAAATACTTCTTCAAGAAAAAAATGACATAGATAATAAATACTGAGGTTTATAAAAGACAAGAAAGATGTTAATTAGAGGCCCTTATCAGCCAACAGAATGCATCCAAGAGAGATGTATGGCTTAAACTCTTGTAAATGTGTAAATCTTATCTGACAGAGAGCAGCAGTTTTGTTCAAGATTGATAATGCTGTATAATCTCCAGGAGATATGCAACTAAGCTTTTCATTCAAAAACAAAAGTGAGGAACCAGTTCTCTTCAGAAAAGAGGAAGGAAGCTAAAAATGAAGAAGCCAAACAACTCAGGTAGGAGAAATCCAAAAGAGACCTTGGATTCAATTCTCACACCTGCCTTTCTGCTGTCATAGAAAACAACCTCCTGCTGGGAGTCACCAGCTTTCTGCTTTTCCCGAGCTGGCAGCTGGCCTACACTGCTCATGTGACTACAGCCTCTAGTGTCCCTCCTCCTGTTTTTTGCATGCTCACCCTCTTTGCCTCTACAGATTTCCCACTAAGAATCTCAATCTCCCCTTCATTTTTCTCTCCCTGGGACTCAGGGCCATGACCAGAGTACACCCTACAAGAGCTTGCACAGCCTGACACATAGATCTGGGCCTGGGCAGTGGCACCCTTCCTAGAGCTCCAAGGGCCCAGATAGTGCTAGGCCCCAGGCGCCAGCCCCATGCATTGCCCTGTAGCTGTGAACATCACCCCCCTGTTTTGAGATAGGAGTGGGCATAGCCAAAACATGTTATCATAGCTGCTCATTTTTACACTTTTGCCTGTTTATTTCTGAAAAAAATGCACTTGGGACTGGATTGATGTTTACAAACTAGGGCCCTTGGAGAGACAGACTTGTTGAACTGATGTGATATATTCCACTGCTGGCCGTGGATTCCACAGCAGAGCTGAGAGGGCTCTTTCTGATGATTGACCATATTGTGAGTTAGCTCCAAATAATTTGAAAATTGGTAAACTTGCCTACATGTTATCTGCTATTTTACTCATCTTTTTTCATTTTGTCTGAGTAATTCATTGCAGAAAAAAGATGCCTGAATCCCTGCAGTACATGCCAGCCACTAAACTAAATGAAAACATACAGTGTGTGAGTGAATATTTGACCTCTGAGGTTTAAAGCATTTTCTATTACTAGGGAAAACATTCCACTTCACTCTGTGCATGTACTATGGCCAGCTTGTTCAGAAGCTGGTGGAGATGGTGTTGGGGAAAGAAGAAACTACTACTTCCAGGTCTGAGGCCCCCTATACAGGAAAGATGTGGAGCTGTTGGAGAGGGTCCAGAGGAGGGCCACAAAGATGATCAGAGGGCTGGAGCACCTTTGTTTAGTATGTGTGGTGCCATAACATTTCTATTCAGAGATCTGAGCTGCTTTTTTTTCTCTATCAGTTTATATACAGGCAGGAAATGTAATTGATTCAAATAGTATTTTTTAATAAATTGCACTTCTCCTTAAAACTGAAAGCAAAGAATAAAGTAAAATGATTATCAAGATGACAAGATTTCTCTTTATAAACTTTTCTACAGGCAAATTAAACACATTTCCCCCCAGTCATATAAAACTTTGGAGTTTGGAATTACAAATCACAATTTTTACTCTTTTGGAATACTATTGTGTTTTCTTTTGATGTCCTTTCCAACCCTACATCAATTCAGCTATTGGAATCTCTCCCTCATCTTAGCTTGACACCTGAATAGAATTGAAAAGTAAAAAATCCCTGGGAGGACAGAATAACCCTTGCATTCTGAGCTGTTTCATTAGATAACTAGTTATCAGTGTGAGTTCTGGTGCACAGGAGACCTCCTGATGCTTTTTGGACCTGTTGCTGATAGCACTCTTTGTGTCTTTGTCTTCTCGATATGTCTCCCTTGGAACTTCCAGCTTACAGTAGTCACAAATGCTGCTACTATCTACTCAGTTCTGCAAGTGTTCTTGTGAGTACAAAAAGGCAGTTTTCTTTCTCTTCTTTAAAGTAAGAAGCCAACCTTCACTTTTTTTTTCAGTGGTGAACAAAAGGATGTGAGGGACCAAAATATCCAGAGGGAAAAATGTGCAAAAAGGATATGCTGAAAGCATCGAAAGGGGACTGAATTTTTTTGTGTTCATATAAGCCCTAAGAATAAAGTAAAGTTAGAAAACAACAACTAGCCCTTATCCTAATCTTTTCTAGTTCACCTGTGATTAGATCATTCTAACATAATGTGACAAAATCATCATTTACTATTTCTTTTTCACTTAACCCCTGGTATGCGACTAGGGCCCCATTACACTAAAAGCATAGAATGAAACAAGTCTTTCTAAAGAAGGAGGTTGAGCTTGTCTGTCTCAAGCTAATAGCCTAAAGCACAGGGAAGGAAAACAGACACAAGAGTATTTGAAATGTTTATTCCAAAACTTCAGAGATATTAGAGTAGCTCAGTACCCAATTCATAAAGAAATGAGGATCCGGATCAGGAATTTCACTCTGAGTAGAAGAAAGCAAGTAAAACAGTATAGGAAATGTAAATGCACACAGACAACTGAGGCTTTAGGGATGGTTCACTGGGTGTGGATAAAGGGATCTAGTTGAGAAGGTGAGCAGGAAACAATGAGAGTACAAATTCTATCAGTAGTGAGACCTGCAAATGTAAGAAATTTGGGATGTAAGGATTTGAGGTGCAGGTGTTGGACAGTGGGAGAAATCAACAAAGAAGTGTTATTATACTCGAGGTAGCTGGAATCTGAATTGCAGGGACTGGGCAATGTCTGGCACTAGTGATGTATTTGTGTCTGGGATGGGGAGGTTGAGGTAGGAAAGATCATGTCTCTGCAGAGAAATCAAATTTTTACAGGAAAAAAAAACTTGCTTAACAAGTCAGAGAATCACTTGTTTAGTTCATATAGTTTAGCAATGTTTCTGTAGTGATACACACTATTAATTAGCTTGGACACACTGACACTGAATGATTAGATGTCACTTTCTGGTAGTTGAGTACAGTATTCAAATTCTACAGTTCATTATCTTGTATATTTTTCAGATAAAAAGAAACAAGATAGCTCTAAAGAATTAAGTTCTTCCATGATATTGGTCTGGGCAGACAGAAAACAAATGTCTGACCAGTAGCAATGTAACTTTGATATTTCATGATCTGATGCTTAGGAAGTAAGATACTCTGAATCTATGTACATAGAACTTCCACTGTAGGGCTAGTATATCTTCAACAGAACAGCAATTGCTGGAATTGTTTCACAGATGTCAGTTGTATACGCTGTCTCTTTTTTCCTAGGCTTGGATCGCTCACTTCTTCTCATGAGCAGGGAAACATCCCCACCATCTTGTTTAATGTGAATGTAATTGACTGCTAAATCAGGTCAGACTGACTAAGAAGGAACTCTATAACTACCTGTTTGACAAAACAGAGTTCTAAATTTCTCTCTGTGAAGCTGAATCTCTATTAATTTTGAGATATTAATGACTATGAGGTATTTCGTCTTAAAATGTTTGTATCATCTGACTTCAAAAAGTGTTTCAAGAGCTGCTTAGCAAGTTGGCACAAGTATCATTCTAAATATACAAATGCTTCCATCCTTTAAACTGGAAGTCAAAATAGGACTCAGAAGCAAATTTTCCAGATGGTATATTAAACCATTTGAAAATTAAACAAAATCTCATATGCAGTCAGGTAGCCATTGTAGAGTATTAGCTGACAATTATTAGCTGACAGGAGAAATCCATAGCAGAATATCAAGGTATCTTTTGTGATATTTGGAAATTTTCATGACATTCAGATCTGCTGCTTGCCTTGATTTCTCATCAGTCTTATAAAATTTCTCATCTAACCCTAAAATGACACTATAGAGTAATGGCAATAAGTCCCTTGCCATATGCAGAACTGACTGATTTATCCATTAGCATATTGAGAGATACACCAGTCAAGAAGTTGCAGCAGATGTTCTCTTTGCATGCATTTATACAGCCTTATAAACACATTGATGATGACTTTATAAATTTCATTGATATATGAATCAATCAAAACAAAATTAAAGCAAGCGTTACTAATAAACAACTGTTATGAACTCCAGTGATAAAGAGATGCATGTAGCCTATATTTTATGTTACTTTGACCTTGGACCATATCTCAATTTAAGCCATCAGTAAACGTTTTATTCCATAGAGTATGAAATTTTCAAGCATATGACATATAAATATTGTGTTTGCATTTTTACTCTTACTTGGTCAGCTGTAAAATAGTGAGAGTTCATATTAGCTACCATAATAGTATATTTTATTCTCTAATAAGATCAAAAAATTCCATGCAAGCGTGAATGTCCTTTAAGCACAATGTTCTCAACGTTATCACATTGTTTTTCTTTCCTTGTATTCACAAGCATAATCATACAGTGATATGCATGTTCTTTATTTACATTAGAGCTATATGCTATGAATTTGAATTTGTACGCTTACAAATTCCTTGTTCCTAAGTGAATGATATTTTCTTTCTTTTTTTTAACATCGATTTGTAATTTAAAGGATGAAATTCCAAATGTCCCCCTGTGAATAGAACAACATTAATGAAGTATGTAGGGAACTGTGTACGAACTACATTGACTCCAGGGCAACATGCACACAGACAGCATGGCCTAGATTCATTCTACTTAGCTGCTTTAATGTACATGACTAAATTAAGGCCATGATTGCTATAGGCTGTCTGCATTGTTAATGGAGAGAAATGAGCAGTTTCAGATGGCCGTTTACTGAGTAGGAGATCTGAATGTGCCTTTCTCTCCCCATTGAACAGAACCTGGAGCAACTAGGCATCTAATTTAGGACTGGGTATTTAATGTTGAGTTATTAGGCATGTTATTTATAAAATGATTGAAAGACCTTGGGCCAAGGTTACTGCATGTTTTTTAGAAAGGACATAAGAATCAGCTTTTAATAGAAAGACACAGTTACTCTGTCGTCTGGAAGGCGGATTCATTACTTAGCATGCAGTAAGCTAACCTCACACATAGAGACAAGATATTGATTTACTGCAAAGTTGCACAAGTTTGGGTGCTACATGGTCTCCCACAAAGCTGGCACACTGCAGGATTTTCATGACACTTTTTTATACAAATTTTATCACTTAGCCATACCCCAATATAAGCTCGCTATGGTTGGTCAGTTAAAGATAGGGCTCCTTTCCTGCAGGCTGCACTAGTCATTCTAATTAACTGCTTTTTTTTTCAAAATGTTCCTATCTTCAAAGACAAGTTCAAAGACATTACACTGTGATTAGGAGTTCCACTACTTAATCACATTAGCAGTTTCAGAGATGGTCATCCTGACCTAGGTAAAAGTACATATTTGCTATATTTAAGGATACACATACAAAGATTTGTACAAAAGTTAGTTCTTTCTTGACTGGCAGCACCACTTCTGGAACAGTTAACTGCATGAGAAACTAGATAGGAATGAATAGCATACATAATTTGAAAATATATGGTTGATGTTCCATGGAGAAATATAAAACTTCCATGTGTTACATCATAGCATTTACTTATTCAGAAGAAATCGGAAGTATGCTAAGTGACATAATTTGGATTTTCAAATACATCCATACAATTATGTATTGTACTCTAAAGATAAGGAGACTTTTCTGAATAGCTTTACTAAGATATATACTGTATTACATTTGTCCCGTGAACAAATCTGCTTTTATATTGTTTCAAAGATCCTAAGGCAAGCATTTGGACGTTTTAGGCATTTGAAGAATTAGTTTCATTTCTATGGCAAATGCTCAGTATTTTTCTTTACCATCTGGTTGCATATTCATGAGCTGTAGCAGTGATTTTATGTGGCACATAAACTCTCACTTACTAATTGGAAATAAGGAAATTTAAAGCAAATATGCCAGAGAAGAATTTATAGTGAAAGAAACTAAAGGATCACCCATTACAGTAAATCAGACTGCATGTGATGATGAGCTGGGACTCAGGTAGAAATTTAATTTTTGAAAGGAAAAGATGTTGCATAAAGGAATTCCTTTGTTATTCCGTATTATATTAGGACCCATCCTAACCGCTGCTTCCTTTTTATAGGTGTATGATGTAAAATGTATCTGGATTTTTTCTCAACAAATTCTATTAACTTAATCTGAATGTCATAGAAATTTTTATGAATCTTAAGCTCACCTTCAGATATTTGTTAACTTGACAATGTCTTTGCTGACAATTGTATCAGGAAGAAGAATGCTAAAATTCAGTTTTGATTATTTCCTGCATGCTTAGTGGATGATAGCTCATGATTCACTGGGAAAAATTCCAAATAATAGTTGAAACTTACATTTTGCACATGTGGGAGAAGTAGAATGGGCGGAGCATACGAACAAACAAAAATATGCACATATATATATATATATATATATATATATATATTCTTGGGCAGCACAGACAGTAAAAGAGAATTTTTCCACAGCATTTATTTTCATGAAATGTGTTTTACAAATACAAAAATTTCTATTAATGAATGCACATACACACTGATGTGAGCCCTGCCTTTAATGTGGCCTGAAATGGTGGAGAAGCACTGAGAAACATTATGAAGATCAACAAGGGCAAGTGCAGAGTCCTATACCAGGGGAGGAATCATCATGCATCAGTAGAGGTTAGGGGTTGATATGCTGGAAAGGAGCTCTGTGGTGAAGGACCTGAATGTCCTTGTGGACAACAGATTGGCCATGAGTCTGCAGCGTGCCCTTGCAGACAAGAAGGCCAATGGTATCCCAGCGTGCATTAAAAAGAGAGTGGCCAGTAGGTTTCTGCCAAAAAGTACATATTCTCACTAAGAATTTCTCCTTATTTAGGATTTATTTCTCCTTATTTATACTCTTAACTAGAATTTCAGAAAGACTTTCTTCAAATAGGGGAAAAGTTTAAATATCTTTTGAAATAGGACAATGTTGAAGGCACAAACTTCCTACTGAGCTCTTTTCACTCTGGGTATCTTTGCTTTATGTTTTGGCTGGGCAGAATCTCCCAAAGCATTAAATCATTACAAGTATTTTTGTACATTATGTTAACCACATCAAATGTTAAGATGACAAAAGCAACACAAACTGCAAAACTTGCGTATGATCCTAATGCAGGAGTAGCATGGCCATAAGGGCCATAAATAAATGTTCTCAATGCCAAAAAGGGTACAAGCCTGGGGGAAAAATTCTTTCTCCTGAAACTTCACATTTCCTTCCTGCTTCAAACATTATTATTCTTGGCTGTGTACTTATGACTATTCTGCTATACATGGATGGATATTATTAATGTACATGCAACTGAAGTCATCCTCAGAGGATGATGTAGAGGCAAATACAGACACTTTCACTTGTGGCTTTATTTTTCTCATGTGTTTAATTATCTTCATAATGCTATAAGGCCATATTAATGAAAATAGTTGGAACAGATGTAGTAATATCTGGAACATCATCACGTTTCTCCAAACCAACAAGCCACAAGAAGCTCACTAAATTTGTTTTGCATGGATGGACTAATCTAATTTTTCTTTTTGAGAAAACAGATAGCAATGACATGTGAAAATATAATATTTTGACTGGGTATTACATTACCTACTAGCTGATCCTTCTCTTACACCATAATAAGCATTTTAGATTGCAAAAGGGACAAAGCTACTTTATTTAAATGACTTCAGGCCAGTTGTGGGAGAGATATGACAATTACGAATATCCATGGCTAGATAGGTGCCATGACAAACAGCTGTAACAGCTGTTACAGTAATAAGTTTATTCGAAATACATGGCTTTATTTCAATAAATTACAGTCTGGTAGTACCCAAGCAAACTGTACCACCTTTGTAAATCAAATTCCCAGAGCAATTCAAGCAATTCATTATTCTAAAGATTTCCTGGGATTTAATGTGTTTATAAATATATACTGTATTGGCTACACAAAACAGCTGAGTGCATACTAACTTCTACACAGAAAGTTACATGCACTCTTCCTGAAGATAAACTTGAAAAGATTTGCTATAGAACAAGGCTACTTTTTGTCTCTAAGTGAATGAGACTTACTGTTTTCTTCCATTATGGAACATATCATGAATTAATACTGCTTAAAACAAGCAAACAAAGCATTTTAATTACCCTTATGCTAATAGCACTTCATAAATGTCATAGGTCTTTATCATATACACATACAGGCAATCAAAGCTATTCATCACTAACCCACACATAAATATTTCTCAGTCAGCTACAGTAGATTACAACTACCAGGGGGAAAATGTCATTGTAGAAATGCCTATTTCTATTATAGGTCTGGAAGAGAAATTGTTGTACTATCAGAGATGCTGGCCTCTCAAAAGACTAGTCAGATTTTTATATTAATATGACTGAAATTCAGTGAGATTAATCCAACATCATGAAGGAAAAGGAACCCAACTACTTACCAACAATAGGCAAACTACAGTTTTCTCAGTGCGTCATATATCTAGATCAACAGTAGACTGTGGCACATTTAGTCGTATCTTTCTAGAGACAGATCATATATGCATGATGCTAACCAGTCTTGGAGGTTTTCCCAACTGAGTGATTAAGTAGGTGATAATATAGCATAACATAAATGGAAAACAATATAAAAGACAGCTATTCCAAGTCAGATCAGAGAAGTCCACCTACCTAACTCTCCTTTTCTGACAGAAGAATGATCAATGATTGATGCCTCAGGAAGAGTAGATAATCTGTAGCAATATTTTTTTCAGTGGTTGTACAACAGCTTATTAGCTGGGAAGTCCATGGTGAGTGACGTGTCACAACCCTCGCAATGATTCACCATTGCACTCAGAAAACCTAGATGATTTTTTTCTTGTTATATATCCATTTATTTCTGAAATTACCTTCTATAACATCATTCAAAACTTCATGCAAATTGTTTTTTTTTCACCAATTGTCAATGTTTTCCACTATTTCATAGTTCCTTTATTCAAAGATACAGTAATGTGTTGATCTATACTCATTACAGTTTTCATAACAGTATAGAAATCTGTTACTTGCTTAAATATCCCTTTCCCAAGCTGATCGTTTCTTTTTAAAACACTAGAAAGGATCAAAAATTCAGACAGTGTTCAACAAAAGGGCATACATGTAGAAGTAAAATCTTCCAAAATCTTCTCTGTTTGTCTGGATGCCGATGGGGTTTTATTCCATGCCTAATGATCCTAAGCCCTGTTACAAAAAAAAAAAAAATTAGACTTATGTTGGGTATGACTTCACTATAAAATCAGATGCATTCAGAAAAGAAGCTAGTGGAAGGAATTTAGACAGAAGATAGACCAAAGATAAGTAAGCTTTTTCAAACTTGTAGGTTCAATAAAAGTGAAATTTCTACCACAGCTGGTTGAAAAAAAAGAAGAGAATATAAAATCCTGAACCAATCCTACTATGTTTACAGCAGTTTGACTTTTATCATTCAATAACTGCAGATTTGCTTGAAAGCAGGAAATTGAATTTGCTGGGTTGAAGATTAATCACTAAAAATCACCAAAACAACTTCCTCTCATATCTTGAAAAAGCCAACTTTATGCACATCTGGGAAGTCAGAACTTATTTCAAGCAAAAATATGTATATGTATATACATATGTTAATATATATATATTTTTTAATTGCTTACTAGAAAAGCCTGTTTTCAGAGCAAGGGAAACAAAAATCATGTTAGCCCTAACTAGCAACAAAAAAAAACAGCAGATGCTGACATTTACTGTAAAAAGAGATTCAGATGAGAAACAGCAAAATGGAAATATTTTAACATATGATCTTACACAGATAGTATATAATGATAAAAAGCTGTTTTCCACATGGATCAAAATATTCATCAGTAGTTCCCTGATCTTTTATTCCAAAATAAACCTTTCTGAAGTTATTTTCATTTAAAAGAATCCTCATTTTTGTTTGAGCTTCTAACTCCCCTAATTGCCAAACACTGAGATTTAGAAGTCCAATAGCTAAAGTTAGAATCCTCTTTTCTCAGTCTAGGCAACTAGGTAAAGAAGGGTTTGTTTTGCATGCTATTTTTGGGCTATTATTGAGGTATTATTAAAAAAAAATTAAACAGAGATGGTTCTCAGTTGCTGTCCTGTAGTATGTACTCTGTTCCTGGGCAAGTAGAAGTTCCTCTCCACCTGCCTCAATAGGTTCTGTGCAGTTTTTGAGTTCTTAGATCTTTGCAGTCTGCTAGAAAAATCTCTATTTCTGGTCTTATCATCTCCCCAGAACAGACTCATTCCACTTGTGGAATTTTAGCTGGTATCGTGATTCATAAATTAAGACTCTTTTCCCTCAAATAATTCACTAGCATCATTGCTGAGAACAGCATCATACTTTGCCCTCAAGTCAGGCCAAGCAATAATAGCCAGGTATTACTGAATTTTTAATGTGCTGTGGTTTCAAGTAATCTCAACAGGTCTCATGGGATACAGCTTTCAGTATGTGCTTTATGGTTCTGCAGATAGAAGGTAAATAAAAAGTGGCTTTTGTACATGTTTTCTTTAAAATATAAATTTCAACAGGATATAAACAGCAGCTAATTAATTGGAGCTACGTAAAAAAGGCCTTGTGATTTATGGCATTTGGATTTTGGCTCTGATTTCAGCCTACAGCAGAGAGTTATGCCCACGCATCTTTAAAAGTTCTTGAATTCAATATATTTTTAAAAATTGTTCCATAGACAGAGGAAAAAAACCCCATCATACTATTTATAGACAACTTTGAGCTATACTTTTGAAGAAATCAATATGTCGGCAATGTCTTTTAGTTGTGTTTTTGATACATGAAATGACAATTAAGACAGTCTCTTTTCTTGATTTAAGTAAGGGAGGTGCTTGTAGTTCCTGGCTTCCCCCGATTGAAACTATATCCACATTTATTTCCTCTTTCTTTTAGACACAATCTGTTTTTAACATTCTGTCATACTAGGCTATAGCCTGTTCAGCCCATTCTCTCACATTTCTCCTAGCTGCTGAAAGCATACATATGGCTAAGAAATGACCCATACAGTCCTATGAAACAGACATACAGTTTCTGCCTAACTGCATCTTACTTTTGTCTTTGACATGACAGTTCCAGTTACAGTCAATGAGCTGAGTAGATTTTTAACAGTGTATGAAAGAAACTGCAGCATCTGTGAGAAAGCTAATTGGGCCTTGCAAGGCTTTTTTTGTTTGTTTTGTTTTGACTTAGCTTTGGCTCTGCTTATCCTATTGAAACTACCACATTTAGAGCTATCTATTTAAATGCTAGAAAGAGTACCAAACAAGGGGATGGCAGAGAAAGTCAAGCAAAGTAATTAAATAATTTATATGTGAGGAAATGGTGTAACTTAGCGAAAAGAAAAGCAGAATTCTTTGAACTATACAAGTAATGCACTTTACAGGAGATGACCTTTTCTACCAAGACTCATGTTCTTTTTTACATGCTACCTGACAGTTTTAAAGCTGTGACTTTAGAAATGCTGATTTTGAAAATAACTGTTACATAAAGAAAACTAAAGAAAAACAGGACACTGGCACAACAGAAATGTGTGCCAAAGTGAAGAGCACTCCAAGTGCAGTAATTTTTGAAGTAAATAACTATTTAACATGCATACACCACTACATTTGTAAAGGCTGCCTGGGTAGGTGGAACTTTTTGTCCTAAGGCAACTCAAGTGGCCTTGGAATCCTGATATCTCATTTCAAACAGGCATATTCTGATTTAGAGATGTAAGCCAGATGAACTTTGCTGAACACAAGCCTTTTCATTTAAGATAAGAAAACAATTGAACGGACTAAAAGATTTATTTTATTAAAGGATGTAGTCAGAAGTATTTTCTTTGTTTCCAATTTCTGCATAGCTTGGGCATGAATTACTCTACCATCCCATGATGATCCCCACTGAGACACTTCCAAATGGGAAAGTGATGAAAAGGTCTATGATGAAGAAAGTGTTTTTATTTAAAACAAAGGATACTACCAAAAAATGAAAATGCCGTTCCCAAGCCTTCCAGGCTGAAACACTGCACATTATTTGTCTGCGAGAACCCTTCTTTGTTTTCTGGCTCAGAGCTTGCTTCCTGAGGTGTTACTTTTGATAAGACTCTAGGAGATGAGAGGTGGCTGTTGCCGTGTGGCAATCAACATCACTGTGTGGACAATTTTACATTTGAAAGCATTTCTTTGGAGCTGTTTGCGTTCGGAAGAGAGTGCTCAGGACTGTTTACTGGCGAAAGATCTGGCTTGTGACCAAATAACTCCAGCTTGCTATGGGAGATTGGGGTATGATACCACTGTATCCTGTGAATGCAAGATACAAGTTGGCGCCTCCATACTCCCTCTTATCTGCTGGCAAGGCCAGGAAGATGGGAACAAAAGGAGTTCCTGCTGAGATGGAAAAGCCAGAAGCTGTCACTCCAAAAAGAGCTGACTCAAACACTTTGGATTTATAAATAAGTTTCTACTGCCATTGGAAATGGTTGCCATGGTCACTGTCATCGTCAATGGAACAACAACGCCCAATGACCCACCACTACTGAAGATCAATGACTGAACTACGAACCACACTGGACCCATGGTGGTGACTATTTCCCTCTTGCTTCCTATTAAGACTCCTTGCTTCTATTTCCCATCTTTTCTATTGCCTGCCTTCCCTGCCCCATCACCATAATTTGTAATAATGTCCTTCCTCCCTTTCCCCATCTCCCTGATTAAGATTTATAATAGACTGGTCAGACCAGCGTTTGAACCATTGTTTCTTAATCTCATGCCAGATACACATATATCAAAGAACCTCCTCTCCCTCCTACAAATTGGGGTGAGACATTGTCATGGAAAATTTGCTGAATAAATTAGGATGAATTTGTGTGTGGCAGTGTGGGTGACTGCCTGTAGAGGAAGAATAGGAAGATAGAAGTGATAATTTTTTTCTGTATTCTCTCTTGGAAAAGCAGGAAAAATGTATAATTAACCATAGCTAGGACGTCACTGTCTTTGATTATAAGTAAGCATGTGTTGAGAAAGAATAATAGAAAATTTACAACCACTTACTAAAATTATTTTGTCTTTCTGATTCTGTCTGTCCTTATTTGGAAAGAAAGTGACCTTTGATGCCTGTGTAAATATGAAATCTCTTTGCAAAGCTGTTTTCTTTACCCATCTCAACCATTACATTACACTTTCGCTTTGAGTGTGTCTGTCCTACACTCTTACACCATTCCGCTATCCAATACCTTTCTGATCTTATGGCTTGTTGCTTAAATTCTATTACTTTTATCTTTCAGTCAAACCTGTTCTAATTGTGGTTCCATTAATAGTGTCCAATATTATTCTTGACTTAGGAATATTCTTTAGAAATGCAATACATTTTAAATTATGCTCAAACTATGAACATTTGGCTAGAGAAAAAATGTTATTGTAATTAATGAAGAACATTAGGTTAAATAAATGTCAATTTATCTTTTAGGTTACGTCTCATATTAGCATAATCTTTCACTGCTGGAAATGCTAGATCAACACAGCCTAGGATACTAAAGGAATATTTGGTGTTGAAAACCTCATAATTACACACAAGCATTACACCTAAATAAGTGGTTTTAATTATAATCAATAGTAGGAGAGAATAGTGATACAGTCCCTTCATCTATCACTATTACTGAGTAATGTTTGTAAAGGACTTCCTGTATGCAGAAACTAAAAGTCGCTACCCAGTGTTTCTTTCTCAGAAGAGAAGCTTCTGAGAAGCTTTGTTTTTTAACTCAGTGTACTCAAAAAGCAAATGCATCACTTTTTCAAAAATTTTATCACGACAAAAATTAATGTTGCTGTCTCTGAATAAATGAGAATGGAGTTTTAAATTGCAACAATTAGCAACAAGCTAAACTGAGATCTCTTCTGGTAAAATGGTTATGTATGTTTTGTAGCTGTCTCATTTACATTGAAAAATTACAATCCTATTACTCTGTAAAGTATTTAGAGTTATATTTCAAGTTATTTATTGACAGTATGTTTCTCTAGTTTAATATGATTGCTTAGAATCTGAAAATTAAGTTACTTAGGTATCAGTCTAAGTAGTGGTTTCTTTTGTAAATTAAACAGTGATGAGCTGTCTCAGAAACATTTCTCTGAAACATAACCTTATCACCATGTTTTCAGTATTACCTAAGCATTCTTACAGATATATATAGTTTCAAACACTAGAGAAAAGTTTCTTGTTATTTGAAATTACATCTTGAGCAAGATGAAATATGATAGTGAGATAATCATAAACACGAAAAAGCATCCTGAATTTGAGCAAAGACTTTTCAGAGAGACAAGTTTTGGGAGAACCTTAGCATCACAATTAAGCTTGTAACATAAATGGCTCCAGGAATAGTCAATTAATCTTAGCTAAGTAATATGAAGATGATATTGGCAGTAATTATGATTTTAAACTAAACCACCTCCGAAAGCCTCATTCTCTCAGTCAATTCCTTTGTCTTTAATTAGATATAAGCAGATGAAGCCCAAAGGATTTCACCAAGAAGATAAATGTAAACTAGTCAAGTGTGAAATAACATATGAACTGTTCTTTGTCACTTGTTTACTTGAGCATCTGGTCTCAGATACTGTTACATTGTTACTGAACAGTGATAAAAACAAATTCAAAGCATTGACATAAACCATAGATGTTTGGGCAATTTTGATCGTCTCTGACTGTCTTTACAGAACAAGACAACCTTCATTGTAAGAAATAACCAGACTAGAGAGAGGCTGAGCAGTAGCCAGTAGCATTTATCATGCTTATGGAATAACAAACTAATAGTCTTCCTGTACTTTCTTCCTGGGAACACTGATAAACATCTTTCAATGCCTGAGAGTAGGAATATATTTTTGAAAAGTATTCACCTCTATGGGTTTTAAGATTCAAGGAACTCTCCTTCCTTCACTTCAAGCTGAGTAGTCATGACAGCAGTTTCAATCTCCTAGCCATGCAGCAACATTAATACCCAGTGATGTCTAAACTGATGAGTCCTTCTGAAAGGATCTTTTCCTTCCTGCTGGTAAGCATATGTTTATTGATCCAACAAATGAGAAAAAAGGGTCCTTATCCTCAGGAGCCTAGATTAATGATTTCTGTTTTAAATAAAATGTGCCTGGCCTACCTGATTAAACACAATGTATGAAGGGCCTTATTATTTCTCCATTGCAGGCTGTGAAATGTGGGAGGGACAGAGAGAAAATACAAAATAAGGAACCTCATTACATTATACTCTGCAATTCCTCTGAAAAACTGAATGTCACTGGCTCTGTCCTTTGCATCTCCAATGCGTGCTCTTCATGTGTTTTTTTTACAGTGTCACTGTACAAAGTACTTCCCTTTAGGAACACAGGTTGAGAGCACTCCAAGCTTTGGTCACTGATCTGACTAGCACATATGATGACAAATTAGGTACATTACGATTTGGCACTGACATCTGAAGTCAGTGATATAAGTAATTGCACTCAGAAACACTGTCTTTGCTTTGTGCTTGCTCCAGTAATAATACAAAATTTGAATGATCCCTCCTCGATGTCCACACAAATCTTCAGGTATATAAATGAGGTACATTTTTAGTCTTCACAACTGTGTAATTTCTCAACCCGGTCAGTATAATTTGATCCTGGTAACTGCAAACTAAGAGCTCACAATCTCTGTCACTCCATTATGACAGCGTCCAGTTCACTGCAGCCTGTCCTATGAAATATGAATGTTCCTCCCTTTGCTTTTTTTCACAGTAGCGCAATCAAGGAATCAGAAGAATGAGATTATCCCAAAGGGGATTGGACCTCAAAACTGGTTTTGCTCCAATTACTGATTTTTCTTCTAACCTGCATTGGGATTTTGACTGTTAATTGAATAAACTAGCCAGGAATGGGTTTCTGATGTTTAAAAGATAGCATGCCTGAATCGGTTAAACTGGTTAAGGTTTAGCTTAAAATTAACCTGGAAGAAATAGACATTAGAATAATTTATGTAAACATATTTTATGCAGTAGTGGAATGGATTTGCCAGAGAGACAGTAGAATTGAGCACTGCATTGTTTATTCTGTAAAAGTAACATGACTACAGTATATTACATCTGAAAAGTTAAGTACATAGTACTCAGGCTTTGTTTTGGGAATTGCTCTGTTGTTACTTGATACAGATTATTTCTTTCTTCTTACAGTACTCCAAGGCTGACTATGTTTTTGTGGTTCCTTATGTACCTTAAGAGAACTTTTTGCCCCATTTGGCATTAAATAAATAAATGTCAAAAAATTTAAATATACAGGATAGCATCAAAGTACATGATATTAAAAATGCATTTCTTACTTTTGGTCTTACACAATGATGCGGTTCTGGACCACTTAAACGAGCTTATAATTTGAAAGTAAGACATTGTAAAGGGTATTTTTCATATTCTCTCTTCTCTTTTTTTCTCATTAAACACACAAAACATATTAAAAAGAGAGGTGGAATGCTCTTGGAATTGCATTTTGAGTCTTTCTGTTTTTTCTAACAGCAATATTAACTGAGTTTATTATGGTAAAATTAAACTAACAAAGTTATACTTAATTCAGTCTAAATGCATTAATTTATTTCTGCAGTAGATATGTGAATAAAAAATGTTACTTTTTAAAAGCAGATAACATTCTCTCACTTTCTCTGGAAAAGTGAACACTCACTCTGGAAGATTAAAGCATTAATTTATTTATGAAACATCTGCAAACTTAAATCTGAATGTCTATTTTTTCACATAAGTTGCATACTTGTTATTGAATGAAAGATGGGAATTAATTATTTGAATGTCTAATGGTAAATTACTTTGAAATATCTATCAATTAAAATCAGCCACTTACTGTGAACAGTTTGGCTTACTTTCCCATATAGACTGCTTATTGTTTGATTATTGCTGATTTTATTTTAATTACACATAGCTCCATGCATAAGCCAGTGACTGTTATCAAAGGCAGTGGAATATCTTTCCCTAGTTGTGACCATGGCTCTTTAACATTATATTCTGTTCTGTACTCGTTATACACTATAGTCCATGCTGTGCTGAGATGCCCTGTATTACAGCTATCACTGCTTCAATGCTTTCATAGTCCAAAATAAGTTGACAAAGAGGTTTCTCTTTTCTCTTCTGTAATACAGTGAAGGTATAGCTAGGCACAGTGCATAAATATTTTATATAAGGATGTGAACAGTGTGACCACCAAAGACACAAAGATGTGTGTAATTTCACATACAAGATATGTAAATGAAAGAAATGGGCAAGATAAGTCCCAGGAACTGCAAAAAGGCTGAATAGGGAATAGGGAAGGGAGAATTTTTTTAAATGTTAAACCCATAGGAAGTGGGGTGATGATAAGGAAGTGATGGCATATAAAAGGTGATTTTTATGGTTAAAAATAGTGTTTTGTGACTGAGAATTTGCTCTACCAAACAGTGTTATTGTGCTCTTTGTACCCGTTGCAATTGCCATGAAAATAATATGAGGCATTACATCCAGAGCAACCTACATAATTTAGATTTTATTATGTATTTGTATATCATGACTCAGCCTCTACAAGCTCAGTAAAAATGGTGCATTAATGATGTCTGTGCTTGTCATATTTTCCCCATGCTCACCTACCCATCAGCATGGTAGGCCAGTGTTAAAGGCAGGAATACAAATTTGAGCATTTAAGAAAAAAGGAACAGCATAGCAGCAATGCACAAAGAAGGGTGGAATTAACTGTCAGTACATCAGACCTGGAGGAGAGTTCAAATCATTACAGAATCCAGAAACTAAAGTTTGGTTTTGTTCCACAGGTTTATGCACAATTCTAAGTGATACAAGGAAAGCATTTATATAGAGTTTCATGGTTAGAAAAATAATTTGTAATGATAAAATTCTCATGCATTTTTTTCTTGCCACTGCACTGAAGCTGTTTTAGCATTTTTCTGAACAGCCGTAACTAGCTGGAAAATAATCTTTTCTTACTGTCTCCACTCCTCTATCTCTATAGGGGTTTGCTGGGGAAGGTAAACAAACTTCAGTAGTACCATCATAACCATATGACAATGATAGCTAGCTGAAAAGTGGAGCTTCCAGTTTATAAAAGATAAAGGGGAGATTTTTATTTATTGTTTTATTTATTGCTTTTCTGTACCTTATGTTCGTCCCTACAGTCTGAAAACTACCAAAATTATAGTTGCTCATGAATAGAAAAACTAAAAAAACTGGCATAAAAACACCACAGTTGGATGTTTCTGGTAGGTAATGGGCTCTCCAGGCTCTGCAGCTTTTTGGTGAAGCTGCCTTTCCCTTCTGGCTGACATACTTTACAAGTGACAAGCTTACCAACTGCACTGTGCATCAGCCTTCCCTTCTTCTTCGCACTTCTGTCCTATCACAACACATGAAATGACAAGGCTGACACAAGATCCACCCAGGTTTGGATTTTTTTTAACCTTTTCTTATACTTAGATTTACTGCAGACTCTTTTTGACAACTTGTTCTGTATATCTGCTCTGTGGGCCCTTGGCTTCCGTGTCCCTCTGTCCCTTGACTCCATTGCAGAGCCAGTGACCTTAGGAACACTGTGTTCTAGCACAGAGATGGAGCTGTTTGGTCTGGATTACCAGGACAAAAAATTGTATCGCTTTGGAAATCTCCCTGGGAGTGAATATGAACTTCATGGACCCAAGGTGTCTAAGTGCATAACATTTCACTTAAAAAACTGTTGTGATTGGTTTTGGGTTTTGGTTTTTTTTTTGGTGCTGAAATTTCACTTTTCCAGGAGCTATACTACATATTGTAATTGTAGTAATTATGCTAAGATAACAGGCAGTATTCATAACCTGATATTGTAACTCTTTTTCCTTCCAAAAACATCTACCAGTAGGCCAGGATAGTGAAAAACAAGAACTACTCAGATTGTTCATTTCTGTTTCTCTGGCTGTTTACTATTTTTTTATGACAAGGTAGTTTATAATTTTGAAATCTCTTCTCTTACTGGGCTCCATGTTCACTGTCACTATTTTCATTCTTGGAATTATGTACAGTTCAGCTGTAAAGAATACTACAAAATGCAATAAACCAAACTACTGGTGGAGATGCACTCTTTTTTAAGTATGATTACTTGCTTTTTTGAAAAGGTTTGATTTGACATTTTGTCACCTCTTAAATATCTCTACACAGCAGTTTAATTATCTTGAAAATTATTAAACAATTACCCTTTTATTCAGAAATTATGGCTGAATTTTTATTATAATCTAAAATGTTGATTTACGTTGTAAATAATAATATATATCAGATCAACTGTAACAGTAGATGCAACAGAAAATTTCAGCTCACTTCACCAAAATGCTTACCGTATGACTGCATATTTTAATGGCATGTTTATATAAGATTACGAGTTGAATCGCTCAGCCAAAATGCCAATTTTAAGCTATAGCTAGCTAGAATATGTATATGGTGACAATATATGTACAGGTATGTACAAATAAATGAAAAAAAGAAGGAATGTGTGTGTGCTAGGCTGAAATAATTTAGATAGGAAAATGCATCTGAAAAACTGTAACAAAAAAAGTATACTATCCCCCCAGCTGGATTTCTTAATTTTATTTTTACTAATGTATAACACTGTCTTTAATGAGTCCTTAATGAGGTCAGTGATGTTACCTTGACGTGGTACCAACATTAAATGAGAATTGTTTTTTTACTCCAATGAGGTAATAAACTAGTTGACACTTGAAAACATAGTTGCCAATTTTAAGTAGACAGAAAGAATTGCTCAAAATATGAGGTTCTGTGTATTTCACTGTATTCAACGAAGTGTTCACTGAATAGATTCTTAAATGATAATAATACAGAAATATCACAAATTTCAAATTTCTTTCACTCATCAGTAACACCTATTTGCTCAGTTAAAAATTTTGTCTTCACTCAGTGAAAAAGAAGAAGCAAGGTTAACATGATAATGAAGGACCCTGAATGCACACAGTTTAGCGGTCCGTCAAATTTGCAGTAAACCTCACCTTGAATTTGCTAATGGTGTGAAAACAGAATAATTAAATGCTCTATTCTCCAGCCAAGTTGCCTCTTTGCATGATTGATAGCCATTTAAATTCAGCAAAATGCAGCATTTGCCGTGGAAAAAAAAAAAAAAAGAAAGAAAAGAAAAGGCATTTTAGAAGTACTTAGGAAAAGACTATCTTCCAAATGCACTTTCTCTCGGTGGAGGTTATCTGACTGTGGACTTGGAAGTTTTGTTTATGATCCACTTCCACTGCCTGAATGAAAGTTGAAAACGTAAGGCTGGTTGGGGTCATGTCCAAGCTTGATGGATCAACCCCTCCCACCTTCAGCTCTCCCTAAACTGACACAGTTGAATTTCTGATGATGTGGCTCATTGTCTCTCCATGGTTGCTTGGGGAATCAAGTTTAACTCATTGTGACAGGCTGTGTGCTGTGTGCCCTTGTGGTATTTACATCTTCATAATTGTGCAGCACTAATGTTGAGCAGCCAGGAGTGAGAAGCAAATTATTCAGAGGTTCTCCCCTCAACACTTTAATTCCAGACTTTATTATCTTAACAAAAATAAATAAATAAATAATAATAATAACAAGAATGGATTGTAGTTTGCCTGAGAGAAAATATCACGTTAGATCTTGTTCAAACAGCACACAATATTCCAGGACTCATTTCTGTTCATTGTTTTTTCCTTTTTCATTTTTTTAAATTTATCCCATTGTGCTCTTTGATATCTTTATGTGGTCCTCAATATTTTTATCAGTGACATAGAAAGTGGAATCGGGTGTAACCTCATAAAGTTTGCTGTTGACTCCAAGCTGAGTGGTACAATTGACACCATAGAAGGGAGGGATGCCATCTAAAGAAACCTGGACAAGCTCAAAAAATGTGCCCATGAGAACCTAATAAGGTTCAAGAAGGCGAAGTGCAAGGTGTTGCACTCAGGTGGGGCAATCTTAGATATGTGTGCAGACTGGGAAAACTCATTTAGAGTAGCCCTGTAGAGAAAGACTTTGGACTCAGACAGTTGAAAAGCTGGACACAAGCCAGCAGTGCACTCTTGCAGCCCAAAGGGCCAACTGGGCTGCATCAAAAAAAGAGGTGGCCACAAAGAGAGGGAGGTGATTGTCCCCCTCTGCCCTTGTGAGGCCCCATCTGGAGTACTGTGTCCAGGCCTGGGGCCCCCAGTACGGGAAGGATGTGGAGCTGTCGGAGCAGGTCCAGAGGAGGACCATGAAGATGATCAGAGGCTTGGAGCATCTCTCCTGTGAAGACATGCTGAGGGAATTGGGCTTATTTAGCATGGAGAAGTTAAGGCACTGGGGAGACCTCGTTGCAGTCACTCAGTATTTGAAGGAAATATTTGAAGGAGGGAGAAAGACTTTTTAGATGATCTGATAGAAATAGGACAAGGAAGAATGGCTTTGAACTAAAAGAGGGAACGTATAGATTAGATGTTAAGGGGAAATTATTTACTCAGAGGGTGGTGAGACACTGGAACAAGTTGCCCAGAGAAGGTATAGATCCTTTTTTCTTTAACAGAAGAATTCCAACCTGCAACCACAGTCACCACACAACATATCAATATTTTTTTTTAAAAAGTTTGTGATTTTTTTTTTTTCATGTTGCTTCTTCTAAGAGTTTGAATGATCTAGGGATTGAGAATACAAATTATACATATATACCCCATTCCCAAATACTGTCTTAATTCCAGGGGTGTAACCAAGTTTTCTTTCGCCTTCCTTTTGCCTACTGCATTTTTAATGGGGTTCATTAATTTCTCTTTTTTTTATATTTGTATATTTTTAATTTGATCACAATTGGTATAATACCCCTAATTGTCTCTTTCAGACATCTATGCCTAGAATCTCAGTCTTTAATTTCCCAGAGTTTCTAGCAACTAAACTTTATGCAAAAAGTATGTTTGCCATCATCATAGCATCATCAGATCAAGATTCGTGTAAGCCCAACCTTTTCAAAAAAAGTAGGATTTCTTCAAAGGACTTAAGGAGAATATGAGTGACTATCCATCTAATCAGGACTACAGATGGGAAAAGACGACTTCCACTTATTTCTCCAGAATATACATGTTAGTACATGGATAGGAAACCAAAGTGAAGAACTCAAGTTCTTCAAATGTTGAGCAGAGACATAAAAAGAGATAGGCAGTCCAGATGGATGGAGTTGGTGAAAAAGGTGAGATGGTATAGACTGTTGGTAGTTGAGCAAATTAAACTGTGAAAAGATTGATAGAAGAAAACTTCTTAATATATAGCATCACTGGAAAAATGAAATAGTGTAAACACATAAGTCATATTTCCAGGCTTCTGATAAACATATGATGGCTACTGCAGCCTCCTTTAAAGTACTGATATTCCCTTTGCTTGTTTATATAATATCCTAGTAACTAGGAGGGATTCTTTTCGTCTGTTTCATTTGGTGGTGCAAGGGACTATTCCTCTCTCTGTCATTCATTTCACTGTGGCTGCTTTAACAAGTAAATTAGTAAATACCATTACTAGACTGAAAACACTATACAGGTCATTTGCACAGGGTTCATTGCATTGGTGTATAAATGCTTACCACACTGAGCTACCTCTGATGCAATAGAAAAGTTCCTAATTAGTTCATACCAGGAGAATTAATTTTAAACTTTCACTGTGCTGTGAAGCACTGAGAAACCTCACATGACTGTGCCACAAAAAGGCACTCAGTTTACTTACAGGACAAAGTAATGCATTTTCAGAACTTAAATCAAATGAAAAGGTTTCTGAAATCTTAAATTTGGATTTAAGTATCTAAGTTACTACTGAAGCTGTACTTCGGAGTCAACACACTTTGTTAGACTTAGCTTGAGAAAGCTATCATATTTATCAGAATTTGGATCTCTTTCATTTTCAAAGTAACTAATCACTGATCAGCCCACAACAAAGAGGGCTGCTAATCCCATTTTCAGCATTATGAGCAAGGAGATCATTTTAAATTAGATTGAGAAAGAAGAGGAAGAAGCTAGACTTGATTTTGTTGGAAAAGAGAAACTTTGCTGTGACTGAAAAGAACATTTCTGTACACTCACAGAAGACCAAAGAGATTAACCTCAATCAACCAGTTGAGAACTCGTTTAAATGGTATGAAAATTAGTAGTTGAAAAAGAAATGTGAGCAAAGGAAAACAGAGAGAGAATATTTTGTGCATTAAGCTATATGCTGATAGCGTAAGCTGAATTTGCTGCCACTGAAGAGTTTTGAAGCACCATATTGGGGCTTTTCCAGCACAACAAAAGAGCTCTGTGGTATTTTTGCTGGGGTGAGGGCTGGCCCTGACTTCCCAGACAAAAAAAATCAGGAGATCTATCAGGAGCAATATATAACATGCCAGTATTCTTAGTAAGATGTATCATGGGGACAGTGACTTGTGTGGACTGCTTGCCATTAGTATAGAATTGTACTTATCTCCTGATAGTAAAATTCCACTTTTAGAGATTATGCATGTGTCTCTTTGTTTCAATTTATGTTTAACAGAGAAAAAAAATGAGGGAGAAAATGTGCATGTGCACACAAACAGGTAGGTAAAATAAGCTATGATTAGCCTTAGGCTTGGCACTGTGATTTCAAAGGTGTTACCTAAATATAATGTATTAACGTTACAGAAAATGGTGAGGCCTGAGACAATACAAATTGCAGCAAGTATAACCCACCTTAAAAGCACCATATTAACTAACTTAAGCGTCCAGAATTTTCCACATCCTTACTCAGAGTTAGTCTAAATATCCATTAGCATGTTATCGTAATGTCACTTCGCATAAATGAAAGAGTACTAAATGAATGAATAAATTCACATTTTCATTAGTAGGTAGACTTTAATTCACTACCATAAATCTTCCCAATCACAGTTAAAATGTCTGGAGTAGTAGAGTTTAAGAGATGCAGCAATCAAATAATCAAATGTTATAAATAAGATACAACTGTAAAAGGTCAGGTTCTGCTTTCCACAGTGAGGAATCTTATTGAAATGTTCACCGTGAGATAATAACAGTATCAGAAAGCTACCTTTAATTATATTTTCTGGAATCTAAATATTTCACTCACAGAAAAAGGTATAATTTGAGTGAAACTTGTGAAGTAAGCCTTGTAAATGTCAATAGCTTTCTTATGGGATATTAAGACTTCTATTTTCAAGAACAATTTATTTTCACTATTACAATAGAATAATTTGGATTTCTTCCTAGATAGCAGAATTGCCAGTGCCAAGTTAGGCACTTTGGGCTGTATTTAGGCAATTTTGAATGACAATAAATTCAAGAGCAGCCCAGAAATCCTCCTCAGAGTCCAAAGGTGATAAAACACTGCTGGAAAGAGTGGAAAGAGATAAGCCAGACAGTCATTGGTGTCACTGCACAGACTCTGCTTTCTGTACACACACAGCTAAGTACTGAATGACATGTTGAGTAGATAGAAGCATGTTCTGTGAGAAATGCTGAGGAAATTGTAAGAATGTCGTAGTATCACCTAGAATTGAATTGTTTTCTTTAGAGTATCTGCTATGATGCTGTTTTTGGTTCTTGGAGAAAAACAATGTTGATAACACACTGATGTTTGCAGTTGCTGCTAAGCAATGTTGTGTAGAGAAAAGGCTACTCACAATGAAGGGCCCAAGGAGCTGGGCAGGAATAGAATTAGGACAGCTGACTTAAATTGACCGAAGGGATATTCCATACCATATAAAATCAGGAGGAAGGAGTTTTGAAGGAGGGGAAGTTGATTTTTCTTTTTGTCTTCCACTGCTCAAGGGGGCTAGCTGGGCATCCATCTGGGGGTGGTAAGTAAATCCTTGTGCATCGCTTGTTATATGCGTTCATAGAGAGACAGAGAGACAGAGAGAGAGAGAGAGAGAGAGAGAGAGAGAGGGTCATAACTATTATCCTTTTCTTTTTCTCTATCTTAGTAAATAATTTTATCTCAAGCAACAAGTTCTCCATTTTTTTTCTCAATTCTCTCCCCCATCCCACTGGGACGACATGAGTGAGCGAATGCCTGTGTAGTGCTTAGCCACCTGCTGGGTTAAACCACAGCAAGAAAGCACTGCAGTCTTATTCTCAAGGGACTTATCACCTATCAAGTGTTATTTAGGATTCAGAGCCAGGAATATTACCACAGTCAACAGTATATGTGAGGTCATTTCTTTCTCAAAAATATCAAAATATCTTGGCAGTTTTTACCAAACATTTTGGTGGCTAGCACAGTCTTCTGAAGTACAGAAGGTCAGATTCAGGTTCTTCTTTGCAATCTACAGCATGAAGTTCTGATCTGCTGTCTCTCAGGACAATATTTTCACAGAAGGACTATTAAAATACTCTGAGGCAGCTCTCTATCAGGTTTCCCCACTAAATCTGCTTTATTTTCTGTAACTAACTGAATGATCACCAGAAAGGATTTGAGTATGACTCTTCCACATGTGTGCTTTTATTGCCAAGCTACACTGTTGGTCCTACCTTTCTGCCATCATCTACGGAATATTTAAATATTTAAAACACTTCAAAATTTGTTCAAAACAGATATGTTTTAATGGGGAAGAAACAGAGAAAAAAATCCTTCCCAGAATGCCTGCTGCTCAGTTGAGAACATTCATGTCAAAGAGACAAGCTAAAATCTTTTCTTCCTATAGTATATGGATAAGCTAGAATTTTAATCTCTTAGAAATGAAACAAACTATGGGGGATCAGAGAGGCAGGCACTGATCTCCTCTCTCTAGTGACCAGCAATAGAACCCAAAGGAACAGCATGATGCTGTGTCAGGAGAGATTCAGTTTGGACATCGGGAAAAGGTCCTTCACCAAGAAGGTGGTCAGGCTCTGAAACAGGCTTTCCAAGGAAGTGGTCATGGCACAAAGCTTGCCAGAGTTCAAGAAGCATCTGATCATAACTTTCAGATGTATGGTCTGATTTTTGGGAGGTCCTGTGTGGAGCCATGAATTGGACTTCATGATCCTAACAGGTCTCTTCCAACCTGGGATATTCTTTGTTTCTAGGCTTCTGTGATTAAACTGAGCAAAGCAGACTTTCTTCACTCATTGTCAGATGTTTTCCCAGTATGTCTGTTGGACTGGATCTAGCAGGGAAATACTTGCTTTGCAAATTTTGCTAGGGCTAAAGGTAACATAAATCTTAGATATTATAAAATTCTGTACATAGCAGCAGAAATGCAGATTTTTAGGGAACCTTTTGAAATTGTAATATGGCAGGCATCTTGTATTTTAAAGAGATAATTTATTGTCTAAATTCTCTTTGGTGGACTAGCTCAAGTATTTTGCTATTGTTTTAATTCAGCATAATTTTTTCCTATCCCATCAAACACTGCTGTGGAAAAGCGTTCGGATTTTGTGATTTTCTCTTTCCCTCAAGAGAAGCAGCTCTCTGTGAAGAATAAAGAGTATAAGCTTCATACAGCCCTAATACCTGCAAGCTTTTGCCACATCAGTTTCTGCTGAGCAATCTGGAATATTTGCAATTTAGTTTGCTTGTGACACAATCTTCACTGACAGGCTATGAGTGCTAATGGGTTTCTCTTCTTATGCAGTGAAATTAAATAGCATCTCCAGGTCCCATCAGAACACTGACGGTATTATCTGTGTAAGAAAGCAGGCCAGACAACATCACCAATGTGCCAAATGTTGGCAAAGGTTTCTCATACATTAAGTGTTTCTCTGCAGGGTGCCTGGGGGCTGCCAGTAGAATTCTCTGAGCAGGGTAAAGCTGTCATCTTCACTTGATTAATGTTCCTTTGTGGTCAAGGAGCAGAAGATACAACAGCTAAAGTACTACTGACTTACCATGAGCAACATAAATTGGCAAAAACACAATGCAGATTACCACTACACAGCCTGAGGTATCACAATCCAAGTGTGAGCAAAATGAAGTTCAGAGCTTAATGGCCTACCTTGGAGCTATGCAAATAGTCTGCCCAATCAGGCATTCCTTGTCTGCATAATGCCTGTTAGTGATTTCAATCACATCTGCTGAGCTGATTTTGTACGTACATCAGTTGCTGTTCAGCAAGGCCATCATGCAGAAGTCTTGATCTCTCCAAATACATTCTTTCTTAAGGGAATGCTGCAGAGAATTTTTGGAATCATAAATTCACCAGATGCATGGCTAGAACTGTAAATGATGTGTATAATGCATGGTGGGTTGTTGTTGTTTTAAGACACTTTTAGTGTCCTTTCCATCTTGAGCAAGAAGGGTAAAATATTTTTAAATTCAAATGAGAATTTTTTCACAAAAACCACATGAGCTTTTGGAAATAAATTATGACATGTTCATTGTAATTTGATCATTTTTCTTTCCTCAGCCAGTGTCTACAGGAAGAATCAGATTATCTTATCTGAACTTAAAATCTAGCCACTGCTCAAAGAGAAGAGAAGTTAACATTGTGAAAAAGGTAATTATTCTTATGTATACACAAGTTTGGAAAGTATTCTCAGCTGTTTTAAAGCCTGCTTCTTAAAACTTGTCAGACAAACATATTTTGTGTCATATCTCCAGAACAGGGACAAATTTACAAAAGTTCCTATTATTCTGCACAAAATATGTATGCGTATAACTTTTTGTATTTAAGTGTTTAAATAGATTGTAATGGAGCATAATCAGTTATCAGCCTGATGGATTCATTCTGGTGATCACATCAGAATAAAGTGTCGCATAAAAATAGTAGTGTGTCAGAAAGAAGTCTGCTAGCTGATAGGAGAAGGTAGTGCTACTTCTGCTGTTGGTATGGCTAATCTTGTCTTTCAGGAGCATCTTGACAATTAACGTATCTATCTATCATGCTTTCTGCGTGAATGGGAGAGGTGGAGTCAAGGTCTCACGACAACTGCAGACCTCTCTCCCTCCATGTTGACATAGTTCAGCCACACGTAAGGAATGTGCCTTTGTTCTGTTGGGGTGCACAGTTATGGAGAAGGATCCCCTCCTGCATCTGTCACCATGATGAAACTACCTGCTTCTTGAAACCACACTGGTATTAAGGAGTTTTATCTGTGCTGGGGTTTGTCTGGCAATACTTCAACCTCCACCATTTTGAAACTGCTCTTGTTCCTTTTTTGGATTAAGGCAAGTACTGCTTTTGTGTGCTAAGGAAACGTACCTTATACCTCTCTAATTTTGTTCTTTTCTATAAAGTAATCCAACATTATCTCAGCTACAATCGTTTACTTAAACTTTATTACTTCTTATCTATTTCTTTTTCTTCTGCCTTGAGCAGTCTCCGTACCCTGTAAAGAGGTCCCTAAACTGCAATACAGAGAGTAAAATTTTGATGTTAATGAAAAACTCTCATTGTATTCCATGGATTGGATGGAATCCATGGAATACAATGACCTACCCTTTCAACAATTGTTTTATGTAATGTTTCAGTTTGTTCCTCTTGAATTTAACATCTTCCATGCTTTCCTCAACATACTGCTTACTTTCTCTTTCTTGTTTTCTTTCTCTTTCTTTATTTTCATGCTATCTGAAAACCACTTTCCCATGTCTCTCTGCCTCATTGGCTTACCATTCCATTGCAATTCTCAAAGGAAAAATACATAGTTTCTCTTTTACCTAACTGGGACCTCATTCTGATCTTTCAGTAATTCTGTATCAGTGTAAAGAATATTTATTTCAGTAGTGTTAATTTCAGTTTACACAATTGGAAGTAGTATTTGGCTATGGACATAATTTCCTTCATTCTGTTGTATTATCATCTTACTCTGAAAGAGTATTGTCTACCTCCATAAAGCCTTTGGGATGCAATTTGTATAAACCACACCGTACATAATAAAGTTGAATTGTTATGTTTTGACTTGCATTAAAGATAAAGCACTAGATTTTCATCCCAGACTTAACTAGATTTTTCTGTTTATATTGATTTGTTTAGGCAGCCAAATGTAAAGAATGTGACAGATGCCTATAATAGCTTATGAATATTATACGGTCTATTCACCTGATTATTATAGTTGTGTTTTTCTTGCAGATTGCAAGATGGTCAATTCAAGACAAGTCCTTTCAAAATAGGCCACAGAGTTTATTCCCAAACTGCAAGAGATATTGCATGTACTGCAAAGCATGAAATTTAGCTGTAGCTAGTCAGATTTCCTAACCTGAGTTATAAAATTAAGACCTGTTGTAGATAAGAAACAATCTGCAAACTCTTGGGAGAACAATAGCTGAAGGATAGTAGATAGATAAGCAGACTTCCTAGAAACAAACTGAACACTAACCTGCATGGTCCTTAGAGAAGTCAGGGCTTTGTGCATATTCTTGTAGACTTTGCAGTAAATTAGAGAGAGATAATGGGTAGGGGAGGCTTTTGTTTTTCCTGGTTAGCTAACATGGTTATCACACAACACCTTATTTTAAAGATTCAGTGTAAAGATTATAGCATTTGCTAGAACATTCTGTTACTGCTTTAGTCCCAGCCTGCCTCAGATGCCTTGTTTCCTGATCATCATCTCATTTCTGCTCAACATATTTTTATTAACATCTGTCCTATCGTCTGTTCCTTTCTCCATTCCTGACTCAATCAAATAACTAAACAAGAGCCTCTATTGTCCTATTCCTTTTTCCCTAAATTCTAAGGTCATTCTTCCCATCTGTTCCAGAAGGATTTTTCCTTTTTTTTGTTTTGTTTATTATTTATTGACTGATTATTATTTGGGGGTGGGGGGGTTGTATTATTTTGATATTCTATAATGTTGTTTCTGCATTGATTTGTTTCCTTCCTTTCTTTGTGATGAAATACAAGGCTCCTGGAAAAATGTCTGTAAGAGAATGAACACTGTGCAATTTATTAAACTTTTACTTCTACCACTGTACTGCTGGTACCAGTTGAAAACTGGGAAATCATTCAGTTCTTTGGAGTAGGGAAGTGGCTAAGTAGAGGAGTATAGGCAGAGAACAAGAGGAGTCAGGCTGAAAGTAACTTTGATTTGTAGATGTGCAAGGCCAGACTCTTCAGTGGTGCACTGCAATAGAACAAGGAGCACTGACCAAAAACTGGAATATAAAAAGTTCCACACAAATACGTGGAAGAACTTATCTATAATGAGGTTGACAGAGCACTGGAACAGGCTGCCCAGAGAGGTTGTGGAGCTTTCTTCTATGGAGATATTCAAGACCTGTCTGGATGCCTACCTGTGTGACTTACAGTAGGAAACTTGCTTTATCAGGGGTTTGGACTCGACTTCTAGAGGTCCATTCCAACCCCTGCAATTCTGTGATTCTGTGAAATATTGTAAGTATTTCTTGTCAGTATGATCTATTTTTAATTTATATTGTTCCTTTATTAGTAAATCAATCATAAGCTGGTTTGGACTTCTTTTTTCCTATTATCTTTGACATTCAGGTACTCACTGAGAGGTATAAAAGAATAATTTTCACTGGAGCTTACTTGTAAACTGCTAGCTTTGTGCATTCGTTGTTTGGTATTTACTATTCACAGCATGTAACAGATCACCTAAGCCTGATGTTTCTGCTCCCTGACTAGAAAACTAAGAATTCACAAGCAAGACACTAACCAAGGCCTTATAATGAACTTCAAATGAGATTTTCATACCAACCGAAATCAAATTACATTAAAGAAGTAAACATATTATCCACAAATATAAAAATAGATGTCCAGTTACTCATGGGGGAATGAAAAAGTTACCTACATAGTTCTACAGTCAGAACTATGCATACAACCTTCTGAAACTACATTGCGCTTAATATCAAAAAAGGCTTTTATCTAAGTAAATTTATGCCAGTTAATCTCAGTCCCAAATTTCTGATATTAAAGAAACACTTTTAAACTCTGAAAAAGTCAATGGGAAGTAAATTTAGTAATATAGTTTGTGTATTGTATGGAACATCTACTTATCAGACTTAATACTAGCTTTAAAGGCGTTTTGGTTTTAAATAGCATAAAAGACCAGGTTCAGTTGGACTTTTTTTCTTTTTTTTCCAGTGTCTATCCATCCATCTGTCTTTTGTCATTTATATATAAGGAAAGAATTTCAAACTAAAATTATAAAAGGAAAAAAATATGAAAGCATAAAATTAAATGTGTTATACACAAGGCTCTTCGAATTAAATTTTTAAAAAGTCTGATAAAGTAAGGTTTCTCAACTCAAGAAGGTGAATATGCCATAGATGTAATCAGAATTAAAATAACAATGCTATTTGCCTTCCCACATGTCAAGAAAGCCAATGAATATCTTGCAGCTTGACTTCCTTTTTCCATGCTCTTAACTAAATAATGAAACTCGTAAATAATGAGAAGTCTTTTCTTTTATACATAAATTTATTCTAGTAGGTGAAAGAAATGAGACTTAAGAAGACACAGACTTTTAGTCTTATTTCACGGAAATAAATGCAAAGATTTCTGAGAGGAAATCATCAGCGGGAAGAAGCTGGACATTATGTGATGTCTGACAATTGTATTTGAGTTACCAAGAGACAAACAGGAAATAGTTCTGTTTGAGCCAGATAACGTGCTTTTTGGTGAAGGTAGAAAGATAACCTTGATGACCTAAAAATATTATTTCCTACACCCATGTAGGGAAAATCCCTACAGTAGGTTACTCCAAAAGTGATGCCTCCTATTTATTTTCAGGGAAATTACAACACATACAGGGAGCACCATAACATTATTTGATAGAGCGAATACTCAGCTACAAAACTCTATTTTTCAATGTAGTTACCACCACTAGTTATGCATTTTGAGCAATGATGGGCAAGAGCCTGCATGTTGCTCTCAACTGCACCAGAGAACCACTGTCTCTATCATCAGTGCTGAAACACACCACTCCCTGCCTCACTGTTCTCACATCTGCTCTCTAATCTCCACAGACATTCAGCAGGTGTCTGTGAGTGTCAGTGGATGCAGTCTTTTCTGCATGGAGGAATTCAGTGGCACACCTTTAATATCAACTCTAGCACAATTGCCTGAAGCAGCAAGGAGCAATGTCAGAGATTTATGCATTCCTTATTCTTTCCAGAATGCATCCTTGCTGCTTATGTATACCTGATTTGACATTTTGATGGATACAGGTCAGACAAACACTGCTGGTCAATAATTTCATTTATTCATAAGTGGTTTCAACCATGACTAATTTATTATTCTGCACATCTGTGTAATTTGTCCCCCTCTGCTCTCAGTCCCCTAATGTAAATGGTTCTGGATAAATTATAAACAATAAGGACAAGACAAAAAAAAAATTAATGGAAATTTCTGCTGCGATTGCCACAAACAACTTTATTACTCATTTTAGTCAAGACTGTTCCTTGACTGTAAGGAATTAATATCTCTCCTGCTTAGAATACCCTTAGCGCTGTCATAATTTCTTCAGTGTATCTGAACACTCCTCTTCTGTGAGCCAGAAAAAAAATTTTTACCATCACCTTGCAGATGAGAAACTGTTTGTGCAAGAAAAGATATGAAATCTGCTGCTCAGCCAGGAACCTTAAGTGGTACTGTCGTCTCTCAGAACACCATTCAGATACCTATATGACTGTCTTCTGCTTTTTAGCTATATTACTCTTCTTCCAATATATAATAATTGATTATCCTGTATTATGTCAAACATCATCTTTGGAGAAAAGTTCAAGAATCCCTTTTTCCTGGAACTCCACAGACAATAAGGTTATGTGATAAGTAAAGCAGAGATTCTTATAAGAACTAAGCAGCATGATCTAAGTTCATAATTGGTATTTAGAAACTTCAGTGATAGGACAGATAGCTTTATTGGTTTTGTGGACAACTTAGGTCAGAATGAACAGTGGTGAGAGAACTATTTTCTTCCACTCTGTACTTAGAATCACTGGGAGAATTCCAACATTGTACTTTTGGAAAATCCTAATGAGCATTGCAACAATGTGCAGTACATAAGGAAAAAGTTGGAGAAACAGATTGTACTTCTCAGATACTGCTTCATTTATTTTTAAAATACAAGGCATAAATGCTTTTCAAACACATAACTTAACCCAAACATTAATATATACAAAAGTGAAATTAAAATTTGATTTCACATTAACTATGAGATGTATGAGGTATACTCTGACTAGAATAAGGTATTGAATGGTATGAACCTACAAAAGAAAAAGAGCATTGGCTTTGAAAAATTTTCTGGCTTTCAAGCCTCGACAAGCTCTTATGATTCAACCTCCGTATTTTTGATATTACATACTGTCCCACAGAAATTATTAAAACAAGTAAGATTTCTTAAACATGAATGGGTGACATGTAAGAACAATACTGTCTTTTTAATAACTCAGTCCTCTAGAGCACAGTTGCTCATATCTGATAAGATGCTTTCTCAGACAAGAAAACTTGATAGCAGATTCCCTAGACAAGTTAAACAAGGTAGATCTGATTTTTTGGACCTCAAGAAGGTAGTTAATACAATTCCTTCCTATTGTAGGCCAAGCATCTCAAAGGGCAGGAGAACTGGACACCAAAAAACAGTAATAAAAAAACATGCCTCCTTGTTCTTGAAAATCTTATTTTGTCATTAGGTATACTGCCTGTCCTCCTGGTATGGAAGAACATTTTTTTCCACTCACGCTCACACCTTTTTAAACTTCAAAGGGGTAATTACACATACTGACATCACCAGACTGGGATTCTTGTAACATGAATGCCTTCATGTGTGGAATTAAAGGTACATACAATTGAGGTTTTGTTATCTGTAATAGATTTCACTTACATCTATTTGACAAGTATCCAAGCTTGATAATAGTATTAATCCATGTTCATCATCCCACCATTACCTAGGACTCCCCCAATGAGGGTATATGAGCCCAAAGCAGATTGAAAAGGTGAAAGAGAGAGAAAGTTAACCTGGAATGAGGCGCAGATGGCTCAGGATCAGAAAGGGGGGGGGGGGATGACTACGAGCTTGAAAGGAAACAGTGAGGGCTGACTGCTCTGCATGGGAAAGCAAGCTGCGACAAGGGCTCAGGTGGAAGCAGTGTTCTCACAGACCAAGAGGCAGGATGAAGAGCAGCAAGCGCAGTCAGAATTGAGTTCAGAGAATGGTCAGGGTCAGTCACAGCACAGCATCTACAGCAATGAGACTGCTCTGAAGTGCAGGAAGTCAAAACAGCAGGCCTAACTGCTGCATAGCTACAGTGTAGCACAGGCAGTGGCAGTGCTAAAAATCTCAGTTTAAAAGCAACTCCCAGGGGAAACTAGAGACCTGTAGCCTTCTTCACAATAGCCCTTATCAGCAAAGGAACTGACCTAGGACTCAGTCAGTTGAATGCCATAATATTGCCAGCTGAACCAGGTGTATGCACTTCAAGACCTGACAGTTGAAATGCAGAAAGGCTTGAAAATAATCATGAGTATGAACCTGATCTAACTCGGGGAAACAAGTAATTTCATGTAAAATTCTGAGGAATGTAGCACTTCCTCCACAGAGCATACAAAATTCCCAGATATAACCTGTGCCAATATTATTACTGCTTCATTAAGGAAACATTTATTCCATTGCAGTGAAAGATTATTTTAAGGAAAGAACATAATGGTGATACAGGATAGTGAAATATTAGTGGATGAAAGTTTTAATCCACATTTTTCCATAGAAAGATGCAACAAACCACAGGAAAACGCAAATGGAACAGGATGCATGTGAGAGACTAATAAGTATGAACTGTGAGGTTTTAGTTAGCATTTGACTACTAGGTACAAGGAAATAACAAGGAACAAGTTCTCCTTTGGGCCATTGAGATCATTAAAAGGAGTAGAATGGCTGATAGCATATCCTTTGTTTAACAGGACTTGAGAGAGCAGAAATGCCTTGGTTACTATTAATAACCTTATTTCACTGCTCCGATTACCTATCTTTGAACTACAATTTAGGTTGATTGCACTTCCTGAAAAAAAATATATCCATTCATCTAATATAGGCTGATGTTATCATTTGCCATCCCAAATTTAGCCTTTCTATATAACAGTACTTTTCCTTCAGACAGTAGAGAAGTTATTTATTCTTCAAGCAGTCCTGAATCCTTCTGTCTAAATCTGCCTTTGGCCACGCAAATTACTGTTCATACTGTGACCTTCACAGCTTTCCAGGTTCACCTCTGAGTTTTTGGAAAGGCAAAGGGGCATGTCAGGTACATCTACATTTCCTTCTCACTCCAACCTGTAATCTCCTTTGTGTTAGAAGAAAAGTCAGTATGGGTTCTCTCTGGTATTTGTTTCCTCTTCAAACTCCTCCCCAGTGAGTGAGAAAGAGATAAAACAGTGAAGTCCCACTACTGTAAAGATACCCTGAGAAATGACAGAAAACTCAAACAGGAGGTTTCATCCTCTCCTTTCAACACATCCAGTTTTTATTTGTATAATATTAATTACACATAGGAAGCTTTACTTTTGGAGTGGCCTATTTATGGAAACTACATGAAATACATGGGAACTACAACAGCTACAAAGAGCATGACACCATTTGGTAGAGCAAATTCTCAGCTATAAAGTACTTGTTTTCAACATACTCACTACAATTAGCTATGCATTTTCACCAACCATTAACAAGAGCCTCCAGACTCAAGGAACCTCCCTGGGAACTGAGTTAATGGCACCTGAGGCCAGGCCAAGAGGTTGGCCTGCAGGTGGGCCTGGATCAGCAGGGGCAGTGGCCAGGCTGGGCAGGACATCTGGAGCTAGAAACTGGCCCTCCTACAGCCTCACTGAAGCTGGGGATTGTTACCCTGGGGCAGAGTAGAGGAGGTCCCAAGGAGACCTCTGTCAGAGAGAAGCGCCAGTTGTTCTCCATTTGCAATAAATCATCACTAAACCCCTGCAGTCTCAAGTCTTAAAGTCTTTCAGTAACATACTCAGTTAATGTTTGGGTTTTTGTTTTTTTTATGATTGATTATCTTACAGCTGTCAGGTAAGGGTTTTTTTTTGTGTGTGAATACATGTGGGGAACAAGCCAAAGTACATATAAAATAAAGCTTCAGTGTAAAGTTGAGTAAGTATCTGTGGAAAATGTTTTTCAACATTTACAGTGTTCCAATAAAAAAAAGCTTTTTATTTTTTTTTCCAGAGTTATTTTATTTTACAGCAGAATTGCAAATAGGCTACACAAGAGGATAGAAGAGAATATAGAGACAACAGATGATAAAGACAACAGGTATTGCTAGTTTTGAGGTAAAATAAAACATGAACAGAAGTTGGGACAAATGCTGTAAGTTCAAATATCAGATGTGTGTTATATTGATATATGACACACAGTTATGATACTTGGGTTATCCAAATACACCAAATCAGATTTATCCATGTCATACATATTTTTAAGGCTGACCAGAGTCTATATTCCTTCTTTAATAAGTGAACGCTTCTTACAGGAAACAGCATGAATGAAAGGTAATTAAGAGACAACTATACTATTTGTGCTATGGATAAGTTATTTAATAATATCTGTGTAAGTAAAATACATGCAAAACATGTTTAAACAATATGCATATTTCTCTCTTACCAAAACAGCATTTTGGATTTTTACCAGTTTTAAGGGGACTGGCAAGTTATAACTACATAACTTGAAGCAAGCAAACTTTTTCATGCTGAAAAGTCAAACAGTACAATGATGCAAAGACCAAAAGACAGAGCCACATTAAAGGATTTTATCTATATCAGACTGGTGGTCACTGAGTAAACAACTACAAATGCTTGCATATTTTTTTCATGATTAGATAGCTCATAGGAAAGAGAATAACAAGAATACTTTCCATATATATTAGACAACTGTGTACTAGTACAAAATGTATTGAGAACAAACAGCAATAGCTAGAAGTCCTAGCACACAAAGTTTAATTGGCCTCTCAGAGAATTGGTGGCCCAATTTGGAGGTACAGAAAGATGGGTATAGAAAAAAAAGAAAGCTTTTATAATACAACAAAAGTGCTTCTGCTTTCTCTGGAGCTCAGAAAGAAGTGAGAAGCATACCTATTAAAAGTCTGTAAATAAAGATAAATAAACAGAAACCCTCTAATCATTTTCAGACAAGCATTTCATTTATACTTGTTGATCAACTGAAGGTTGACATATGAATGAAAATATATGCAGACATTTTATACAGCAATACATACTTTTACTGTGAATACAGATAACAATGATTTTTGAAGGATCTCTATGATAAATTTAAAAAATGATTAAAAGTACTCTCACCTTTGAGGAGTTCAATAAAAGTATATAAATATAAGTACAGTAGTGCCAATAAAAGAATTGGCTCTCAGACAAGTGAAATGCAGAACGGAAGTACCAAAATATACTACAGATGTTTCGTCCAAATTCAGGTGAATTGTTTTGCTTACTTTCTGTGGGCACTCTTGTTGTGGCACTGTAGTCAAACTAATCATAGTTGGCCTTGAGACAACAAAAAACCACAGTAGGATGTAAACAAGTACTAGATCTTTTCATAAAGCGATTTCAATATGAAATGCTCCTGAATTACTGCTAAGCATGTTAATGGATATTTATTGCATTATTATGTCCCAAAATAAAATTCTAAGAAGAGAAGAGCAGAAACATTGACTCTGCAATTTAATGGTTAAACAAGATACTGTATTGTTTAGATAACCTCTTAGAAAATTATGTTTAATTTTCCAAGCAGGTTTGGTACACAAAATACATGTTGTGGAGAGAAATCAAAGTGCTCATTTACTTCATTTTCAAGGAGATGCCATTATGAAACTTAAGTAGTTCCTTTACTGAGATCACTGAACCGAAACTTTGATATTCAATTTTTTTCCTTCCATTCTGAATTTAAAAACAAACAAAACAAACCAACAAACATAATAAACTCACCTCAGTCTGCTGAAATATTAATATTTCAATTTTTTTTTAGTATTCCAGTATATCAAGAATTAACTTATGTGAAATTGCCCTCTCCAAATTGAAAGAAAGTTTGTTCAGATAGCAGGGGGTTAGAACTAGCTGATATTAAAAGGTCCCTTCCAACTCAAACCATTCTATGATTCTACTATCTTCTTTTGCTTAAATTGCTTATTAAAACTGCCTGTTACAATGAAAATATTTCCACCTTTCCCCTTTCTGTTCATATATTTAAATGTTCCATAGAATCAAGCATAGAGTCATAGAATGGTTTGGATTGTAAGAGACCTTAAAAATCATCTAGTTTCCAACCTCCTTGCATGGCTGCCACCCGCTAGATCAGACTGCCTGGGTCCCAGCCTGGCCTTAAATTCCACCACAGTTTCACTGGGAAACCTGTTTCAGTACCTCACCACTCTGAGTGAAAAACTTCCTCTTCTCACCTAAACTGTATTTCCCTTCTTTCAGTTTGAAACCATGTTCCCTTGTCCTGTCATTATCAAACCATGTAAAACACTTCATCTCCCTCCTGTTTATAATCTCCCTTCAAGTACTGGGAGGCTACTGGAAGGTCTCCTAATTACATTCATTACATTAAAAAAAGAAGAAAGTTACTGTGAGCATGATTTCTGTTCCAGTGCCTCCACTTTCTTATTGCTTCTTAAAAAACGTTCTTCGTTCAGGCTGTTGCCATATTTAGCATTCCCTGGACATAGCTGGATGCTGCCTGCCATGACTCAATAAAGCTTGGTCTGAATGCCACACTTGAATATGCTGCTCATATAATAGAAGCAACCATAAACAAAACTACTTATTTTAGGGGCAAGTTTACAGAGCTTTTATTTCGCAGAATGAAGAAAAAATAACTTAAAATTTAATAAATATTTTTCTTAGTTAAAAAGGAGAGTGAGGACACAAATACTCAGGCTGAACCAGTCTCTGAGCAACCAGATCTACATGTAGGCGTCTCTGTACACTGAAAGTTGGACTAAATGACCATTAAGGGCCTCTTCCAACTCCAACAGTTCTATTATTCTATGAAAAGGAAAAATGTTAACTTCATAGTATTTTAATATGAGAAATATTTTAATAATCTATCCATGGCTTTAATACATTATATTATGACTGACAAAAACAGATATTAAAAATAAGAAAATTTAATTTTAATAAATTATTATAATCAAAATTCTCAAATCAAAAAACATAAATGTTGAAGACAAGGTACTGGTGTTATTTTATCATTAAACTTTAATTATTACAGTTTTGAGCGGGGGCAATTGGTCCTCCTTTTTCTAAAAAGCAGAAGTTGAGGGCTGAGAATTTTTTTAGGTTTATCCTTAATTCTGATGGATGAAGCCAATACCAAATATCTTAAGAAATAGTGTGATTCCTGGATTCTTTCAAGGACAAGAGTACTACACAAGATAACAGAAAAATACATCGCACTCATTAAATATGTCTATACTTGATTTGAAATATAGCTTCCAAACTTCCCTTTTGCTTTAAAAATTGATATTACTTTTATTCCATGTGTTAAAAAATGTATATAAATATTAATTATTTTCATTTTTGCCTTTTGTGAAATATCTCACAATAGTCCTTTATTATAACTTGTAAGAGTACAAGTCACAGGTTGTACATATTATAAATAGTTGATCAAGAACAAGTAAGCTACAAAGAAATATCTTGAAAGTAAATAAACCTTCCTACACAAGACTAATCTGGTAGAATATCACTTTTGCCACGCATTAAAAATGTAGTAAGGACCCATTAGGTAAAGGAGTATATGAAAAGTAGTTTGGTGAAATGATTTCACTGCCAGAAATTCATCTGCAAAACTGACAAGGCTTTACTCTCCTCCAAAAAGTACTAAAAAAAAAAAAAAAAACCCCAAACAATTCATGTTTCACTGAGATAGAATATTTACTCTTCAAATGATTCCTTTGGATGTTTATTTATAAGTACTTTCTGTCCACGTACAGAAACACTACAGACTTGATAGGTAATTCCTTTTATCCACAGATAAAAACGTTATTTGATGCTTGAGACCAAACAAACAAAAACACCTACTGAAGTGCAGGCAGGTACACCAATTTAACCATCATTACTGGAAGAGACTTCTGCCATTAGACATACGTAAGAGCAGCAAAAATCAGACCTAGTTTTTCCATGGAGAAAGAAGTGGTCTTTTGCTAAGTGAAAATATTTATTCATTTATCTTAAGATACATGGAAGATATTTGATGATCTATGTGGGTTCCTTCCAATTCAGGATATTTTATAAGATGAAGACCTTCAGAGGTAGGTAATATACTTGCAGATAAAATGATTACAGACTAGGAATTTTCTAGACAACCTTAAAACAATGGAGGTTAATAATGACTATGAGAGTGAACAGGCATTTTGTGTTGGGAAAAGCTAGGGTTTTTTTGGTTGGTTTTTTTTTTTTTTTTTTTTTTTTTTTTTTAACTTTTAAGCAATATCTAGTCTGCAAGAGTGTGGGATATGTGAACAGATAGTTTTTTTGTTTTTTTTTTTTTTTAACTTCATCTTGATTCCCGATGAACATTAATTTGAATTATACTTTGTTTTTACTGATTTGGTTTTAATGGTTTTTCCTAACTCCTAAATGAACATGCATTGGGCAAAAATGTATGGAATTGCCACTGACCAGTCTTAGGATGACCCATGAAAAGAATTAGTCAAAAATCAATAATAGGAAAAGAATATCTTATACCCCATTCCAAAGGCAAGGTCTTGCTGAAAAACTCCAAGAAGAAACAACCTCTCAATAGAAATGTTTCACTGGTGGCTACCAGCCTTTGAATGAGGTTTGGGAGAGGTAGAACCTGGGTCTACTCCTTCCAGTCACACAGGTGAATTGCTTGCACCTGTGCTCCCAAGGTTAGCCACACTTCTTCTCCAGATGCTCAATTACTGCTTCAGGCTGTGACCTTCCTATACAGAAGGGATTAATCATATTATGTCTGATCACATCACACATAGAAATTAATAGCAGGATGTTCTGCTAAAGACACTCAGAACTTGTTTTAATCTTCCTTAGAAAACCTAGTTTTCGGGAAATAGGTATTTTTTAGAGATATAATTTGACAATTACTCAATGTTAGTGTCCCCATAAGGGCTTTTGTTTCAGAAAGAAAGGGAATAATATGAAGTTCTGGATTTTTTTCTTTGATGTTTCATTTCTGTTAGATTGAGAAATAGATCATTCACATCTGTGTCTGTGCATTAGACACTGCAATCAGACATGCCAGATATTAGACTAGCTCTTGTAGGCTTCACTTAAAGAAAAAAAATATATAGATGAAGTACAGATAAAATGGCAAAAATATACATTGTACATATACCAATTCCTTCATAGGTGTCCTCAAATATCAGGCAGGATAACTTTCTTTCAGAAAATGGACAATTTTCTTTATTCTGTGTTGATCACTACAGCAAAACTGTATCTTTCTACTCTACTTCTACTCTTTCTACCAGCAAATTTGAAAAGTCAGAGCTCATAATGGCAAGGTTATAAACGTATGCTTATCTCGCATGAAAACAAACAAATCAAACATCAAAGACAACCAGTAGCGCAGCATGCCAAGAGTATGACATGGAAGAGATGTTTGTTAAGATCCAGCACAAGAATTGCATTTCTCTTGTGAATTCCTGATTTGTTTCAGCGATATACCTGTGCTATCTCCCTTGAGATTCTAAACAGCATTCCCACTATCCATTCAGTTCATACAGCATTGTTAATATGCTTCTGCTGTTATCTGTCACTGAATCTGTGATGTGCAAGTTGCAGAGATTTCACAGCAAATCTTAAATGTAAATGTTTACCTAAACACTACTTTTTTTCCCCCTAACAACAAGAGAGAATCTACTCATTGCATAATTGCCAGAAGCTCAGCTCAGATAGCAAATTCCGATGGCAATGAAGGAATGGCAGTTTTAATCTCCTGAGGTGCCTCTCCAGAAATCTTTTCTGTCTTACAACTTCCTCACAAGAAGAAAAGTCATCATTGTGTCTCTGTATTTAGAGCTTGACAGAGCACATTTGCTTTGTAATCACTAGTTTGTTCTCATCTCATTTATTTAATAAGAAATTGTGAAAGGCAAGAAGTAAGGTATCTATCACTCAGTGTTAAGAAATATTCTGATGGTAGTTTTTGTTTAATGCCGTGAGTTCTGTTTGAGTGAAAGGAGAACTGCATAGCAGTCTCTCATCTTGGTAGATTTTCTGCAATAAAATGAATAATGTTTATAAAATCTGGTTTATTAGGTAGCTTGAACACCTATTTTTAGAAGTTATGAAACAAAGATGATGAAAGAAGCAATGAATGACTAATTAATGGAGACTGCTGGAAAAATATACTGCTCAATAGTGATTTGGAAAAAAAAGATCTGAACTCTATTTCAAGAGTTAATTTCTTGACTCAACAACAGAAAAGAATGAAAACAAAAACACACACTTGATAGGATCCATACTAGGACTAAATTAAAAATACTTCCTTGCAGATATTCTTTTAATTTTAGAGCCGGCCTCCTTGAAAATTCCAAAATGTGTAATTAAATACTCTCATGTTTTACTGTGCTTTCTCTAGTCACTTAGTTTTTTATTTACTTTTTAATGTTTTTTTTTATTATTATTAATTTTGCGTGTGAAATAAGAAAATCCAAAATGTGGAGAAAGTAGCTCTTGTATAAATATCACTCCATTTTATTTTCTCTGTGCTGACTCCAATTAACTAAATGTGTTAACAAGTGTTGCCAAAACAAGTTTACTCCTTTTTGGAACAAAGATTTGGGCTTTTTGTGTACTGCATTACAATTATAAGACAACATTATCTGAAAACTCTTTATCATCAGCAAACTTGGAAGGCAGTGTTTTTCTTCCTACTTCAGAGTAAATGTGCCTGGAATGCTGGTTTTTATTGTAAAGGACTATTTCACTGTGGTCAAGTGATATTTATGCTCATTTCTGTGCTTCAGAAAACAATTAAAATTGGGCAATACTATTCTTGAATGCAATTTGAAATAGTGCAGTGAATCTGTAGTGCAGTTTCACACTGTGTGTAAACTTCTGGAGAGAAAATAAGATACAACATTTAAAGTATTTGGAGAAACATTTGTTTTGAAAACAAATCTCTTTCAGGGCAGAAAAGTTTTGAATATCTTGTGTATTTGTTGTTTTGATCCAATGTTTTAATTTTGAGTCTGCACATTCCCTATTTTAAGTGGTCATACCAAAATTTTTCAAAAAGTTCTTAATATGAGAAAATTTTTAAAAATAGCAACATCTAAGAACATATAGTATCAGTAGGGTTTTTTTTTGTTTGCTTGTTTTGGTTGTTTTGTTTAGGGTTTTTTGTTTGTTGTTGTTGTTTTGCTTAGTCATAGAAGTAAAATGTAGATTCTTTGACGAGGTAAATACAGCTAAGTAAATGCAAGATGGACATTAAGTGAACTAGTAAGTGAACTAGTATAAAAGTGTCTAGTCAAAGGAATACCATTCTTAGTAATAGTAATAATGAGCTCTTAAAATGCCACTTGTCCTCTATAGACTTCAAAACAGTATCCTCTCTTTACTAGTGGAGGAAGTTAATTTCCATTCTAACTGACAGTGAAATTAAAATTACTGTTGAATCATAATTTTTTTAAAGAATATATGTTGACAATATAGAGTCTGAATGGATAATAGCTGGCTACAAATGCAAAGCACAGGAAAAACTTATTTGCTTTCTAGAGCTCATAAACTTCAATTAGTCAGTGGCAGAACTGTAACATAGCTGATTCTTTGCTTTTAAAATGAAATATCAAAGAAATTATCGAAATCCAAACAGAGTGAATGAATTCTCACTTAGCAACAGTAACGTAAGGAACAACAAACAAGAGGAGCTGCCTGAGTGAAACTATTATGGGGAATACTGTCTCAGGTGTTCGTGGCTGTTTTTGTTGTGTTTTTTTTTTTTTTTTTTTATTTGGTTTCTGGTTTGCTTCATTTTCCTCTTTTGAATTGCAGTGAAAATAGATGCACTTTAGTTCAAAATGAAGTCTTTTCCAAACTCTTTACTTGTAAAAAAGCTAGGATCTCAATGTTTGGCTTAGAAATGAACAACTTTTGAAACTGGAGTTAAAAACGAGAACAGCTACATCTCCAAAATACAGCTGGTAAAGATATCTTCAGTTATACAGACACTGCAGCACTGAAGTCTCAGGCTGCTGAAACTCCTTGGTCTGCACTGTAGGTGATGGTACTTGAAGTTCTTATCCACACTGCTTCAAAATTCTGAGAGAGGATGAGAAGGCATCAATACCCCATTTAGAACATTAATTCTAGCCCTGCTCTGTTTTCTTTGACATTCTACTCATTAATGGTCCTTAATGTTGGACTAAGCACTGTTTTCTCCTTATGCCACCTTTCTACAGTGTTTAAACGAAGTCTGCCTGAGGACCTACTGATACTAAGTCAGCAGAAAAGGAAAATTTAAGAATTTGTTCAGAATAGGGTTCCAAACGATTACAATGGAGCTGAAAAATATTTCTGAAACATGATGTATAAAATGCAGCACCAACAGGGCTTGACTTCTCATTTTTAAGTACTAAGTTTTATCCAGACAGATACATTGCTGAGCAAATCAGTATATAAACAACTTTGGCAGTGCAATTTTTATTACTAACTTTGAATTGTGTAGTAATATGTCAGCTTTCCTATTACATTTTTATCTACTGAATTATCTACCAATAATTCATCAGCCTGTCCTTTGACTCCCAATTACCTCCCAGGATTTTCACTTCTTGCTCACCTTAGGACTTAATGTTTCTTTGCAAGTTTTACTGACTCTACTATCTGTCATAACCTTTACTAGAAATTCATCAGGCATTCTGCTTCATAATATTCAACATTAGATGATTTAGTAACAATCTCTAAAGGAAGGAAAAGGAAAGGATATTCAGATTATATATATTTGTAAATAATGTGTTGCCAGAAGTTATATGGAAAATATTCTTTGTAACTTGTCAGATTCCTTGGGTATGATTAGTTTCACTAAAACAAAAAAGGTACTGATATATGATTGTGTTGTGAAAATGTAACCTTTCTCAATAAATCAATCATGACATCTTGATTATAAAGCTTAGACATATCTTGAAGATTTAAATGATCAATAGACAGATTTTTAGATTGTTCTTAATGATTATTGTTGACTGATTCTACTTTCTGTAGAATTTGTTGCTGGTCAATACTATTCAATACTTTATCAGTCATTTAAGTGTGAACATAAAATCATTTCTAGAGCTTGCAAGATAGACTGCTAGGTATACAGAGTACACGTAGAAGTCAGAACTTAAATGATGTGAAGCAAAAAGTTTTCAGCTGAATGAACAATTAATATAGCCACATGCAGAATCACCTAGTATTAAAAAATGGTTGGCTAAATGTTCAGTTTAAAAAACTTTATACTAGAAACTCTGTGCAGTTTTAAGCACACCTTCATACCCACTAATGCCATAATTAAATCCCCACTGATTGTATGACTGTACATACCATCCTTGTAATTGTAATCCACCAGTTTATCCATATTCATACCTGTGTGTTTCAACCACACCTAAATTTGTACTCTGATTCTCCATTTGCATGACATTAATCTGAAAACAAATTAATCTTTCAGTATAGAATAGGAAAATCCAGTCACTGTTTAAAATAAACAAAATCTACATTTTCAGACAGTAATTAAAATCACATTATAAGATCACAGAATTTATAACGTAACAGATTGGTTAGCATCGGGAAACTCACTTTTCTTATATATGTAGCTTTCAACTATACTAACAATTAGTTCAGATCTGGACAGGCCAAAGAGTTGGGAAGAGAGGAGTGTGGTAGGTTTTAGCAAGAGCAAGCATAGAGTCCTGTACCTGGGGAGGGATAACCACTTGCATCGGTACAGGTCAGGAGCTGACCTGCTGGAGAGAAGCTCTGCGGAAAAGAATCTGGGTGTGCTGATGGATAAGAGGTTGATCATGTGTTATTCTGGGCTACATTAAAAAGATCATATCAGTGTATTTCAGGATTAAAACTTACGGATAGCAACATTCCAAATGTGCAATATCAAGTAACGCTTTTCCAGAACATGCCTCTCTGGAGAGGGGGGGGGGGAGGAACCAAGGGAAAAAAAAAAGAAAAGAAAAGAAAAGAAAAATATCTCTACTGGCTTCTATGAACAACAAAAGTATTTAAAAAAGCATATTTGAAAAGAGAAAAAATAAAAATAAATCAAAAAATCCCCTATATTAAAATTAAAGCTTTTAATACCATTTCTGCTAGCTCTGTAATTCTTTCACAGATGGAGCTCAGGCCATGTTCTATTAGTAAAATGCTGACTTAAAACCCTTTAACCGAAAATCTGAAAGAGAGATTTAAAATGTCTTACATAATGTTACGTGTTCATTTACAAAATCGTTTTGCAAACAAGCTTCTGCTATGTAAATCAATATGAACTTTAAGTGACTCATTTACACACGGTGAATTCCCCAGAGGAGGATCATAACTTGAAATGCTTTACTCCCAATTCAGTGTTCCTAATTAGTTTAAGACCATGCATACAGACAGTTGCTACCTTCCTATAGTAACTTCTTCATTTGGCAGACCCTGATTACCTCATTCTTCCACCTTTGTTCCTGGATCTAATTACCAGAAAAATAGCTTTCTTTTTTTTCACTTCAGTCTTTATTAAGATGATTTTGTACTATCATTTTTAACTGACTGTAATTATTAAATTAGTTATCATAAACCTGATTGTATAGAGTATTATTATCTTTTTCTCCTTGGTCCTGGAGAGTTAGAATAATCAAAAATCAAATTACTTTGAATTAATTGCAAGTGTTATCTGTACAAGTGGAGGAAATAACTTGCTAAAAATCAAATGTCTTGAGTTCTTTGAAAGGGAAAAGGGGAGTGAGAAGACTTGAGCTAAATTACATTAGGGTCAAGAAAATAATTACTTTATTAGAGACCACGCAGCAAGTATACACAACTGTAAATGAACAAACACTGCACAGTGAGTAAGTTGTAGTGATTTTTATAGAAATGGGTTTCTATGGAACCATACTGTCATAGTTGTCCTGCCAAGAAGAGGAAGAACTGTCAGTTCCATGTTTAGTTAGTTTTTCTTTATTTTACTTTATTTTCCTTAGGACAGTGTCCTAACATTAGATAGAAGAGAAAGAAAGGTTCATTCAAGTGGAAGTGTACTTTGGTAAATGCTGTGTTGATTAGGGTTGCCAAATATCTCAGATAACATGAGCTGTCTTTCACTTTTGCTGTGTTCATATTTCTAATGATCCTCCTCAAGGGAGAGATGATGTAGTATTATGCACGCTGATGTCATTTATCTGGACTTCAGATAGATGGTTGAGCATCATCATAGAGTCACAATCCTAAAAGTGAATTATTGGATATGAGGTCTGAAAATAAATAGATCAGAGAGCAAAGAAACAAGTTATTTGTTGCAGGCATAATCTGTGTGGTCAGTGCCATTTGCTATATAGAAGTAGCTATACAGCTACTTCTGCATTTTCATGACAAATACCTAATTAATTAAAAAAAAAAAAATTCAGCAACCAGTATAAAAAATGAAAACTGTGTGAAAGAGTAATAAAATCTACACAGTTGCTCTGCATATGTAGGGAACTCCATGTAACACATAAAGTGAGCTCAGTCCATTGTATTCCCTAGATATATGAAAAGCTGTATTTGGCTGTAACTATTGTAGGTAATAATTCTTAAGATGGATATAGCTTATTAATTATTTATTCATGTAGTAGTCCATAATCAGGGGTCATTCTCGAAGGAGAATGAATAAATGTGAGTCAGTTTTATAGAACAGCATGAATTTCATGCTGATTTCATACATGAATTTCAGTAGCAGATAGTAGAAGAATATGATTTCCTGTGTTTCTTTCTATGATAACAAGAGAGTTATGTTTGTCATTAAGATGCATAACAAAGGAAAAACAAAACAAACTTATCAGGAAAAATTATACGCTGTGATTTGCTATTATATAGATAGATATTTGGAGCAGCAGGAGGACTGCTACGAAAGTTGTACCTCCTGTTCCATTATACTGGACCACAATGTCAGAGGCCTATAGTGGTGGTGCAGCAGTAAAGGCTGAACTTTCCCACCCGTATTCTACTACATTTTGTTGCTATGTGACAGATGACAGCAGAGGGGAAGTCTGACAAAATGGTATCTGATATGAAAGTGAGTATGAAGCAAATATGTGTAATAGGATTTCTCCATGCGGAAAAAATGGTACCCACTGGCATTCATTGATGCTTTATGCTCATTTGTGGAGACCAAACAGTGAAGAGCATCTCAATCAGTTTATCCGTGCAAAACAGTAATGTTTTGAATCAGAGAATTTGCTCTGTCAAATAGTGTTCTTGTGCTATTTGTAGCTGTTGTAGTTTCCACAGAAATAAAAAGGAGGCACTATGTTTGGAGCAACCCATGTGTGTGTCTGTGTGAGTATAATGCTCTATAATGCTTTGCTGTAGAATTATTGTATTCACTTCTTTTCAGCAGTGTATATGTATTACAGTGACTATGATCTACTGGGAAATCAGGCTAGTGAAGAGTAAAGATCATGTGACTGATGCCGATGTGTTTGGGAAACTGTTTACTTGCTGAAAAAAGTTTGTTGTCAGTCAATTGACCTGATTTTACATCAAGCTCCCTATTTAAAATCGCCAGAACATCAACTCCTTTTGGAAACTGTACTTCAGTTTCCAAAAACTGTTTGAAGAAACTTATAGAATCTTTGGGAAAATTGCTCATATTTCATGATTTATTATTATTATGATGTCTGTTGTCTCCATCAAAAAGACACCTGACATGAAGTTAGAGAGGTTGTTATGCAATACAGAATCACAGAATCGCAGAATCATAGGGGTTGGAAGGGACCTCCAGAGATCATCGAGTCCAACTCCCCTGCCTAAGCAGGTTCCCTACACCAGGTCGCACAGGTGGGTGTCCAGGAGGGTCTTGAATATCTCCAGAGAAGGAGACTCCACAACCTCCCTGGGCAGCCAGGGAGGGTGCTCCGTCGCCCTCACTGTAAAGAAGTTCTTGCGCACATTTGTGCAGAACTTCCTGTGCTCCAGTTTCTGGCTGTTTCCCCTTGTCCTGTCTCCACACACCGCTGAAAAGAGTCTGGCCTTGCCACTTTGTCCCCCACACCTTAGATATTTATAGACCTGGATCAGGTCCCCTCTCAGTCTTCTCTTCTCAGAAGACAATACAATCCAAGAATAGCACAAACAGCTCATATGTATACCATAGAATGAAAATTATTTACCTAAACTATTGAATGAGTGATGCATTTCATAGAAAGAATATAGAGTGAGTTCAAGATTTCTGAAGAAGTGGAAAAAGNGGGGGGGGAGGGGAAAAGGAACAAAACCAGAATGAACCAAACAGTGAAACTGAACAGTTAGATCTTTGACTAATAATTCAAGTGTATATAATGGGCATCCAACACCTAGCAAAAAAAAGAAACAAACAAACAAACAAACAAAAAATTTTTATGGAGTAGGTGGTAATAAATTCATTTATAATTCATTTATGGCTGACAAGGTCTGAATCGGACCAGCAGAGTGCCGCAGCTTGCCCATTCAATTGACTATATTGAGATATCCAGTTTGTTCATTTTTAAATTCTTTGATGCAGGCTTATATAAAGCTCATTAGCTGAGTAATATCCCACACTATGTTCCCACTTCATGCTCATCTTTCATTGGTAATTATCACAAAATTATCCTTTGCCAAAGCAAAACAATCAGATTACAGAAAATGGCATTCCAGAAAACACTATGGAGGTATAACTGAGAATTGCTGCTAAAAACATAACATTTTAGTTAAATATTTATAGACTCCCAAGGGTTTTTAAGCAATGCAGTTATTTTTTATTGCAGCTCCCAGTTTTGATACTCTTCTTTCTCTTGTCAAATGGAGCAGAATGCCTAAAAACCTCTACATTTTCATGTACTATGAATGTCAGTTCTTGATAGAAAACTTGCCCTTAGACAAGCTTATCAATATTCTAATTGGACACTGGTGACTACAAAGCATTTTCTTGTACATATGTAATGATAACTACTAGCAAGCCGAATATTATTTCCATGAACAAAAATTGAACATCTTCACAAAATATGTTAGTACCATCTGTCAGTACAAATCTAGCTTACATGTAAAAAAATGCCAGCCACTACACTGGAAAAGTGGCCTGTATGACCATACAGCATGTGCAAAGACAGGACTAAAATGTAGTTGTCTAATGTCCTGATCATCTCTGCAGAAGCCACAGACCAATGCTCAGTTCTTGTATTTTCACTGACCTTTGCGTTACGCAATATATACGTTTATTGCACCACAGACACTTCTAGAAGAAGAAATTAGTCCAGAAGGAGAAACCATTATCCCAAAACTGAGTTAAGATGACAGCTGGAATGCAATCTAACCATGCTTATTTCCTGGTGATAATCAGTTTAGCATGTGAGCACATTGTTTTTCAAGTAACTATTTATGAAACTAGTTCCTTATATAAGTGTTTCAAGACCAGCTCGGTCAGCCAGTCCCACATTTTATCTTCCAGAAATGCTTATCCTGAATCATTTGGGTTTGAAAATAACTTATCTGGAAATTATTATTTTGAGGTGAATAGAACTAAATTAATACCATCATCACTGCTTGGAAGGAACATGGCAGCGCTTAACAACTGCAGAATTGCCTTATAAATTCTCTCACAAATTGCTCCAACCAGTAGCTGTTACTACTACTATAATTGCAGAATAAGTTCACAGTTCTATTAGTGGTATTTCAATGTCACTTTGGAATGACATGAAATGGCATAAGATAGAATGAGTCAGTAACATTACATTATTGATTTTAGTACAGCTCTTTTTCCCCTCACAGCAGCATAATAAAGAATTAGGAGACACAGAGTCAGATCCTCTGAATTATATTTAACAGGGAAAGGGTTAGAGATTACAAACATTCTTTAAATGTATCGTTGTAGCAACTGAATGTGATGCATATTTACTGAGAACCTTAGAACAAACAAGGTGTAGGTTTGACTTAAATCTGAATCCAATCACAAAGTGAAAAAAAAGATATTGTCTGGATAGGAACAGAATACATCCTGTACGTAAAAAATGTATTAATGTCACTTGACTGAAGAACCTGGAATCTTGGTGTAAGTGATTAAGTTTTCCTTAATGCATCTATGAAGTAACTGATATGGAAAAGTAGGATGAACAAATGTCCATACCAGAGGAAAACAGCACCTTATAATTTAATCAAATGCATTACTTGTATTAAAAAGCCTATTGAAATCAGAATAGAGAAATGTTTGAATATGTCAATCTTTCTTCACACTGTTATTGCGAGCCAATATTACTGCTACCCCTCACTGTCTAAGTTTTGCTGATAAACATATATGTTTATGGGCATCTGCATTTTGCCAAATATTAGATATTGAGTTCTCCTTTAATTTTTTTCTTTTATGAGGGGAAGAGGAAGAGGAAATAATTATTTTTTCCTTTAAGTAGGTACTTTGTCTTAAAGCAGAACCAGTTATTTTCATTCTTACCAATGATATGATGTAATCATTTCACTGTCATTGTGAAGTCTGGCTTTATTAGAAGAATTTTGGGGTTTTTTAATGGCCTACTGTTTGCATTTTGTTCTACAAAATAATTATGGGTTTCTTTGTTAACAAAAACAAAATTTTGCCAAAAAAAATTTGTAGTTAATTCATCAGCGTATCAGCATGATATATGCTTCTAACTTGTAGAAACACAGAAAAAGAAATCAGGGACTACTTTTAAGTAACCTGCTTCCAGAATTTCTTTTTCTTTAATTTTGTATTTTCTTGTCAACTTTTATTAATGACAGTATATTTGTATGCAGTCCTTTGAAGAAGTCTCTGCTGTTCTTAATCAAGAAGCTCATGGAGATTCAAACTATTGTTGTGAGGTCATCCTGGTGCAAATCTCTCTTCAGTGGTGAGAAGAATTGATTTCATCATAGAATCATAGAATTTCTAAGGTTGGAAAAGACCTTAAAGGTCATCCTTAATCTCTGGCTTTTGTTTAACCTTAATGTAAAGGATCAGTTTCTGCAGTGCCTCTCTCTCTCAGTTTTGGCAAACAGAGCTCAGGTTCATAGTATACATGAGATCATTTATTGAGTGTTATAAGAAGCACATTCTGCATATAATTCAAAACAAGGACTATTATGGTAGATACATTTTTATTTTTAGTAAATAAGTGTGTTAAAACCCACATAACTTGTCAATAAGCTGCTTGGGAACTAAACAAATATACAAACTGGACTAGTCAGGTTTTGTTGTTTTTTGGTTTTTGTTTGTTTGTTTGTTGTTTATTTGGTTTTGTTTGATTTTTATTGAACTGGTAAATTAGCATATGATAATCCACATAACCTGTCAGTGTGTAGGTTAAAATTTCTTGAGAACTGATGACGACATACACTGGGCTCTTTATGTTGTTTTTAAAAATTGTTTTGGTAACGGACAACTCTATTTTGTGTGCTAGAGCTGTTGACTCTTTCCTGTTGGCTTTGGCCCCTTTCCTCTTGTATTATCAAACCAAGACTGTGCAATTAAGGAGCTAGCATTATGTCAAGGCAAATGAATCACAGAAGGGGTATTCCTAAACTTAGCAAATTAAAAATGTTATTCTTGTCTCCTCATCTGAAATTGAACTGGATCTAAAGAATGAACTAGAGTACCTGCTTTAGCATGGGGATTGAACTGGGTGACCTTCAGAGGGCCCTTCCTAGCCCACTGATTCTCTGATTCTGCAACTACATTCAACCTCTTTCAGTGTAAGTAATCTTGAGGTCTCTCTGTATCTTGTTGTGTTTTGTAATCTTCTTCAGAATTTGTTTGTCCACACTAAATTACTTAGTAAATGTGCTTTTTCGTGATTTTTATCCCTCTTCTCATCAAAATAATATTTTTATCCATGTGATTATAGGATTACACTCTGAATACAATGTGATTGCCCTTTAATTAGAGGTTTAATTGCAATTGACTGTGCTTTGAGTTTTTATTTCTAACAAAAAATTTCCTTTTATAAAGACAGTGTTTCCCTTTGTTTTCTTCTATATTTTTTTTCCTTTCTGTTATATAACATTTCGATAGGATTTTGAGGAAGAAGAAACAGAATACATACAGCACAGAACTAGTAACACGATCTTGCCCATCTTCTTTCATACCAAAACTCATGCAACCTTGAGATCAACTTAAAATTACTATAATCTCTCTACTAAAATGACCAAACACTTCCTGTTTGGTAGATATCTTTTTTTTTTAATGTGATGGGGATGCAGATTCAAGTATGTGATCTAAGTCACTATCTCATTCAACACGTTAGATCGCACAGACAGTTTGATAGAATTTATGGTTAATCAATGAAGGAAGGAAGGAATTATCAGTGATAAAACTTCCTATCCCTATCAACCTTCTTTCTCAGGCCAACTTTTCTTGCCAAATCTTTATAAGACAGCTGGTTGGTTTTCTTGGTTCCTTTAGTTGGTTTTAGTTTGGAAAGTTTGGTTTTTTTGTTTGTTTTGTTTTGTTTTGTTTTTCCTAACAGTTTTGGGCATGAATGTAGCTGTGGAAAAAACCTGCACAGATGGTGAGGGTATTCTGGATATGCTGCAGTCACTGAGTGGGCGGCTATGGACTACATGATATGTGGTGAGTTCAGTATGTCCAAGATGTCTACAGACAGTGGTCATTTCCCTGCAATGTCTAGATATCTGTTGTTTTCATTGATGCTGCAGGTGCTGTTTCTGCTGGACTGCTAGATACAAGAAAATCTGGCCAAATTCACCCTATATTAGGCACAGAAAATTTTCAGGCCAGAGAAACAAAATAGGACAGCCTGGATGCATGACTGCACAGTTTGAAATGTTAGATGTGGGCACAGACTTAGCACTTTGAAGGATTCACTCTGTGTTGTGATAGAGCTGCTTGTTCCACAAACAAGCTATTCTTACTATTCTTGTCTTATGTCATTTGATAAAAATAATATGTTTTGGTCATTGCATTTTTTTTTTTTTTTGCTCCTCCTTGTCTATCTTTGACACTACATTGGTATGCAAATCTTGGATTTGTTGTCCTCCTCCAACTTCTTTCAGCTTTTAAAGTCACAGTATGTGCAGCATCCCCTTCTGATGTCTAGAGAAGGCCAGAAAGGGTTTTAGAAACCTCTTCGTATAGTTCATGCAGAGCGCTTCTGCTGCTGCTGAGTTGAACCTATGGACCAATACAAATTCACTGCATGGCCTCTTGTTTTTTCCAGGTTCATAGTATTCAAGGAAGGCATGCTAAAACCAGAGGGAAGGTACACAGAAACACAGTTATCAATCCTGCTCTTCATAGAGAAAACTACTTTTTCCTCTTCCTTTCTTATTTTGGTTTGTATCTAGTAAACTTGAAATTTATTTAGTATGGCACAGGCTTATCATTTTCTTACATTTGCACGGTTGAAGAGATTCTCAGTCTAATTTAAATAAATCCTATTTGACCTGTCAAATATGGCAAGTAGTATTTTTTCATTCATTTGTTCATTCATCCATTTATTTGTATGTATGTACTACATATGGTCTTAATCCAAATTACTTACTATTCAAGTAAATATAAAGTAGCTTATGCTCAATCACTGAAGTACATTGTCTATTTTTATCGGCTATCAGAGTTCTAGAGATTGCATCCGTTCAGGTTTGCAATTTGAACGTTCTCATTTATGCATTCTTAATTTCTGTATGTACAGCTTATTTCAAAACCTATTGGTAGGAACATAAAAACTTAGTATCAAAGAACTCTTGTGATGAGACCCTAAATGCAGTGTTTTTCAAGACAAGCTTTGCTACCTTTCTGGAACTTATTTTTTTCAGAAGGCAAAATAATAAAGAACCAGATCATATTTAGAAATTTTCTGAAAGGAACATTTTGATGTACTCCCTTATTTTTGATTCTTTGTGTCTCACAAAGGCTGGCTGACTCTTTATTCACTCTGTTGGAATCTTATGAGTACTCTTTCTGTGTGAACAATATATATAAAATATTAACATGTCTGAGACTAAGTATTAGCATGTGCAAATTGATTCAAAAATGTACAAATTTCATCTGGGGTGAATTAGCATTCTATAAATAGTGGAATATTTGACCCCCAAGATTTTTCTTTTTTAAAGTGAGTTTGGAACATATTCCAGGGAAGGAGAAAACTGGCCTAACATACGCATTTCTGTCAGTGATGTTGATGTAAACATAGGTGAACTTCTCAGAAAAGAAATGTTTGTCTTAGGGCCAAACATTCTGGCTACTAAAGAGCACCAGATAAGGAGAACTGCTCCTCTCTCTCTCCCAGGACCCTGGGGATGTTCCTCTCATCTTTTTGTGCATTAGTGAAGCCTAGTCATGTCAGTGCATGGGACAAATAATTCCTGCAGAACTAGTGATATTCCATTATTTTTGGTCTTTCAGCTTGTATCTTCTATAATCTTTGCCACCTTGTGTTCTGGTTTCAGCTGGATTAGTGTTGATTTTCTGCATAGTGTCTGGTATGATGTTGTGTTTTGGCTTTAGGAGAAAAACAAGGTTGATAATATGTTTTATGTCAGTGTTTTAGCTGTTACTAAGCAGAATCAAGGATGTTTCAGCATGTTATACTGTCCTGCCAGGGAGAGGGGATGAGAATCTGGGAGGGGACAGGACCAGGACAGCTGACCAGAGCTGTCCAAAGGGGTATTCCATACCATACGACATCATGTGAAAAAAAATGTTTGAAACTGAAGGGAGTTGGCCAGGGGCATTGCTGCTTCTTGGGGACTTATCAGTGGATGGTGAGCAAGTGCTTGTGTCTCACTTGTTTTGTAAATATATATATATATATATATATATATAAAAAATTATTTTCTGTCTTAGTAAGTAGTTTGTGTCTCAACCTATGAGTTCTTTTTTTTTTTTTCTTTTTTTTTTTTCTTTTTTTTACCATGATTCTTTCTCCCATCCTACTGGGAGAGGGAGGAGGAGTGAGCAAAAGGCTATGTAGTTCTGAGCTGCCTGCTGGGTTAACCACAACACTTTGTGCCAGACACATTTGTCACTTACACTTAGCCATTTGTCTGTGGCTAAACTACCCCTGCAGGACCTCAGAATCCTTGTATGTGTGCAGTGCTTTTGTTTATCTAGCAGGGTGTCAAAATGTTAGTAAAAATGTCTTATAATTTTAAAATGAGTCCTCTGATACCTAGGCTAGCGGGTTGGCTTATGTTTAGCTTGATTTTTAATTTTAATGTTCTCACCTTTTCTTTTCAGATGTCCAAAATGATATAATAGGGACATTTTGGTCGTCTTGAATGCACAGCTGACAGTAAATAATTTTGAATCCATCATGCTCACAAGATATTTCATCAGTACTATAAATTTTGCTCTTGTTTGGGTGTTATCAGTATTTCATACAAAGTCTACCTTGCCCCATGGTCAAGTCTCATGGTGTCCCCTTAGAGATGCCCTCTGTTGTAGGAGGGAGGCCTGCAGAGAAGCAAGTTGTGCGATAGATGGTAAAGACTACAAAGATGTATTTGGGTACAGATTGTTACCAGCCTATTGGCTAACCTTGATCCTGTTAAGTACAGAATACATTACCTATCACCACTGCAAGTTTCCTTGAAATCTCTATATAAAATGTTTTGTTATTACTGTTAATATAAAAAAAAAAAAAAAGATTCCATTTCCTAGGCCAAAGGCAGTGTCAAGGCTGAAAGATTTCCCTAAAAAATAGTCTCTTTTTTCCTGTTTTAGTAGAAGAGGAGGGTCATGCAAGGAGGAGGGTCAGAAAAAGAATGTGCTATACAGAATAAAAAGATATTTATATGAGGACTAGCAGTAAGTACTCTACTTTTTTTCTCCAAACATCAAACTCCTCATAAATATTCCTGTAGCAGCAGCCAACTCCATTTTTTCCCTCTTCTTCCTTTGAGTGCTGCTCTTCCAAATTCACTCATAAGGATATTGTTATAAGAAAGTGTAAAATCATTTCCAATTTCAAGGTCTCTAATTCCAAGGTTGAAAAAGTTATCAGAATAATACCTGTTTCTGTTCAATCTTAAAAAGCAAAGCTTGCAAATCCAGATTTTTATTATTTTTTTTATTTCTACTCTCTGGCTGAGATTGATGAAAGCATAAAACAAGATAAAGAAGAATAGAGGAGAAAATAATAAAACTAGAGTAACTTTATTATTAACTTCCCCTATGGAGTGTCTTGACAATGAATTGTATATGCCTGTATCACTTAGATGTCAATAGTGCTTCATAAAACAGCTTTTGCTACATATTTTGGTATTACCTACAATAAATTTAGCCTGACAAATCAAATGTTTGCACCATGTGAGCTTTAAACTCCTGTTTCAGTATACAGAGTGATTTAGAATAATCCTACCATACAGCCTTTTTACTGACCTAGCAGTTTATACGTGTATGTATATATATACATCTGTGTGTATGCTGGAGTATGTGTTGGTTTGTATGTGTATATATAGACACATGCACATGTAAAAAACTGTAGTCATCAGCTCCCTAATGTTTCTCACACATTAAGAAAATGTTCCTATCACTACACATATTACTAATCATAATCATGATCATAATCATGACATTTTAAAGTCATAAAGAGAAATTCTAATCAGAATGGTACTAAATGACCTTTTGGGAATTCTTAAAGCTAAAAATAATCCACAAAATGTTATGGTAGGGAAAAATGAAAAATGAATTTTAGGGTATCCAGACTGATTTATTTAAAAAAAATATTACCAAGTTAGATGAAAGAATTATCTGCATTTTAAGAGAGAAATATATTCTTTATTAAAGAAAATATTTTTTCAAGGGTCTTTTTGAAATAATTGATGGGAGATAAAGTTCAGTAGAATTATGTTCTAACAGGAAAAATGGCTAGAGAACTCCAATCTGAACAGGAGACGGGGAATATTATAGAAAATAACATATTTAGGGTAGATCACCATGTTTATAATTTACTAGATTAATTTTGCAATGGTAAGCTGACTACTCTGATGCAGGGGGGTCAGACCGCATAAACCTCCTTCTTTCAGAGTCCTGGCCTCATGCTAACACTAGCTTATCATCAGCTGACCGTTGAAGTCCTTTAAGTGGTAGATGAAATTTATGTTTTGTTTTTACTGCAACATTTCATTATGTCTTCCCTTAGGAAGACACTCGGTTTTTTGAGGGTTTTTTTTTTTTTTTAATAAAAAAAAAAACAAATTTTTTATTTTCACCTAAAAAAAAAAAAAAAAAAAAAAAAAGAGTAAAATTAGCCAACCTTATCTAATAGCTTCTCAATGTAGACACCTATGAGAAAAGGTAGCAAACATATTTTACTGCAAGATCGCGTTGCGCTGAAAAAAAGTTGGAATTAAAAGTGATAGTTTCCAATCAAAAATCAAGAGGTTTTTTTTTTTTTTTTTTTTTTTAAAAACTTCATGGTATTTTTCTTATTATTTTCACTGCTTTTTCTGCATGACAAGGAAACGAGAGTAGTACACATATATGTACTTAATTATTGGTAATAGCAAAAATGTGATGCAGACAAATCCATACATGTTACCAAAGAAACTACAAATGTTTAGTATATGCTTGGTTTTCTAACTCTTTAAAAGTAAATATACAAATAAATAAAAGTTTGTCATCTAAGCTGGAAAACCTGAGATATACACTTGCCATGAAATGCAATGAAGTTCGAGACATTCTCTTCCTATTTCCTGTTGGCAAAATGGATTGAGATTAAGGAAATTCTTTCTGGCCAAAACCTGCTGGTTTAAGGAACACAGGTTTTGAACTGGAAACTTGGCTACAACATGATTAGAAAGCATGAGCCATATTTCATCTGAGGATCAAGCTCAACAGGAAATGATCTCATTTCAGTGACTCTAAAAATCCACTCACTTTTAAGAATAAGCTGCAGGTTAACTATCACTTTTAACGTGACTAATTTTGGGATGAATTGCTTTCTGTCCTTTCTTTTGAAAAATATAAATCTCATATAACAACCAATTTTATTAATCTGATGGTTAATATATTTTTACTGTACATATAACAACAAACTGGACTCTAACATTTCCTCTGTGTCAAGCAAAGTGCTTTAATCTGTTGGTGTAAATTCTAATAGGACTTGAGCACCTAAAGGCTGTTTGATTCCTAAATCCAAAGAACAGACACCCTCATTAACTTTGCTGCCAGTATGCCTGTTAGTTATGCTTTTCTCTACCTGAATAGAGAATTTTTTTCAAAAACATGAAAATTCTGCAGCCATCAAAACATAAATGAGACAAAAATCTCCTGCTTATGTGCGATTTGCCATTAAAGCACGCTCGGTTCATCTTTTCTGTCACTCAGTTAATCAGTTGAGAAACAACAAGCAAAAAAGAAATCTCACAGATGAAATAAAAGGCAAATGTTTGCACCTGCTTAAACACTGTTTAATTCTGGGGGAAATCGCTGATTCACTGTCCATTGAATTGTCTCATGCAAACAAATATTCATAACATAACAACAACATTCGTGCTTCTAATTTGTTTATTAAAAAGTTTTTTAGTAAATGCTGTCAAACAAATCCAGACTGTTGTTTACATCTCTGAAGAGTAATAAACAGGAGACAATTAACTGCTAATTATTTCCACCTGCTGAATTCTATTTTGAGAAGTTTTGATTAATTAACAGTGGGAATCTATCATCATCGTTTTCTGGTGAGGATGGAAAAAATAACAATTTACATCAAATTAACATTAATCTGAAGTGAGGTCTTTGTCCATTTTCTGGGTCGTTGCCACTAAACTCATTATAGAAATAATTGGAAAATGTGGCCACTATTAATCAATATAACAATATGATTTCCTTTATGAAGCTGATGGCAATTATGAGGAAGTCTGAAAAGAAATTTTAAAGGAGAGGTAAGGAAGAATTGTCTTTAACCATTAATATGTCTGTAATGCCAGCCAATCACAGGGTTAAAACAGACAAACAAACACAGTTTTTCTTTGCTTTTGAAGGAGAAATACTGCATTTGAAAGGAAAATCTAGAAACAGTGAGGGTCTTATTTCAGTGCTGCTTATTTCCTTTTAACCTAGTGTCTGCTCATTTCACTGAAAAACTTCTGTAGAATGATTTAAACAACAATATTTCTCTGGTTTTCCAAGTGGAATCCAAGACCAATGCTTAAAAGATTATCACTTGTACCAGTGTTTCATTTGTCAGCATGCAATAATCCAAGCCTGTAAAACACAATAAGCACTCAATAACATATCTTGTCACTCTACATTTTCCTCAGCACTGGCCTTACACTTTCTTCTTAAATCATAAAGAGCTTTGTATCAGGCAGCTTCACAGGACATTGGCCTAGGATGCTCAAGTGGATTTTTATCAGGAGCTTAGCTAACTTGTTGCATTTACGCTGCTGAGTACTGACTTTATTTTAACATAAGGATAATTGACAGAAATGGTAGTTAGCACATATTTAATTATGCTGAGAATGCCCATGGAATTGGATTAATGTGCTCTCATAGCAAAGCAGTAAAAATCAATATAAAATCATGGCATTATAAATTTAATGTATAAAAAACAAATAAAAAAAATGGGCTGTCAACGGATAAACACTTTTTTTTTCATGTCCTTCTTAATGTACTCTTCCATAGTCTTCTCAGTTTTGGTTTTCACCTCTCGGTTTTCTGACCTTCAGATATGCACGCATTAAGTTTACCACTATATCTACTGACTGGTTTATCTTGCTTATTATTTTAAAACATTTTTTTCTCAAGCATACATGGGTGCCAGACAGTGCCTGTCTGTGACTGTACCAATCAAGATTGGAGATGAAAGATTGGAGATCGGAGATTTTTTTTTTTTTTTGGCTTTTTATGTATTTAATAAAGTTAATAGAGAGCTAATAGATATGTATAGTGGGAGGACTTCTTGGAAAACTCCTTATTTTGTGGGGGAAAAAAAAGAACTAGCATCTTCTGCAGAAATTTGTAAGAAACAATTCATCAATTCTATGTCAAATTAAAAGTCTCACATTCCAACTTTCTTGCATTGTTCAAAAAGTCTTTCTGTTTTAACAAAATAGCAACCAAAGGTTCTGTTTGATGAAATTTACTTGAAAAGCAAATACTACTGTTCTGTAAGATAGCAAATTATTTTTAAGCGTCTTTATCAATTTAAAATTATGAGGTGTTTTTTTATTGTTATTTTTTAATTTAACTGTTAAGTTAAATCCTTTTTAAACCATACCATTTTGTATTTGGTAATAGAATATTGTTCAAATGTATAACAAAGAACAGAGTTGTTAAGGATAGAACATTTTTGTTAAAAATTAAATTTGAAACCCACTGTTCAACTAATACCAAAAATAAAATTCAGAATTTCTCAGTTACTTTCTTCTAGATATTAATGTATTTTATTTGACACATCTTGTTCCCTCAAATAAAAATCCATTAGACTAATGCGATCAGTGCGTAACTTTCTAATTCAACTCATATTTATGTGGAGAAAATGATCCTTTTCAAGTTCCAAGGAAGTGATTTTGGTATTATTCTTGAAGAGGAAAGGAAAAGGAAAAGGAAAAGAACCATTTATTTCGATGGCTCAAATATCATTGTCTTCAGTCGGTGAAATGTAAATTTTAATTCTTCATAGAATTCAAATCAAAGAAATGCTTGTAAATCTGTAGTTATTTGACATCTGAAGTATGGAACTTATCTGCATGTGCCTGTGTCAGTCCTAAGTCAGCTGAAGAACTAAACAGACAAATGCAACTGCATTTTCTGTAATTAAAATCAAGATTAACTCCCCTTTGTGAGCAAACAACATTGAGAAAGCATCTCAAGGTAAGGTAAGACTGCTGTTCCTTCACTACTACACACACACACAGTTGTATTCTGCAGCTCAATTATTCTAGGGAGGGCAATTAACCTAATCAAAATTTGTCAGAATACAAGATATTTTTTTTAGAAACTTACTCTTCAGAATGAATTTTTCATGAAACATATGAACCACTGTTACAGCATTCCCTTTTACCAAAGCAACAGCTTTGATCTTTTGATTATATCTATGGTAAACTCTAATGACTGTTCAGACACTGAGCATTCAGGACTCTGTAATGTTTGTTCTTGACAAACAAGCAATAAAACCCAGTTGGTGTAGCAGGACATCTTGAACAGACATTCTATAATTGTAAATCTGTGTCACTAGTGACATAAATGAAAGAATCTGGTTATTTCAGAGATCTTGATAAAATGAAGGAGATGTTGATGTTGTTCTTGTAAAGCAGTGAAGACAAAATAAAAATAAAAATAAAAAATAATAATAAATACCTCTCAGAATTTTTCAAAGGTTCATCCAGCTACATTTTCACATGCTGCATTTTTAATAATATGTGCAACTGTTAGACAGGAAAGATCATTGCGCTCTCTGGCTGCTTCAACTTTTGGATGCATGGCAGTTCATGTTGATCTGGCTCTTATCCAGTAGAAAAGTAAAGTTTGGGAATATTTTGACATATTGGTTTGCCTGGACACTTTTCTTTGCAACCTAGCTGTAAGGGACCTTCTTTAGCAGGAGGGTTGGACTTGATGATCTCTAGATGTGCCTTCCAGCTCCTGTGATTCTGTGATTTAATAAGTTCTAAAATTTGACAGCAGTCCAGCAGAATAGCTGAGAATGCTTAAGTCTGCTTTAACCATGCTCTTCATTAGTTTCCTAGATGATCAGTAGAGAATTACACAATTTGAAACATACAATTTGAATTAAAACAAAACAACAAAGAAAGAACAAGCTTACTGTTCTGAATATTTTCATTCCTCATTTCTCTCACTGAATATACAGCTTAAAGATTTCTCACCATCTTTCAAAGCTATACATAGAGTAATACTCTACTATTTAACATGTTCTCTGCTTTTCTTCCTTACCCCCGACTAGGAGTTTACAATTCCCTGACTTATACTGTATTTTCTACTCAATGATCCAGCCATCTTACTTAAAAAAAATGAAACCTTACTGACTCTAGTTGCATTGTTCTTTGTTTTGTAGGATGTCTATAGTCTTGGTATTACTGGACCTATAATATCTTCGAGGGACAGGAAAGAAAGTCCATTATTATTGCATACACAGTTCCCATAAGAGACTTGTTTGTGCTCTGTAGCTTTGCTATCCAATAAAGTTTGATCTCTAAGATGTACAGTAGAATCCTTCATGTCACACTGTGTGCAAGAATGGGTAGGTAATCAGTGGGAAAGTGCTGTTTTACAAAGAGCCTTGGAAAAGGATACTTTTACTAAAAATGATGCTTTTACTGGAAATATTTAGGGTCATCAGATTTTAAGAGAGTTCAGCTAAAAATATCATAATGTATATGGTGGAAATGTTAACAACATCCCAATAAATATAATTAAGTTTCTCCAAAGAAAATACTCTACTAAATGAGAATAGTGGAAAGAAGTGAGAGGTACTGTAATTCAGAAGGCAGCAAAGGTCTCGTGCAGATGTACTGGGGTTGGTCAAATGATTACTCATGGAAGATTTTTAACAATAGGAAAAGGAAAGGAAACAAATAAAACCAATATGAGAAACCTTTGGACTGAGAGCAAACTTGAGTCTACAACTCATTTTTTATGAAAAAACAGGAGGTTTACTATTGTGCTGAACTTATTCAGATTCCCCAATACAATCCTCCTTAGTTTTCATTTTCACCTCATCTTCTTTCAAATCTGTTTTGATAGTTTCACTAAGGTGATTTTGTTCAATTATTTTTCTGAATAATCTGTTCAGTAAATCCTGCTAGGGATTTGTCTCTTCTTAATGATGAGAAGTCAAATTTTATGTCATCGGATGATTATTTATTTTCTTAATTTCTAATTCAAATTTCCCAAAAATAAGCTCTAATGACCCAATGGCCTCTCTTATTTTTTACTTCTTTTTCTAATCCCTTTTTTTTCCCTTCCTTCCTTCCTTCCTTCCTTCCTTCCTTCCTTCCTTCCTTCCTTCCTTCCTTCCTTCCTTCCTTCCTTCCTTCCTTCCTTCCTTCTTTTTTCACAAGTTCAAATTTTCCTCACCAATTTTCCCTCAAAATTTTATTGTTCTTTATCACACTATAAGCTCAGTTAAGTTAATTTTTTCACAACCAACCACCCAAATAGGGTTGACTAATGGTCAAATTCGTGGGAAATTAAAAGTGCTGAAAAGAGGTTGTCTGGTCTGTAATCACTAATACATTCCATATGAGTGAATCACAAGCAAAACGGAAAAGTTCTATATGTCACCTAAAGCATTTTCAAAAGTATTTCTCCCATAAAACCTACATTGATAAATGTCAACCTGTAAATTCTCCAATTTTCTGAAAGGTGTATTAAAATAACAAAGCTAGCTGTGGCAACTATTTCAGGAACCATCCCCAAGTACTTATGAAAGTATTTTGTAAATGCAGAAGTCTAAAATTATTATCTGATGTCCTTTGCATAATAAAAGATATTTGTATCCTCTTACCTTATATAAGACCTGAATATGTTCCTTGTTTTCTTAACTTCAGAAGAGTTACTAGTATCAGATGGAAAGGTGTTGAGGCAGCTCATTCTTGTGAATGTATTTTATGAATTTATAGATCGAATATAAATATATGTACATACATGCATATATTCAAAAACTTTTTACGTTAAACCAAATTAGCAATATGATATTGGATTTCAGGAAACAAAATGCAAAAAATTGCTCCATTAACATAATTTTGACCTCTATGAGGTTTTTTTTATCATCATGAAGTCTTCAGTCACACTGTCATCTAGTTTGTTGTATCCACTGCAATACAGTGTCTGCTAGAGCTATAAAATTAAAACTAATCAGGTATTTTAGGCTTTCTTTTTGAAACAATAGGATATGGTTGCTTAAATCCTCCTACTGTCTAAGCAGGCTATTGTGTATTCAGTCTGTGAAAAGTTTGCTGCTGCAAGTTTGTCAGTCATTGCAGTCTCAGATAATTTCTCATCTGAGCTGGGAGATTTGAAAAAATTATCAGCTATTACTCTGCTTCATAGAAAAAGGCTTTTCATAGAATGGCCTGGGTTGAAAAGGACCACAATGATCATCTAGTTTTAACCCCCCTGCTATTTGCAGGGTCACCAACCACTAGACCAGGCTGCCCAGAGCCACATCCAGTCTGGCCTTGAATGCATCCAGGAATGGGGCATCCACAACCTCCTTGGGCAACCTGTTCCAGTATGTCACCACCCTCTTATGTGAAAAAATTCTTCCCAATATCTAACCTAAACCTCTCCTGTCTCAGTTTAAGACCATTCCCCCTTGTCCTATCTCTATCCACTCTCGTAAACAGCCGTTCCCCTTCCTATTTATATGCTCCCTTCAAGTACTGGAAGGCTGCAATGAGGTCTCCCCAGAACTTTCTCTTCTCCAAGCTGGACCATCCCAGTTCCCTCAACCTTTCCTCATAGGAGAGGCGCTCCAGCCCTCTGATCATCTTAGTGGCCCTCCTCTGGACCTGGACCAAGAGCTCCACGTCTTTCCTGTACTGAGGGCCCCAGGTCTGGATGCAGTACTCCAGATGGGGGCTCACAAGAGCTGAGTAGAGAGGGACATTCACCTCCCTCTCCCTGCTGGCCACCCCTTTTTTAATGCAGCCCAGAACACAGTTGGCCTTCCGGGCTGCAAGCGCGCACTGCTGGCTCATGTCCAGCTTCTCATCTACTAGGACCCTCAAGTCCTTCTCCGCAGGGCTGCTCGCAAGGAGATCTTCCCCCAGTTTGTATAAATACGTAGGATTGGCCCGACCCAAGTGCAGCACGCTGCACTTGGCCTTCTAGAACCTCACATACATCATGAATGAATAGATATTTAGTAGCATTTCCATTCCATGTAAAAGGGCTTTCAGCATTCCCACTTGCTTTCTATTGGTATAGTACATTGGATGATTTTCTGTTTTACTTCTGTTTGCTTGATGCAGCACAGAATAGAACACAGAATGTATCGTCCTTTACAAAATTCATCAAACAATAGTCTGATGTGAGATGAGACAAATAAAAGATCTCTAAGTAGGAGGATAATATGGTTACGTTAACAGAAAGATTTACAGGGTTATGTTGTTCTAATAAAAGAAAACTACATGCAGATTTTAAAAGATGTGTTCTTCTACGAGTTTAGAGATGGTAAAAGCTTGGTCAACTGAAAATCTGTTTAAAATGTCAGGTATGGTTTTACTCTTCATATAGGTTCTTCATTATTCTCACCCCCGCCTCTTTCTCTCAACATCTGCACCATATAGTTTTGGATAAAAAAATATTAATAGAGAATGACTGGGCAGGTAAATATCCCTCAGTCCTGTTTTAAAAGGCCAGGAAAAATGTAGATAAAGTCTCAGATTTTCTTTTACTCATAAATCCAAATGTCCTAAGTCCCAACATCATTTTTTTGAGGCATTTGGGCATTTGGAACCTCACAGTTTGGGATAGAAAGACTGCTAAAACCTATTTTTTGTTTCTTATCTGCAGATTGCTGTCTTGTCATTTCTGAAGTAGTTTTTAATGTGAAAAGCCTTGCTTTCATGTGTCACTTGTTTGATATTTTACATTCTTGAAGAACAAACTGATTTGTCTGGAGATATATTGCTAGAGAACAGAAGCGTTAATTTGTAAATCAAGTATGAATCAGTAGTGCTAAGGAAAGCTATCTACTCCTGTGGCTTTACAGATTATGAGATGTCATCTCCTCTGTTGTTTCTGTTTGTGCCTCAAAAAAAGAAAAGAAATTGGGAAGCAGAGAATTGAGCCTAATTTTAAATGCTAGCCATACAGCAGGACACAACTAATTTCATTAATGTAGGTAGAAGAAATTATCAAGAGCTTTTAGATTTTAGTTAAAGCTGATACACTGTAAAATCCTGAATGGTTGTTTTCAAAATTGACATTTCCATTATAGTTGTAACTTAGTTGTATTACAAAATATAAGGAAACAATTTAGGGAACAGCTATTTTAATTCTAATTTTGCTTCAGAGAATCTCTTAAAATGTCTTTTTTTCCCCTTATTCCATCCTTTGAATGAAATTGGAAGAGTTTCTGGGAGAGCAGAAAAAGGAAGTATAGCTGATACCTTCTATATGCATTTGCAATACCAATAATCAAACCAGAAACCCTGTTAAAGTAGTTTTTACAAGGAAATCTCAGTGCAGACTTCCATGCCCTTGAGATCTGTTGTGAATCTGTTGAAATGTGCATAGATTAATTTTTTTTATGTGTCTGGAGACTCAGATCTACCCAGTGATATAAAGTGTTAAGTAATAAATCCACTGATTGCACAGGGAGACATGCTTCAGAATAGGTCAGAAGATTTCTACCTATTTGATGGGTTTTTCATTAATTTTCGTAGTCAGCACCAATACTCATTTGTTTGGTTCAGGCTGTGTCACTAGAGGAAGTTTGAGTAGGATTATCTATTATTATGACAGGCTCTTGTAAAAGTTAATTATTATCTAAAAAAAAAAAAAAAAAAAAAAAAAAAAAAGCAATATATACCCCTGCTATTGGAGTATGCATGTCCTGAGGTTTCTTTAAGAATGCATTATGGAGTAGCCAAATAAGGCCACTTAATAGAAAATCATAGTTTTTGAAAACTGAGCAATGGGCTGACATAAAAAATGATGTAAGTAAAATTACGGAAGAGCTAAGGTAGATTTGTCTGGGACTGCAGTATGAGATGGCTCTTCTTCTTTCCCTAAGTACACTGTTAGTCCCCTGGAAGGTGGCAGCTGTGCCCAGCCTTGAAAAATGTTAGCTCAGATAAAAAGAGGCTTATTGGTAGGTAAATGGAAACTGCTTTGCACCACAAATCGTAGAATCATAGAATCATAAAATGGCCTAGGTTGAAGAGGACCTCAAAGATCATCTAGTTTTAACCCCCTGCTATGTGCAGGGTCGCCAACCACTAGACCAGGCTGCCCAGAGCCACATCCAGTCTGGCCTTGAATGCATCCAGGAATGGGGCATCCACAACCTCTTTGGGCAACCTGTTCCAGTATGTCACCACCCTCTGTGAGAAAAACTTCCTCCTAATATCTAATCTAAATCTCTCCTGTCTCAGTTTAAAACCATTCCCCCTTGTCCTATCACTATCCACCCTCATAAGCAGCTGTTCCACCTTCAAGTATTGGAAAGCCACAATGAGGTCTCCCGTCTCCCCAGAGCCTTCTTTTCTCCAAGCTGGACAATCTCAGTTCCCTCAACCTTTCCTCACAGGAGAGGTGCTCCAGCCCTCTGATCATCTTAGTGACCCTCCTCTGGACCCGTTCCAAGAGCTCTGCATCTTTCTTGTACTGAGGGCCGCAGGCCTGGGCATAGTACACCATCTTTTATGCCTGTACTTTTTTTTCTCCCACTTCAATTTTGCACTGAGGCACCATACTGAGAAATAACTCTTCCTTTATACATTCACTATCATGACTGAAATGGGGCAAAAAATCACCTACAAAGCAGGTGATTAAAAATTATTTCCCTTATTCTCTTGGGGCTAGATTTTTGACTTCAGAAGACATGGAAGCTCATTCAATTGAGCATTAAATATTTTAAGAAAAACACCCAAAAGGAGTATTAACTCATATTAAACAAATAAAGCAGGCAATAGAAATCAAATCAGTTTAAAGATCGCACTTGCTTTTGAAAACAATTAGCATTAACTCAAATCTCATTAAGTATTATATATTACTTGCCTAGGAGGTCTAAATCACAAAAGAGAAAAGGCTAACAAAGGAAATTTCAAGGAAAATTAAGTAAATTGATTAGTTTCGTAAGAATTGATGCATATTTTTCATTACTTTTATTTTAGAATTCATTTTTTCCAGCACACAAAAACCTTGTTGTGTTCATGTGCCATGGGCTGATTCTCTGCATTGCAGTGACCTGATTCTTGCTGTAGGCCAAAATGCTGTAAAGGAGAAGATGATTTGTTCAGTTAGATTTCTGGGCTTCACCCCTGTTTTTATCCAAGAACATTAACACAGATTTCTATTACTTCCTGTATTAAAATGTATTCCAAAGAGACTGTTTTCAGCTCTGATCCACACTGCAGTTTGAGGATGGTGGTGACAGTTTTCTATGCTACCTTAATTAATTCTTTTTTTATTACTTGTTAAATAAAAGAAGTTCTGTGCTGAAGATTTTCGCTAGACACAACATCATCATCATCTGCTGTTTTTGTTTTTGTTGTTGCTGTTGTTGTTTTTGTGTGTGTGTGTGTGTGTTATGTTTCTCCCTTTACCTCTTCTGGCCAGTAGACATAGCCCAGACTGACAAGTTCTTCACTCTTTCTGTCATCCTCTTGCTTAGATTTGAAAACTCACTTGAGTACATTTGCCACATTTTTGCCTTCCGTTTGACAATGAAGGTTATCAAGCTCTCTCTGGATTTGTATTTTCAAAGTGTCATCTTGCAGTGATCAGTATGACAGCATGTTTCATACAGTGGACGAAAAAATCTTTTGGAGAAAACCCAAGAGAGGATTAGTTCTTATGAAAGACAAAGTTGGCAGAGGGAAGGAGTTGAAGGATCCTTTTTTTATTTTTATTTTTTATTATTATTTCATATTTTTTACAGGAAATAAAGGAAAGAGAAAACAAAAAAATATGGGGGGGCAGGGTGGCAGGGACAAATCTCTTCACCTTTGGAGTTTGTGTGATGAGTGATACCACTTCTTCCATAATCCCCTAGATAGCTCAACTTTTCAATCAGTGTGAAACATGTTGTTTTACTGCATATAATAAGCTTAAAACCTTTAGACAGGCAGACACTGATGATCTCTACCAAGAAATCTAAACTGAATGTGAATTGGTCAGATAAAAGGGACAGGAGGTATTTGTAAATAATTTTCTTATAGATTAAAAAGCACTAAAGCACTTCAGCTTATAATTGCTATACAGCATGCATAGTGCAGACTGTTTAAGTGATACTGAGATGTATGATATCTTAAAACACAACATCCGATTTACTCTTGTACTCTTTGCAGACATTATATGCTACAATATAAAAATGGCTCTATTTGTTTTTTTCTTTAATTATGAGAAACTGGGGGGAAAAAAAAAAAAAAAAAAAAAAAACAGCTTGAGAAGAATTAGTCATTGCTTTCTGCCGGCCAGGCTTTATTGGATTTGACTTTTGTAGGCATGACACTACAATAGTCACCATGGTTATTGCTGGGATTAAGAGCAAGCACACAGAAATTCAGTATGTATTTTCCAATTAAAAAGCCTTGGCTGCAGATTTTCTGTTAGTCCTGATGTCTGACTTTTAAACATCTCTGTGCCAAATGATGTTATTTTTTACATCAAAGGCCATCCAGACTTAACCAAACAGAGTCAGTGGGAGCTTAACATAGCTGGTTACCTTGGACTAACAAAATGGAGATGTGAATCCTCCCTGTTGATATTTTACTCTGGATGGGAGGAGATTGATTAAGTTCATCATGTTTTAGGGGTGTTTTCTAAGGAAGTTGTAGTTCATTTTGAAATGATAGATGAATCAAAGGAGAAAGGGAGTTCAAAGGGAGGAAATATATGCTACTGCGAGAGATTCAATAACCTGCTTAAATAAATTGTCTTTGAGAATACATTGTTCTGACTAAATTCCAATACCAAGATACCAGAAAGAACAGAAAAAGACTCCAAAGCACTAGAGTTAACCTAGTCTTTCAGGAATTTTGGTGAGAAACTGGCTATTAAGTATCTCAAATCCTGACTAACCTGAGAGGTAGATCTCAAATATTAAAAACTTATTTTGGTGTTCTTCTCCATAAAACCATCTTTTGAAACTAGTGGACTTAGTGGTAGCATGAAGCCTGCTAGCTATAAATTTTAAACGCAACATCTGCAGGGCTAATTTTCCTGGCATCTGTGGGAGGCAGCCCACTGGATCATTGGGTCTCACTGCTGAGAACAGCAGGAGTTGTGAATGCAATGATGATCAAAGCAGAGCATTCCAGACACTATAGAACTCAAATAGCCATACCATGGATATTAAACCTTTAGCTAGAATAATAACACAAAATAATTCTGTAGAAAACTGTGATGAAGCTTGACATCACAGATATGATTAGTATTTAATAAGCTGTATTCATACTCATCGTTTTCTTAACACATTTCATGAAATAAATCTTTCTTCATCTCTCTGTTACCATATTGAGCCCACTTGAGCCATATCAATCTAATGTCACAGCAACTTACAAAGAAATTTATCTTCATATGACATATATAATCATACTTTATTTTTAGCAAGAAGGAAATAGGAGATGAAACAACACCAGGAGAAAAATGATCAGTGAAAATGATATCCCTTTTTTCTCCAACTGTGTATTATAGAACATCAAAGATGTTCATGTTGTACTTCACTGATTGGTTTGGTCTATTAGAAAGGGGACATCTCTTAATAAAATCTATCTCTATACCTGCAACAGAATTTACCAGAGAAAAATGTAACTGGTTATGTCTTATGGAATGATAATCTAGAGGAAAAATCATGATATAGATGAATGTGCTGTTATGTGACTGTCTGTCTCAAGGAAGAATGGCCTCCCATAAGTACAAGTAATGGCTTCACTTGGATGTCATGGAAGACATGGAAAAAAAAAGGTTTTTTTCCTGAAGGCTTAAGAGCTTTTCAATTTGTATGTGTTCTCCTTTTTTCTTTTTTTTTAATAAAGTCATTAAAACCTTACATGGAAATAGAGTAAAATGGAATATATGAAGTAATGCATTACCTTTTGAAGATCTCTATTCTCAGTTCCAGGTCAGCTGGTGAGGACAGTTTAATTGCTCAGTTCTTCTTTGAAATTATCGGTGTAGGAGTAATAAAGGAAGCACTCTTGCAAATGCATTTTACGTGGCTTATTGTTTATCGTATATCCTTATGACTATTCTCTTTGGATGAAAAAGAACTGTCTGTTGGGTATAGCAGATGACTAATATTACCAGCTAAAAAGAAATTAATAAAGTAGTTTAAAAATCTGTATTGAACCCATAAAGAGTGAAGAAAAATAGCTATGATTCTCTGATAAAATCTTCTAGATTTGAAGCTTAGGTTCTTTACCTCTCAGTAAGCAATTTAAGTATTGTATTATCACACAATTATGTATTCCTTTGGGATTATAAAAGTGTACATTTTATATAATTCTAACTTTTAAGGGGATTTCCACCAATTAGACACAATACAAAAATGTATATAAATTTTCCTATTGAAATGCTCATAAGCATATTTCAGTTTTATATAGTGTGATTTGAACTAGAAAGAACTGTGAGAAATGATCAGTGAGCTCCTGTGTCTATTTGTGGCTGCAATAAAGCCACTTTAATACTGCAGACTTGCAGAATGCATCTCATAATAGAAATGTGATCAACTAACAATGAATGAACATGCTGGCAACATTAACACTTCAGGGAAGGGCAGTGAAAATGATTAAATTCAAGGGATGATATTCATATGGGGAGTTTTCTTATGAGAATAGATTAAAGCCAAGGCATTCTCAAAAGGAAATAACTTTGTACATGAGGTAACATTGTGTAGCGCTTGAAATTAATAGCGCTACTGCTGAAGGAGGAAAGAGCTCACAGTTCCTCTTCAAACAAAAGGACTAAAGAGAGGTTCTCTCTCCTGCTTAAAATGAAGGTATTTAGTTCTTTCTCTGTTTTTAATTTGCAGGAAATTGAAACCAACATGAGTGCAAAGAGTTTGCCTAGAAGGTCTAGTGTAAACTGATCTCTCTAATACTCCAATCAGTTTTCTTGATAGATTTTGTTAGATAAGCATTAAGCATTAATTCCATAAAATACAATACAGTAATTATTACAGATGCTTTACAGTGAATGAAGTTATTCATTTTTTGAGAAATTCTAACTTGGAGAAATTTTTCCATGCAATTTCATTTCTCAGGCTACCATCTTCCATTGAATGGTTTGGCTTTGGTGTTCATTTGAGATAAAGTTTAAAACTAATTAATAAATTATACACATCTTGAGATAAAATACTTATAAAATCTTTCCTATTAAGATTTCAATGATTTTCTGATATAGAAAGAAACAGAATGATTAATTTCTGACTGTATTGTCCCATAGTATAACCATTAACATGTTAATTTCGCTTATGGAATCACAAAAATATTTTATATTTATGTATACAGCTGCTTACATTTACAATTAATTTCCTGCTGTACCCCTGCTGAGATTATTGTCTTACTACATACGCACTTGGTCCTCCTCAATGCCTGGATAGAGATCAGTGACGAGTGGTGTCCCCCAGGGGTCAGTGCTGGGACTCTTTAATACCTTCATCAATGACATTGACAGTGGGGTTGAGTGCCCCCTTAGCAAGTTTGCTGATGGCACCAAGTTGTGGAGTGCAGTCATCACACCAGAGGGACTGGATGCCATCCAGAGGGACCTAGACAGGCTTGAACAGTGGGCCCAGGTGAACATCCTGAGGTTCAACAAATCCAAATGCAAGATCTTGCACCTGGTTCAAGGCAACCCCTATTACATACAAGCTGAGGGATGAAAGGATTGAGTACAGCCCTGCTAAAAAAGACCCAGGAGCACTGGTGGATGTAAAGCTGGACATGAGCCAGCAATGGGCCCTCACAGCCCAGAAAGCCAACCATATCCTGAGCTGTTTCAAAAGCAGCATGAGGTGACCTGATAGAGGCCTTCCGGTATCTAAAAAAGAGCTACAGGAAAGAGGGGGACAGATTCTTTAGCAGGATCTGTGGTGACAGAACAATAGGAAATGGCTTCAAGCTTAAAGAAGGTAGGTTTAGGTTACATATAAGGAAAGTCTTTCATAGCAAGAGTGGTGAGGTACTGGAACAGGTTGCCTAGATGTATGGTTGATGCCCCATCCCTGGAGACTTTCAAGGTGAGGCAGGATCAGGCTCTGGGCAACATGATATACTGTGGATGTTTATGCTCATTGCGGGGGAGTTGAACTAGATGAACTTTTAAAGGTCCCTTCCAACTCAAAGGATTCTATGATTCAGTGTTTTAATAGTATTTGAACTTAACCGGTCAGTAATACACTTTAAAGTTCTCACCAATTCCCAAACAACCTGTTTTTCATTTCTCATGCTCATTCTTAAATAAAATATTCTGAGATCTCTTTTGTTTGATAAAATTAAAGCTATTGTACCTTTTTTTCCTTGAAATTTTATTTCAATATACTTTATTTCAAGAAAAAATAGAATAGTTGTCCAGATTTGTATCTTATATTAATTTAACTTGGAAAAATATCTTCACTGAAATAAATTATTTTCTGATAATTCTTTATCTGCTTTATCTGTCTGTGACTGTTCCATTTGGTGGTTATCTAATAAATTGAAGCTTATTTCCTTCTCTTTCAAAGAATTAATTGTTTTGTCGGAGCTCCAAGAGAGTGTTTGCTTTTCCTTGATTTGACCTAATCCCCCCTTTCAAGAGAATTTCTTTAACATACTGTAGATATTCCAACAGAGAAAAAATGAAGTTCTCTTATATTCTGCTAACTACTTGACTAACTAGCATAAGTAACTGACTAAACAGGTACTTGTTACATTTAAGGAGATATAAAAGTATGCTATGACAATTTTTGATGTAATTTTATGCCACTTATTTAATTTCTTTCAAGGACAGTAAGGAATTACTGTATCAAAAATTCTGAAGGAGTACTTAGATTGGATATTTGAAATTAAGAAAGAAATGAACATGAAAATAGATGTAGTCAAAACTGAAAGATCAAGAGACTAAGACTAACCTGCATTTGTGGTAACATGGTTGGTGCAATTATTTTTTAGAGAAAAAAATGGTAAAAAATTCCTATTTTATAATATTGACTAGCAAATGAATATGAGCTATATATAATATAAATATAATATTTTACTGTGAATTTTAATGTTTCGTTGTTATAAAATGCTTTGGTTTTCATAACTTTTTGGCATAATATTTCAGTTTTTGCATTTCCATCTAAAACAAATAAGACACTATGTAAAATAGTACCAAAATACATGGTGAAGTGATAGAAGTAGATCTTTCCACTGTGCTAGGACTTAATGATAGGAAGAGTCAGTATCACTTCTCTGATTCTTAGTACTGTTTTGATTTGGTTTGGTTTTAGTTAAAAAAACGGCTGGTATTAGAGCTAGTCCAGTTCTTCTTTCATTATTTGACATTTTATTTTTTCACTGAGTCCCGAATTACACTTTTCTTCACTTCCAAATTTCTGGTTATCTAGAGCTGTTGAGTTATTTACTGTTTACTTTTTTATTTACTAAACTGTTCTCTGACTTCTTAGCGTCTAACCCACACTGGTTTGTTTCTTTGGACTCTCGAGCAATCCAACTCTTCTAGAAATCACAACTAAGACCTGCCATCAGCTTGCTGGGACTTTGAAAGTCCTGCCCCATGTTGTGCATCATCCTTTCTATAAAAATTGTATTCCTCAGAAGAGGATTAGTGTCAAGAATTCTGTACTGTGCACTATTTTTCCTCTTATGATTTGTTCATTATGTCATCTAATTTAGAGTTTTTTCACTCTGATGAAATATATTATTTATAACATTATAAAAGTATTAAAACTTCTGTTGATCTCTCTGCTTTTTTTTCTTAAGTTAATGTGTTTGTTTCTTCACTTACCACCGACTCTTTATTAATCATAGAATCATAGAATGGTCCGGGTTGAAAATGACCTCAAAGATCACCTAGTTTCAACCCCCCTGCTACATGCAGGGTCACCAACCACTAGACCAGGCTGCCCAGAACCACATCCAGACTGGCCCTGAATGCATCCAGGGATGGAACATCCACAGCCTCCTTGGGCAACCTGTTCCAGCGCAATCACCACCCTCTGAGTGAAAAACTTCCTCCTAATATCCAACCTAAATCTCCCATCTTAGTTTAAAACCATTCCCCCTTGTCTTATCACTATCCACTCATGTAAAGTCATATCCCCTCTTGTTCATATGCTCCCTTCAAGTATTGGAAGGCCACAATGAGGTATCCCCGGAGCCCTAATCAATTAAAATACAATTATATAATTAATTATTTAATAGTTTATTTTCAAAATTGAAAAAGTACCAGAAGCTTCCCTAACACTTGATTATTTATTACAGTAGCATCCCACTTACATTTTCCAAATTCTAAGTAGCATCTCTGGATATTTTTTGTTTACTTGCACTCTGTTTATAGATTGTCTTCAATTTATTGTCTCTCCTGAGTAATGACCAACATTACACAGTTAAATTTCTTGTTACTGATTAGGTTTCCACGTATGTCAGGGTAGAAGACAAGTAATTTGATGACATTGGCAGAATAAGCATAATAAAAGGTGTAAAAATTAGAATCAGATATTTATATACTATCTAATAGAGAAGTTAAAATCTATGCACAAATATTACTATTCCATATTGCACATCTGTTGTTTGATGCAACTTAGGCTACAAGTTCTTCAGGATAAAGACTTTGGTGGTTGTTTTTTTTCTTAAATACTATGCAGTAAGGACTATTTCTTTTTACAATTATAGTTTTGTAGTATCTCCTGTATCCAGTTAGTGATACCCTTTAAAAAAGCAGGAAATATATATATTCCCATGTATGAGCAGTGACTTAATAATTTCAAACATCTTAACTATGTACATTTAAAGATACTATCAGTATTAAGTGAGCTATATCCCCTTCAGTGTTACCTTCAAATTAACAGCTGCTACTAAACAAAACTTTTGAAAGAAAATAAAAATAAGATCCAGAAAAACACAATATGAAACATAAAAGTGTTTCTATCCAAATCAGGCCATGTTTTGGTAGACTGTATTTCCAGGAGAATAGGAAGCTCCTGGCACTGCATTTAGGTAGAGGCTGGAGGCTTGTACTGCATAGCACATGAATAAAATGTGACAAATGAAAAGTCTGGTTAAGACCTGACCTGTTCCTCTTATTATTATCCAAGAGCAGGACTCCTTAAATGCTTCGTATTTGTCTTCAGAAGCTTGACAGGAGGGCCTCTTACAGACCACTGCCACCAAACTACAGTTGCTGATTCATTTGTATACAAAGCTCAAAGTACCCGGGACAATAGGTGCCAAGTACAGTTTAGTAGAGATTAAAGAAAAGTAACTTGTCTGGATCAAGCCATAAAGTTACTGCTAAATAGAAAGGTGCTGAAGCATAATGACCCTAACACAGTCTTAAGAAATATTGCCTTTGAAATGCCTCTATCAAAATTGCAGTTACTTGGAAGAAAACAAATAAGGTACAAGAAGGACACATTTCTGGCATAACGATCAACAATGTAGATGTAAGCCAATGTATTAATCTACATGGGATGATTAGTTTTCCATTTAGAATACATAATTTTACAAAATAGATGACAACGTTAGACAGCACAAGATTAGAGCCAATAGCTAAGAAAATAATTAATCAGTTCCAAACACAACGGTTTCAAGTGGGAAACAAAACGCACTGATGCTCAAGATTTTTTTTTTTTTTTTTTTTAAGTAGCATCTGATAGACAGCAGGATTACATAGAGAGAGAAATGGGTGTCTGCAAAGACAGCATGAAGGCCCTGCCCTCGAGGGGAAGGTACACCAGGGAGCACAGCACTGCCTAGCACCATCTGTGATAAGAAGACTGAGTGAGGGGCTGGTCTTATACACGCATGCAAACGAAGTTATTGCTCCAGTGCACCCACAGAATCCAGCATGTGTGACAATATGGGAACATGTGATATCCATTCAGGTCTGAGTGGTGGCTTGGCGCACACTCGTCCTCTGCTTCTTTACTGTGGAAGTTTTCAGCCTAACAGTGTTCCCAACTGTTGCTATTAACCAAAGATTCTGTAGCCAGATCTCTGCACTAGCTGCCAATCAAATCAGTGCCGCATGATACCACTTAATTACCATTCCAGCAGTTCCAGCAGTTCTCTGTCAGCTGCTGATCCATGCTGAGTACAGACAGAGGCTCGTCATGCTCAGTTCCCATGTGCACCATCCTGTCTGTCAGCCATAGCTCGTTGCATGCAGTTACTCAGCTCTTGATCAAGGCAAGGTCATAGCGCTCCCACAATACAACCAAAGTTTGCTTTCTCCCTTTTGGGTTTTGTTAATTTGGCATCTTTCTATACAGGTAGGGGAAGAGAAAGCTGTCTCCTTCTTCCCTGACTCCCCTAGTCACAAACACACTAACAATGTCTGCAACAGTGTTTTTGAGGATCATCAACGAAAGATAGGCATGTTTGAGTGCACCTTAACTGGATTAAAATGAGCAAGGAGGCGAGGAAGATGAATTCCAAAATACTATTTAGATCTAGACATACCAAACTGCTAAGATTGGTAATAAGTTTGCAGTGAGCTGTGCCAAAATCTAGGTGCTTCCTAGAATGTTTAGAAGGTTTGATCATTGAACAGAATGAAGCTGGATGTACGATACTAGAATATCTTTTATGATTCAGGTACCTGAACTTCTGCTTAAGTTAGCAAATTCTTTGATAGTGACAGAAGTTGTTAAAGCTACTGGTAATTCCTGTTCATACTTTTTGTTCTCCTGTAATCGGAGAGCCTTCATACAGGCATATACTCTCACTTCACCTCGTTTTAGCAAGATGTGCCAACTCTTGTTCATCTTTCAAGTGGTCACTGAATTTATTAAGTGCTATTCTCATCTTTAAAGTTAATGATTCGTTGAAATTACTTTCTAAACTGGAAAAGAAAGACTTGTTAATCAATAGATGCTATGCCAATTTTCCATTTTTCTTTCAGCTTAAAACTGAGTCATCTTCTCGTATATAATCACACAAGTTTCAAAGTAATCATGTATTGCTTTTTATTCTCTAGTACTGACCCATACTGCATTTTCTCATTCTGGTACGCAGTAGCTTTACCAGCAGATAAATAACAACAACAGTATGTATTATGCAGAGAAAGTAAGATCTGGAACCTGAGTAAAGTCTGTTAAAAAACAAATAGGAAATTAAAGTATTAGATTTTATATATATTTTACTCCAGGTGACATAGTAGAATATCTGGAGTATAGTGATAGTGATTTGCTTTTGTTTATATATATATATATATTATTTACTGAATATGTCCCCCTAATCCATTGCAAAAGAGTCTATTAAAAGGCTTTTCAAGAAATAGAGATGCCTTACCTAGTGGGCTTGTCTAAAAACATCTGAACAAATAATAGATACAAATGCTTGGTTTTAACAAGCAAAGGATATCAGTAAATCATCATAGAATGGCTTAGGTTGCAAGGGACCTTGAAGATTGCATGGCTCCAACCTCGTTGCCATGGACAGGACAACCACCCATCAGACTGGTCTGCCCAGGGCCCTATCCTACCTGATCTTGAACACCCCCAGGGATGGGGCACCCACAGCTTCTCTGGGCAGCCTGGTTTCCAGCACCTCACAGTCTTGTGTTCAATTATTAAACCATACGAAACAAGGAATAAGCAGTGAAATTAATGTTTGGTACTGATTAAAAATTATTAAAATTACTAAAGATATTAAAATGATAGTTAAAACTACTACTACAGGAACTGAACAGTTCCAGAAAGGTCTCTAAATTTTAAGTGGAATTCATCATATTATTTTATTGTTAATACAAAATAAAATGTAATCTTACAGAAATCTAAATTAGTTGTTCAGAAAACAATCCTAAGATAATTGTAATTTTAACTTTAAGTCAAAACAGAAACACGCATAAAAAGTTGAGAATCATTGGAACAGAAAGGAAAAACATATTACAGTGTATGAATCCATAGTACCCATAATGAATATTTTATGCTGTTGTACGGAAAGCATTTTAGAAAACCTCAGCAGGAGTAAGTATTAAAAAAGAGAATTGAAATGATTAAAGAATATACAAAACAGGTGGGAATTTTCAGACTCAGAGATGGTTGAGAAGAAAATAGGAAATCACGAATAGTTTGCAAAGAGAATATTTTTCACTTTTTCATTAAACATTACCCTACAAATTACTATGCAGGACTTTTCAACAAAAAATGTTTTCCACATCATGCATATTTAATTTATTGCAATTTTCCTCAATGTCTTTCAACATATACCTACATTCAGAAAAAAGTTAACTGAGCTTGTTATTTGACTTTTGTATTTTCTTGAACCCGTGTTCTACTACCATAACTCTGTTAAAGACAAAGTCATACAAAGATTTCGTACCTCACTCTTACTGTAGCTTCGCACTTGTTTTAAAATAATTTGCCTTTATACTTGACACATTTCAAACACTTGTTTCCATTGACTCCCATATACTGTATATTTTATTTAATACAACTGTTTCTATTCCAGTAGTAATGCTTTGACCATAGTTTCATGGATTTTTATTTAGCAGCAAAGTGTAAGGTTTTCCATCCATAAAAACGTGTAACTTTATCAATATCTATGTTTGTGTTGAAGACGTATTTTTAACTCTCTTCTCGACAGCGCTGTTAGTTCTCATTTATTTCCTAGATGCATAAGAAGCTATTACTTCACCACTGCTATATTTCAAGATTGTGTCTTATCCTTTTTCCCAGCGTAACATCCTCATTTAGACCAGGTTAACCAAAAATTTTTGAGAACTGTCACTGCAATTGAAATACTCTTTTTTTCCCCACTGACTTAGGAACCTGAGTATTTGATCAACATCACTTCAGATTGGTATGAAATAGTAATGCTATTCATTTAACAATTCTTTTCATTATGTTTTTGCCCTGTACTTCCACACTGAAAAGTTCTCTATCATTTGAATGGCTACTGTCCTCAATTTTTAAGATGAACATTGCCATTTCTTCTAGTCATCAGATAACTCTTCTTATATATTCCTTACTAAAATGTAATGTCCTCTGTTTTTTCACAACTTAGCCATTTTATTATTAGTTTTTGCAACTATCCCATTTTTAGCTGCACTACTATTCGTTATCTGTCTTCCTCTGATTTTGTTCAGTATGCCCAGCTACATGTACCTATAGAACAAACAGGAATTTTGTCAAAGTTGTCTCCATACTGCCACTCCCCCACAATCATGGAGAGGAGATTTAAAGAGGAAAAAAAATGTAAAATTGAAGTTAATATAAGAGAATAGTCCTTTTATCTCCCTGGGAAAGAAAATATTTACAGCAAGTCTAAACAAACACATGCACTTATATGCTCTCTGAACCATATGGCAGCTACATTAAAATGAGACAAGAAAGAACAGAATGCTCGAAAAGGGACCTTTCAGGGTCACCTTTCCTTTGCATGTTATGCTTAGCTGGGTTTAATGTGATCTCAGGAATGCAAAAGAATGAATAGCACACTCAATGCAGTGAAAATATTCATGTATTCAGTTAATATGGCCTTTTTTGTTGGTTGGGTTTTTTTTTTAATTTTTTTTTTTTTTTTTTTTTTTTTTTTACACAAGGCTTTCTTTTGAAAAAAAGAAGTCACATCTGTGAGATAAAAAGCATGGCACATTCTTGTATATCTAGCAGTCTTTACTCAGTGAAATCTCTCAGTGAATGTTGGAATCGCCACAGACACTTAAATCTTTGGATTTCTGAAATACACAGTCATTTACAAGATTTATACCTAAAGCATATTGATATTCTCCTTCATAAAGAATTGACTATGGAAAAAAATGTGTGATTTGCTAACAATTACTTTAGAACCATACACTCTTGTAATTTTTTTTCCCCTTTTTGAAAGAAAATTGGTATACAGATTTCATTTCACAGCTGTAGATGCTAAGAATCCTCACACTGACAGAAGACAGTAATGTAGCATCAAATCAGTCACCTGTATGTCTGATAGGATTCCCATAGATGGGTGAAGGCATGCTGCAAATCAGAGACGATGGGAGGTAAACAAGTTGAAAGTCTTGTGTACCTGACTAAAGGTAATGCAACAATCTTTAAATGGTTATCCTGAAGAAAAGAGGTTCAAGCTATAATGTATCAGTTGAGGAATATAATTACTGTTGTACTCTCTGAAATTGCATTTGGGATGTCTTCATATTTCCTGAGAGAAAGATTACAGATCGTAGAATGAAGGTGGGAGAGGAACAATGGAAAAAATCATCACAACCAAGAATGAAAAAAATGAAACAAAATCAGAACTATATTTCAAGTAAATAAACTACAGGAGAACTAGAAGAATGGAAGAAGGTAAAGTTAAATCAAAGGTAAGCAGGGCAAACTATCCAGAGAGAGGAATTAAATGAGATGTTAAACTCAGTGTTTTTGTTCTTTCCAATAAAAAGAGAGAGAGAGGAGGAACATTTGGGAATGAGGGAACCTGAGTGTCAAGCATGGTCCACAGTTATGTTGAATTGGTTACATCTTTTTACGCTTCCTTTCCACCTTCCATAAATATTTTCACTATATTCAATTCACAATATGCAACTCTAAAGCTCATCAGTAGAGCCTGCCCTCCTATGGAAAGCAGGAGAAAAGCAATATTGCTACAGATATGTAGATCTGTCTGTTGATGTACTAAAGAAACACAGAGACTGTGGGGAAAATATTATAACATGTCTACAAATATTAATTACCATTTATACAAAATAATGAGACAATACAAAATGAACAGTTTCACTTATTTGTAAGCCACTTGACTGGAAAATGGAGGTAGTTGAAACAGATTGATTTTGGTAAGTGGATCTATGAACCACTATCTTATGCAAATCCATAGGCATAGAGAGAACTGGAACAGGAAGTAATTCAAACTCAAAAGACGACCTTTTTTTTCCTTGACATCAAAGAAATCATAATCGACCTAAAGAATATACTTTTATTCTTCTATATAACCTCTTTTATGATTAGCTTCATTAAAATTACATTGCTTGCAATGAATAAGATTTATTTGAAGTTATATTTCAAAGCTTCACAAAAACAATTAGAACAGAGTAAAAATTTATGAGAGGAGATCTGTTTAATTAAACATCCTTAAAAACATGTCTATTGTCTATTTTAAACACTCCTGCCAATCATTCTAGTCGGTTGTCTCTTGAGGGTGCATAGCCGAAGACTTAAATATGTAAAATGCGTTAAAGATCCTAGATGAGTAAGACAATAAGTGGAAAGTAGTGTAGAAGTATAATATTTGTGTGTGTGTGTGTGTGTGTGTGTGTGTGTGAAAATTAGGAAACAAATTTCTTTAATTAGGTCCACATGCTGGCTGGGCCTGATCTCCACAATGCCCTGCACATGCCATGTAATGAAAAGCAATCTTCCAATTTTTGTGTTTTACTAGCTGGTTTTTTTTTTTTTTTATACAGTCAGTGCCCATATTCCAGACATATCAGTTCAGAGCAAGTTTCAGTATCTTCGGCCACTGAGACAGGAAAATAGAANTTTTTTTTTTTTTTTTTTTAAGTAGCATCTGATAGACAGCAGGATTACATAGAGAGAGAAATGGGTGTCTGCAAAGACAGCATGAAGGCCCTGCCCTCGAGGGGAAGGTACACCAGGGAGCACAGCACTGCCTAGCACCATCTGTGATAAGAAGACTGAGTGAGGGGCTGGTCTTATACACGCATGCAAACGAAGTTATTGCTCCAGTGCACCCACAGAATCCAGCATGTGTGACAATATGGGAACATGTGATATCCATTCAGGTCTGAGTGGTGGCTTGGCGCACACTCGTCCTCTGCTTCTTTACTGTGGAAGTTTTCAGCCTAACAGTGTTCCCAACTGTTGCTATTAACCAAAGATTCTGTAGCCAGATCTCTGCACTAGCTGCCAATCAAATCAGTGCCGCATGATACCACTTAATTACCATTCCAGCAGTTCCAGCAGTTCTCTGTCAGCTGCTGATCCATGCTGAGTACAGACAGAGGCTCGTCATGCTCAGTTCCCATGTGCACCATCCTGTCTGTCAGCCATAGCTCGTTGCATGCAGTTACTCAGCTCTTGATCAAGGCAAGGTCATAGCGCTCCCACAATACAACCAAAGTTTGCTTTCTCCCTTTTGGGTTTTGTTAATTTGGCATCTTTCTATACAGGTAGGGGAAGAGAAAGCTGTCTCCTTCTTCCCTGACTCCCCTAGTCACAAACACACTAACAATGTCTGCAACAGTGTTTTTGAGGATCATCAACGAAAGATAGGCATGTTTGAGTGCACCTTAACTGGATTAAAATGAGCAAGGAGGCGAGGAAGATGAATTCCAAAATACTATTTAGATCTAGACATACCAAACTGCTAAGATTGGTAATAAGTTTGCAGTGAGCTGTGCCAAAATCTAGGTGCTTCCTAGAATGTTTAGAAGGTTTGATCATTGAACAGAATGAAGCTGGATGTACGATACTAGAATATCTTTTATGATTCAGGTACCTGAACTTCTGCTTAAGTTAGCAAATTCTTTGATAGTGACAGAAGTTGTTAAAGCTACTGGTAATTCCTGTTCATACTTTTTGTTCTCCTGTAATCGGAGAGCCTTCATACAGGCATATACTCTCACTTCACCTCGTTTTAGCAAGATGTGCCAACTCTTGTTCATCTTTCAAGTGGTCACTGAATTTATTAAGTGCTATTCTCATCTTTAAAGTTAATGATTCGTTGAAATTACTTTCTAAACTGGAAAAGAAAGACTTGTTAATCAATAGATGCTATGCCAATTTTCCATTTTTCTTTCAGCTTAAAACTGAGTCATCTTCTCGTATATAATCACACAAGTTTCAAAGTAATCATGTATTGCTTTTTATTCTCTAGTACTGACCCATACTGCATTTTCTCATTCTGGTACGCAGTAGCTTTACCAGCAGATAAATAACAACAACAGTATGTATTATGCAGAGAAAGTAAGATCTGGAACCTGAGTAAAGTCTGTTAAAAAACAAATAGGAAATTAAAGTATTAGATTTTATATATATTTTACTCCAGGTGACATAGTAGAATATCTGGAGTATAGTGATAGTGATTTGCTTTTGTTTATATATATATATATATTATTTACTGAATATGTCCCCCTAATCCATTGCAAAAGAGTCTATTAAAAGGCTTTTCAAGAAATAGAGATGCCTTACCTAGTGGGCTTGTCTAAAAACATCTGAACAAATAATAGATACAAATGCTTGGTTTTAACAAGCAAAGGATATCAGTAAATCATCATAGAATGGCTTAGGTTGCAAGGGACCTTGAAGATTGCATGGCTCCAACCTCGTTGCCATGGACAGGACAACCACCCATCAGACTGGTCTGCCCAGGGCCCTATCCTACCTGATCTTGAACACCCCCAGGGATGGGGCACCCACAGCTTCTCTGGGCAGCCTGGTTTCCAGCACCTCACAGTCTTGTGTTCAATTATTAAACCATACGAAACAAGGAATAAGCAGTGAAATTAATGTTTGGTACTGATTAAAAATTATTAAAATTACTAAAGATATTAAAATGATAGTTAAAACTACTACTACAGGAACTGAACAGTTCCAGAAAGGTCTCTAAATTTTAAGTGGAATTCATCATATTATTTTATTGTTAATACAAAATAAAATGTAATCTTACAGAAATCTAAATTAGTTGTTCAGAAAACAATCCTAAGATAATTGTAATTTTAACTTTAAGTCAAAACAGAAACACGCATAAAAAGTTGAGAATCATTGGAACAGAAAGGAAAAACATATTACAGTGTATGAATCCATAGTACCCATAATGAATATTTTATGCTGTTGTACGGAAAGCATTTTAGAAAACCTCAGCAGGAGTAAGTATTAAAAAAGAGAATTGAAATGATTAAAGAATATACAAAACAGGTGGGAATTTTCAGACTCAGAGATGGTTGAGAAGAAAATAGGAAATCACGAATAGTTTGCAAAGAGAATATTTTTCACTTTTTCATTAAACATTACCCTACAAATTACTATGCAGGACTTTTCAACAAAAAATGTTTTCCACATCATGCATATTTAATTTATTGCAATTTTCCTCAATGTCTTTCAACATATACCTACATTCAGAAAAAAGTTAACTGAGCTTGTTATTTGACTTTTGTATTTTCTTGAACCCGTGTTCTACTACCATAACTCTGTTAAAGACAAAGTCATACAAAGATTTCGTACCTCACTCTTACTGTAGCTTCGCACTTGTTTTAAAATAATTTGCCTTTATACTTGACACATTTCAAACACTTGTTTCCATTGACTCCCATATACTGTATATTTTATTTAATACAACTGTTTCTATTCCAGTAGTAATGCTTTGACCATAGTTTCATGGATTTTTATTTAGCAGCAAAGTGTAAGGTTTTCCATCCATAAAAACGTGTAACTTTATCAATATCTATGTTTGTGTTGAAGACGTATTTTTAACTCTCTTCTCGACAGCGCTGTTAGTTCTCATTTATTTCCTAGATGCATAAGAAGCTATTACTTCACCACTGCTATATTTCAAGATTGTGTCTTATCCTTTTTCCCAGCGTAACATCCTCATTTAGACCAGGTTAACCAAAAATTTTTGAGAACTGTCACTGCAATTGAAATACTCTTTTTTTCCCCACTGACTTAGGAACCTGAGTATTTGATCAACATCACTTCAGATTGGTATGAAATAGTAATGCTATTCATTTAACAATTCTTTTCATTATGTTTTTGCCCTGTACTTCCACACTGAAAAGTTCTCTATCATTTGAATGGCTACTGTCCTCAATTTTTAAGATGAACATTGCCATTTCTTCTAGTCATCAGATAACTCTTCTTATATATTCCTTACTAAAATGTAATGTCCTCTGTTTTTTCACAACTTAGCCATTTTATTATTAGTTTTTGCAACTATCCCATTTTTAGCTGCACTACTATTCGTTATCTGTCTTCCTCTGATTTTGTTCAGTATGCCCAGCTACATGTACCTATAGAACAAACAGGAATTTTGTCAAAGTTGTCTCCATACTGCCACTCCCCCACAATCATGGAGAGGAGATTTAAAGAGGAAAAAAAATGTAAAATTGAAGTTAATATAAGAGAATAGTCCTTTTATCTCCCTGGGAAAGAAAATATTTACAGCAAGTCTAAACAAACACATGCACTTATATGCTCTCTGAACCATATGGCAGCTACATTAAAATGAGACAAGAAAGAACAGAATGCTCGAAAAGGGACCTTTCAGGGTCACCTTTCCTTTGCATGTTATGCTTAGCTGGGTTTAATGTGATCTCAGGAATGCAAAAGAATGAATAGCACACTCAATGCAGTGAAAATATTCATGTATTCAGTTAATATGGCCTTTTTTGTTGGTTGGGTTTTTTTTGTANAGTCACATCTGTGAGATAAAAAGCATGGCACATTCTTGTATATCTAGCAGTCTTTACTCAGTGAAATCTCTCAGTGAATGTTGGAATCGCCACAGACACTTAAATCTTTGGATTTCTGAAATACACAGTCATTTACAAGATTTATACCTAAAGCATATTGATATTCTCCTTCATAAAGAATTGACTATGGAAAAAAATGTGTGATTTGCTAACAATTACTTTAGAACCATACACTCTTGTAATTTTTTTTCCCCTTTTTGAAAGAAAATTGGTATACAGATTTCATTTCACAGCTGTAGATGCTAAGAATCCTCACACTGACAGAAGACAGTAATGTAGCATCAAATCAGTCACCTGTATGTCTGATAGGATTCCCATAGATGGGTGAAGGCATGCTGCAAATCAGAGACGATGGGAGGTAAACAAGTTGAAAGTCTTGTGTACCTGACTAAAGGTAATGCAACAATCTTTAAATGGTTATCCTGAAGAAAAGAGGTTCAAGCTATAATGTATCAGTTGAGGAATATAATTACTGTTGTACTCTCTGAAATTGCATTTGGGATGTCTTCATATTTCCTGAGAGAAAGATTACAGATCGTAGAATGAAGGTGGGAGAGGAACAATGGAAAAAATCATCACAACCAAGAATGAAAAAAATGAAACAAAATCAGAACTATATTTCAAGTAAATAAACTACAGGAGAACTAGAAGAATGGAAGAAGGTAAAGTTAAATCAAAGGTAAGCAGGGCAAACTATCCAGAGAGAGGAATTAAATGAGATGTTAAACTCAGTGTTTTTGTTCTTTCCAATAAAAAGAGAGAGAGAGGAGGAACATTTGGGAATGAGGGAACCTGAGTGTCAAGCATGGTCCACAGTTATGTTGAATTGGTTACATCTTTTTACGCTTCCTTTCCACCTTCCATAAATATTTTCACTATATTCAATTCACAATATGCAACTCTAAAGCTCATCAGTAGAGCCTGCCCTCCTATGGAAAGCAGGAGAAAAGCAATATTGCTACAGATATGTAGATCTGTCTGTTGATGTACTAAAGAAACACAGAGACTGTGGGGAAAATATTATAACATGTCTACAAATATTAATTACCATTTATACAAAATAATGAGACAATACAAAATGAACAGTTTCACTTATTTGTAAGCCACTTGACTGGAAAATGGAGGTAGTTGAAACAGATTGATTTTGGTAAGTGGATCTATGAACCACTATCTTATGCAAATCCATAGGCATAGAGAGAACTGGAACAGGAAGTAATTCAAACTCAAAAGACGACCTTTTTTTTCCTTGACATCAAAGAAATCATAATCGACCTAAAGAATATACTTTTATTCTTCTATATAACCTCTTTTATGATTAGCTTCATTAAAATTACATTGCTTGCAATGAATAAGATTTATTTGAAGTTATATTTCAAAGCTTCACAAAAACAATTAGAACAGAGTAAAAATTTATGAGAGGAGATCTGTTTAATTAAACATCCTTAAAAACATGTCTATTGTCTATTTTAAACACTCCTGCCAATCATTCTAGTCGGTTGTCTCTTGAGGGTGCATAGCCGAAGACTTAAATATGTAAAATGCGTTAAAGATCCTAGATGAGTAAGACAATAAGTGGAAAGTAGTGTAGAAGTATAATATTTGTGTGTGTGTGTGTGTGTGTGTGTGTGTGTGAAAATTAGGAAACAAATTTCTTTAATTAGGTCCACATGCTGGCTGGGCCTGATCTCCACAATGCCCTGCACATGCCATGTAATGAAAAGCAATCTTCCAATTTTTGTGTTTTACTAGCTGGTTTTTTTTTTTTTTTATACAGTCAGTGCCCATATTCCAGACATATCAGTTCAGAGCAAGTTTCAGTATCTTCGGCCACTGAGACAGGAAAATAGAAGTTGAACCAGATCAAACTTCAAGAGATTTCAAAAAGCTGTATTTGTGTGATTGTGCTATGTATGCTAATACAGTGAGCTGACACAGGAAGCCCGTGGATACCATTGACTTCAGATGACATCAGATGTAGGCTTTGGAACAAGTAAAAAAATCTCAGAAAGAACATAGTCTACCTTCTGATACAGAGCTGCATGCAGGGATGATCCCATATTCTTGAGAAGTAACAATTCCCGGAAAAGCAAGAAAAATAAGCTATACTTAACAGACCTATAGAGTCTGTGTGATAATCAAGCACAGAAAGAACATAGCCTGTGTGTATTTAGCTCTTGAGGAGCAAAGGCCTTTCCGAACATCTATGCCCAATCATGAATACGGCTGCTGCTTAGTTATACCAACTGCTGTAATAGAAGTTTCAGAAGTATCAAACATACTCCAAATGCAACATGATGTATTGTTTGGAAAAAATTAATCTGTTGGAATAGTTATATTTTCTGATATGACCTTGAAGTCAGAATGATACTCTTTACAGTGGAAGACTTAGAAAGCATAAGTGAGGCAATGCACAAAATGGCTTCACCAGTCCCTCTCACTCACCTGTTTCCCTTTATGTTGCTTCTTCTCAAAACCTTGCAAATCTCTCTCTTCTAAATCAGAATGAAGAAGTCATTGTGGTATATTTGTTTTTGTACTGTGATTTCCTCTTTTCGTGTTTTGTAGGAGATAAAGTACTACAGAATAAGTCCTGCATATTAAATCTCTCCCTGAATAAATCACATGATAGATCTGGATAGAAAACTATTTCCAGAGATATCTTCCAATGGTATTTTTGATACATGGCATGGGGAAAGAGAACCATTTATTTTCTTTAAGATACAGATATAGACATATAGCCTTCCCATCACAAACTTTCAAGATATAATAATTCTATTAATTACCATGTAAAGATCTCACAGAAGGAGACTCACTAGACACAAATATCCACAGCGGCTTACAAAATCCATTAAAGTTACTGCTTTGAACTGATACAGTTTAAAAGGACAAAATACATGCAAAAATACCTTTACTTAAGCCATTGTAAGTAAGCAAATTCCTTAATTGTGTGCCTGAAGTTCAGAAATATTTTGTCTTCTCCACGATTTGGCTTCAGTCTCTGAATTGACCAACTTTCTGTTTTGTTTTCCTGCTTTTTCTGCTCACTGTAAAAGACTTTTTCCCTTATATCTAACCTAAATCTACCCTCTTTGAGCTTGAAACAATTTCCCCTTGTTCTGTCACCACAGATCCTGCTAAAAAGCCTGTCCTCTTCTTTCCTGTAGCTCCCCTTTAGGTACTGAAAGGCCTATCAGGTCCTCACGGCTTTCTCTTCTGCAGGCTGAAGAGCCCCAGCTCTCTCAGCCTGTCCTCATAGGAGAGGTGTTCCATTTGATGGATCATTTTTGTGGCCCTGCTTTGGATGTGTGCCAACAGATCTATGTCTCTCCTGTACTGAGGATTCCACATCTGAACACAGTACTCTAGGTGAGGCCTTACCACAGCAGAGTAGAAGGGCATACTCATGGCATATTCTAAAATAATTGCACTGCTAACCTCTACTTACTAGGCTTGTGTACCATTCTCCTCAACTAAAAATCAGTATGTCCTTTTAAAGGCACTTTAAGTATGGTTCAAATTTCCACAATATCCATGGATTAATCAATAGAAACTGCCAGTATGTTACTAAATCTGTAGTGACAATATAATGAATTTTGAATGAGAAATGATTTCTCTTAATTGTTGGCAAGTACTATACCCACACTATGCAAGGGTACACAGAGTAAACGCTCATCACCTAGTTCTAAACCCTGACTTGTCTCCTCAGATTTACTGAGTTTTGCTAATGTAAATTTATTGCACAATTATTGCAAAATTATTGCACATAATTTTCAAGAAATACTTAGCTCTTACAAGCTGCAACTTTATTGAGAAAGAGCAAGAAAAAGGAAGTCAGAAAGAAGTAGAAAGAAATTAAAAATTGATTAAATACATGCAAAATAAGACAAGGTACAAAATAAAAATATTTTTCTTTGTTGTTGCCTTGTGAATTAGGCAAATTTTACATAGAAGAACATGAAAAGTCATGTTGAAAGTCAAACATCAAGAAGAAAATGTGAAGGATCTACTAGATCTACTGTTCGAACTAAAGAGGACTTAGTTGCAGATTGCATGTATATTGTTAATAAAAAAATACCAACAACCATTTCTGACTGTTAAGTTTCACAATCTATTTAAAGAACTAAATTAACAGAAGTTTATTCTCCAGGATTTTTATTTTTCTTTAGTTTTTCAGGTCTGTAATGAAAGAATACTGTGGAGTTTTCATTACATTTATCTAACTGTCCAGTTTCTAAGGAAGTGCCATTTATTCAACGCAGTCTACTCTCTGTATAACTTTTACTTTTCAAGTTAAGTTATAACTGGATAGAAAACACAATCCCTGTGGGAAAATTTATAAATGCAGAAGCAATGATTTGTGAGGAATGAATGCTTACATTCAGACCTCAAATTTCTGGTCTTAATTCAAGGTAATTAAAACTCAATTGTATACAACCATGTCTCCACAGCATGACAGCTTTGATGCTAAACAAAATCTCAACTTTCTATTAACAACCTTTCCAACTATAAAGATATTCAAGAAAATGTCTTCATAATATAATATTTTTACAACAACAAAAAAAAAGGATATTTATTTAATCCTCATCATATGCAAAAAAAAGGACTGAATTTTTTGCATTCAGTCTTCCCAAATAAATTCAGATTCTATCAAGAGTTCTAGAGACAAAAGATGCAACCACGTAAAATAGGGAATGTCTATAACCAAAGCGATTACAAATCTCTAATTAAATACAGGTCTTTGCTTCTTTTTTCTTCAGAAAGTGACATTGTGTACATCTTCATGTAGACACTGACTCTGATGAGAAACGTACTTGAATGCTCATCAGTTAAACATTCATGTCAGCTGGCTGATGATCATCTAGCCAGACAGAATAACCTGTTGCTTATTCTCCCCTGCAGTTTTACAAGATGATGTCATGGATCAATGTTAAAGAGGTAATAATTAGCTGCATTCAGAAACAAAAACATTGATTTGATTACTTGAAATAATCACACCTTGAATTTTGGATTTAAAACTGAGTTGCCTGAGGACTAGGTGCTGTACCAAGACACAGTAAAATCCAGGCCCCAGAAGACTGCATATGCTGAAGGAAAAATATTTGCATCCCTCAGTATGTGCTTGGAAAGGAAGAGAATGGGGAATCTCTCTTCACTCTTACCTCAATAGCAGATTCCTGCTGTTATAGTGCCCTACAAATGGTGCGTCTTAATATACTCGAAATAAGTTTGTAAGAGTTGAAATACTACAACAGTGGGAGGGCAATCTAGTTAGTATTGAGCATTTGACTATTCAGCAACAATCTGATTTCATAGCTCTTCCCTAAGATTGCAGCTGGTGGTGACAACAGCCTCGTAAGTGGAAGGTGTGCTCTGGTTTAACCACTGAACTGCCTAGTAAAGGATACAGTAGGCACACTGCACAGCAGAAGAGGAAGGGATGGGGAATATCTTTTCAAAGACTCAGAGTATAGAGAACGAAAAAAAAAAATCAAAGTCCCACGTACCACAGTATAAGGGACTGTTACAGGCTAGAGTCACAGCAGGTGAACTTCCTCAGTGGTGGGAGATGAACTGTGTTAAATTCTGAAAATTCTGATAACTAGCAGATCAGGAGTGGGAAAACAAGGGTAATGAGTTTCTTCAGGCTGCTTACCACAGTAAAGACAGATCATAGATGTTGTGGTTTAACCTGGCAAGCAGCTAAGTAACACACACCCATTTGTTTATTCCTGACCAAGTGTGATGAAGAAAAGAATTGGAAACAAAATAGCTTTTTATCTGAACCCACAAGTTCCATCGATTAAGACAGAAAAGGAGAAAAAGCAAGGCTAACTATATATCATACATATATATGCATGCTCACATGTACGCACTCACACCTACGATGCAATTACTTGCCCTTCTGCCCCACCCCCTGAGGCTATGACATAACAGCCTGGCCTTGGATTTGTTCCTCTCACTCTGCAACAGCAGAAAACTGGTGTTCTACTAACACTGCCTCAGTAGAAACCAGGACAATAGCAAAGAAGGAAAGGATGGAAGAAATCTTTTCCTGGAAAGTGGAAAAAGAAACACTGCATAATGAAAGTACAAGAAGAAACAGTAAAAAGTTGCAATAATGAATGCAGTGATGAAAACAATTATTTGAATCTGGTGGACTTCCAGAGGCAGAGGATTTCTTTCCTAGTAAGCTAAAGACTGCTTTGGTAGGCTATAAAATACAGGGTCACTCCACCATATCATTAATCTTCTGATATTCACTGAGTATTTCTTTTTAATTTGGTTAGCATTTAGTCAGATAATATCAAATTGGAGCACATCCAGAGCAGGGCCACAAAAGTGATCCAAGGGATGGAACACCTCTCCTATGAGGACAGGCTGAAAGAACTGGGGCTTTTCAGCCTGCAGAAGAGAAAGCTGCAAGATGACCTGATAGCAGCCTTTCAATATCTAAAGAGGAGCTATGGGAAAGAAGGGGCAGACTCTCCAGCAGGATCTGTGGTGACAGAATAAGGGGAAATGGTTTCAAACTTTAAGATGGTAGATTTAGGTTAGACATAAGGAAAAAGTCTTACAGTGGAGGTGGTGAGGCACTGGAACAAGTTGCCCAGATATGTGGTTGATGCCCCATCCTTGGAGACTTTCAAGGTGAGGCTGGATCAGGCTCTGGGCAACCTGATTCATCTATGTATGTCCCCATTCATTGCAGGGGAGTTGGACTAGATGGCCTTCAGAGGTCCCTTCCAACTCTAAGAATTCTATGAAGTTAAACATAAGAACAGAAAACTTTACAATGAGAGTGGATAAGCACTGGAAAGGGTAGCCCATATAAACTATGAAATCCTCCTCTCTGGAAATCCTCAGGAATTGGAAAAAAGCAAAGCAAGCCGGTCTTAATTCAAGGTTAGCACTGCTTTGAGCAGGAGGTACAGATACATGACGTCCAGAGGCTTTTTCCATACTTTCTCTGTATTTCTGCAAAAGTGGCCATATATAGCAATGAATGCATGATAAGGGAAGTTCTTGATTTATACCTTACCTTTCCAACCCTACTGAATCAATTCTGGACTATAATAAACTTTAGTTAAGTGTAAACCTGTAGTTCTTGAAATCCTTATTACCTGGTTTCATAGTACTACAATCATTCTTTCAAAGAAAGTAGACTAATCAGTCAAACAATAACGTTTATTGAAGCATAGCATGATGTCAATCTTTGATGACCTTTAAGTACAAAAAAAGCCATAAGGGATAGTATTATCACAATATTGGAAGAGGCTGCATTATTGAGTGGTGAGCATAAGGTATCTCTTTATTGCTTCCATGGATACAAGCTGATGCACTCTCACACAATTTAATGCATAATTTCAAAATGAAGTGGCCTCTAAAATGATTTAAACTCAATGAGATCATATAGAGGCATCAGCTTGGCTCTCAAATTTGTGCATTAATTCCATGGCCTGATTGCTGAGAGTTCTGAACGAGAAGCTGGAATTGCCCAGTAACATAAGTACAAAAAACAAGTACAGACTCCACCAAGAGAAAAAAACCATACTTTTGAAGCATCTAAATATAGTTCATATCATCAAAGCATAAGGTTATGTAGATTTTTATTTCTTTGTTGCTTCCTTTTTTTTTTTTTCCTCCCCATTTGTGGGCATGCTTTTTTGTTGTTGGTTTTCAGTCGGCTTGGTTTTTTGGGTTTTTTTTTTTTTTTTTTTTGCATTCCTAACATTCTTCTCAGTTGGAAATAGCTAAAATATGACAATGACATTTTTGCTCTTTCACTCAAATCTTTTGTATGTGTGTATGCTTCAGCATGCATAAATTTATTCTCAAAGAGAAAATCACTAGCTGTTGTCTTAATTGCTTTTCCCTGTTTTCTTCACACACACTCGCCCTCTCTGCAACCCGCCACATCACTTAGGTGGGGCTTTTTTATTCTCTCTTGCTTTTGTTTCTTGCCTGGGCTTCTTTAGGATTACAAAAGGAATTGATGATTCATTTGGCTCCTAGCAGCGCTTTTGTTTTTCCTGAATGCTTGTTTCTTAGACGGTAGGAAAAAAATCAAGGGCAGTTTCCTATTTGCAAATTCTGGGAGCATTTCAGAACTACATCACTCTTTTTTAGAAAACAGTTGGATGAGTTCAGTTAGCAGTTCTGACAACACTAACAAACAAAAACAGTGAATGGAAGAGTTTTCAAATAAAACACATATTTCTTTGTTTCTGTTAGATTTTTCTTCTGAGGTACTTATATATACCTACCACTCTATTTCAAGAAGGCATAGGCAGATACCTGCTGTCATTCCTATATGGCCCACATTACTTGCAGTGCATAACTGGTTCTTTGTTCTCTCATTGTTTCTAACCTGGGCAATCTGACTGCAAGGGAAGCACAGGGCTGCCAGTTTCATTCTCTAAGTAGTTTACAGCACAGCATCTCTTTTCATCCTTATCCTGTCAGGTAGGAAATCATCTGATCTCACTGCTTGTAGAAAATCCATGATGAACAATAACAAAATGGAAAGATTAAGTGGCTTTCCATTCAACAACAAGCACAGTATTTTTCTCTTACCTTAATTAATAGTCAACATTCCTGGCACAGTATCCCCCAGAAGAGGAAGCATTTTTCTATACCCAGTTGCTCTGAACTACATGTGCAATAGTAGAGACTCTTACTTGCCTGAACTCTCGTACATATATACACACAAATTATTTTCCATGTTACTGAAGAAGTACTACTGTACTATACTGCATTATGAGATGGAAAATAGTTCACTACATTTACTTTACAAAAATAATCTGATTTCCTAATCATTAACCAAAAAAAATCTGTAGTATATTTCTCATATTCTACTAACTAAAAGAATGAGTCATTCAACTAGATAGCTCTTCTGTTTAGATGGTTAGGATTACCCCTTTTCTGTAACAGCCAAAAATAACAGATAACAGTTAGCGGTATCCTGCTCCTAGGAATACTAAAAATATTTTCCCTTTTTGTGGGTTTTTTTNTTTTTTTTTTTTTACATCTATTGCTTTCAACTCAGATGGCATGACTTCATTCATACGAGAAATTCTTTCAACTTTTAAAGTTTAGTTAATTACCCATTGAACCATTGCTCATTGAGAGGAGTTGTAGCAGAAAAAGGCACTGCTGATACACATGCAGTGACTTTTAACCTGTGTAGCACCTTAGTATTGTTTAAGTACCCATTACAATGCACGCGGCAAGAAACATGAAACTTTATTCACATTGTAAAATAATTTGTTAGTTCTTCCAACAGCTTAAAGACTATACAGACTTAATTCCTTAGTATCTTAAAGTTGTGCTTTCATTTAAATTAAAAAAAAAAAATACACTTCTACTATTTTTTTGTAAGCATAAGGCTATAATGGGACAGAAAGCAGAGCAATAATAACAGGGTGGCAAAGCCTTTGGCTACTGCAAATATAAGGACAAGCCTAAAGGCAACAGCCACAGAAAGAAAGGAAGAAAATCTGCTTACCTTTGGAAAGACTCAGGCAAGCAAGGACCTCTAGCAAGATACACTTACCCCCACTGCCAACACTTAAATGAGGTTTGAGAAGGAGTGAATGCTGGCTCAACCCCTTCCTGTCACTCAGGTGCATGCAATGCATCTGAGGTCCACTGGGTTGGCCCTACCTTCTAAACAGGTGCTCAATCACTGCTTCAAGCTGCATCTTAGCATTTCCGCTACAGTAAGAAGCAACTGTCTTGATACACTTAACACTTTACAAGCAATTCTTGTTTTATAATTACATTCTTTATTTCAGATCAGACCCTGGGTGAGATGTCTTTATTTTCTTTTGTAAGTAAGTTTCATAAGAACCAGACTGGCATGACTTTTCCTTTTTTTTGTTTATTCTATTTTTTCATACCTGTATTCTTGATCTTTGATCAGGCCCAGTATGACATGGATTTCTTCTCCAGTTCTTGTACTAATATCCATCCCTGCAAAAGAATATTTTCGACCTGCACTAGTAAGATCTTGTCAAACAAGCCTCCAGGATGCTGCATTAGCTGCAGATATCCTCATGTCATCCTGTGTTTCTCCATTTTTCTTTAGGCAGCAGGAACAAATTCTCTGAAAATGTAAAAACATCTTCCAATTTGAAACTATCACCAAAGGCTAACTGAAAGAACAAAAGTCTCAAAAACAATCATATATCCATTTAGAAAGAAGACCAAAATTATAAACCATTCAAGGTTAGAAAGAAATTGTAATACGTTTAGGTGTCAATATTAGAGAAGTTTCCAAGTGTTTTTTTTTTTTTCTTATATAACTTTAAATATTTTTGAGAATTTGGGTTGATAGCTTATTCAAATTAGAGATGTTTTTTTCAAAAAAGCGTTCAAGTAACTCAAGGGAGTATCTCATCAAAACAGTGTAGTTACCATAACAGCTTAGGTGGTATTATATCTAAATGATAAAGCACAGAAAGCTACCATATTACCTTTGAAACTTAGCTTTTCATGAACAAGCTATGTCACTTTGATTTGTAATTAAATTTGCTAATTTCAGTCATTTTTCATGTGCCTTTTGTAATGAGGTCTGATTTGAGCAAACTTTGGATAGCAGTTTGCATTGCAGTATGGAGGTATAGACAAAGTACTTGTACTTGTTGAACAGTTCATTGTTGGGATTTTTTTTTCTGTTCTACACTAGTAGCAATTATCCATTTAATCCTTGCATCTGACCTTTTCAGAATCATTGCATATCACATGAACTCAGTGGTAGATGTTTTAGTGTTCGTGTAAATATTAACATTAAAAAATAACATTAAAATCCTAGAAGATTCCCCTCATAAGAGTCAGATAAATTTAAATACAGATTATCATTACCAGTAATTTCTTTTGGAATGATTTCCCATCTTTGTTTTCATCATTGATTCCTTTTTCTCACAACTTCGTAAGTTTAAAAAGTCAAAATAGAAAGATATTTACATTCTAAAGAGGCTGAATTCCCTTCCCCCTACATACTCTGGATTGTGCCAAATATATATATATAGTCTCTGAAGAAAAGGTATTAATAAAAGCTAAACATAGTAACCATAATTGCTTAGAGGCTTTCTAGAAAAATGTTTTATTGTTTATCTTACACTCTGAAGCTGATGATATTCCTGTCAACCCTATCCAGACTGATCCCTAAACCTAACCAAGCTCAGTGCCATAATAAAGCTTGTTATCTCTAACAGCACACTCTATATAGAATAAACAGCATGAAAGAAATGCTTATATTACAGTAATGGTATGCAGAATCCTTTGAGGCATCTGGTTATTGTGAAGCCAGTCCAGCTTTCCTCTCCATACTGAAAAATGAGGGAAAGGACATTAGTAGGTGGTTGATCTGCATCAGAAAACTGTGTTAGAGATTCAGAGGGAAACTTTTGGATGAGTTAGAAGTCTTTTGCATTAAAAATAATAAATGGGCATGAACTTCCTGGAAATAAACTGCAGTTATAATCTCTATTCTCTTCATAGCTGTCTGTTGATACTTACCAAGTTCAAATTCTAAGAGAAGCAATCCACTGTGATTTTTTTTAGAACTTTTGAATAACATTACAGAAAAATAAAACAAAGCAAAACCAAAACTAAAATAAAAAAGTTAATTGACTCCTAATTTTAATGTGTTTCTTTTCCTGTTCAGTTACAGCATTCTAAACATTAAACAAACAAAAAACCAAAACTCTACTACTTAATCTTATTTGTGCTTTATGAAAAATAGTTATGTATTACATTTTAACTGGTGTATTTTATTTTTTCTGAAGCAAAAGATGAAGACCTAAATTACTAATACATACTACTAACACAGTCTTCTTCAAGTGAGTAACAATGAAGTGAGGAAAGAGGAAGCCAGAAAAGGAATGAATTACTCTAGCATTCTTTTGAAATATTTATGCGGGACAAAGATGAATTTACTTCTAATTAGTTAAAAAAATGTTTTGATAACATTTTTCTTCTTTCTTTTCAGTTTTCTGTGTAAAGAAATAACACAAGACATAAAATTTGTTTGGAATGAATTTAAAAACAGATACTCAATGAGATTAAAAACCTATATGGAAGGAATAAACCAAAAGACAACAGCTAAAGGGAAAATAATTGTCATGCTGATACTATAAAATATTGGGAAAAATACTAGGGAGAAATGCTGTCATTTTCATATTTCAGGACCTTCACTGATGAAAACCAACTAACAACAAATTTTGCCAGCATTCTAAGATTTTACACATCTTTGTCAATTCCAAGTGACAGGTAATTTCAAAAGTCAACAAGTTTGATATTTGACAGAGAGGATGTTTTTGTAAAAAATAAAGAGTGGTCCAGTGACTACAGTGGTATCATGGGATTCAGACATTGTAGTTCTGTCACAGAATATCTGTCTGATCTTGGAAAAGACATTTGATCTTTATTCTGCATTTCCTCATCTGGTAAATGGGAAAAGTGTAGTATTTATATCTCCTAGACTGCAAGGATAAATATATTGATTGTCAAGAAGAAAGTTCTTCAGAAAAGTTAACATTTAGGCACACAACATTGATGATTTGAAACATCATTGACGTTCAACAGCTTAAACAATTGGTTTTGGAGGTTAATGCAATGAATAACATGGCTTTAGATCACTGGAACTGCAAATAGCAACAAATAGCTATACAAAATCTTCATAAAGCACAAATATAAAATTATCCACTTACTGAATATTCACTACAAAACTAGATTAAAAACATTCATTTAATATTATATACATATGCTCGAAATCTCCAAGTGGGACAAAAAATGTGTTAAATTAGGAATACTTTTGAAAAGAGATGAGACGCAAATTGAGGAAAGGTCTTTCTCAGAAATGGAAAATAAAACTTGTTTTGAGAGATTGACATTGTTTGGCTTGCTGCAGTTGTCAAATACATGATTTCTACAAGAAAATATATACCGTAGTTTTTAGTATGAACAGGGGTGGATTAGATTTGGCAAGCTAATCCTATCCTTCTCTAGTCAACTAAAGTATTATAAAAAGCACTTATTTATTTCACTGTTTCTGTCTTGACACAATACATTGGTTACATTCTTATTTTGAGATCTATCCTTCTCCATTGCCTATCAGATAGTAACACAACAAGGATTCAAACTGAGCATCCACTGAAGTGCTTTAAAATTGCATGATAAAGCTATGCCTAACATTTTTAACTGTAGAGGAACAGAGAATACATTTTATTGAATTATATTCTTAAATAGTTATCAAAATGTGCACCATGAATTAATAGTTTAATATTAAGTCATCAATTATGAAGGTTTGGAGGAGTTTTGTAGACACAAGGTGATGAAGCATTGCTTTTCACATCTATAGTAACTACCTCAAATAATAATGTTCTAGAAGAATACACAGAAAGACCACATACTTCGCGGGGTGATACACTAGTGAGATAATGTGTTGGGGAAAAAAAAAAAAACAACACTTCCCCAGCATGAAAGTGTTCAGCAGCACTGTCTGTTTCTTCAGCCATGTGTTTGTCCTTTATATAGCTCTTACTCTTTTGATTAGAAGTAGAAGCACTGTTATTTTAGCTTCTAAATCTACATCTGTGCTCTGCGCCCGTTCATGTTAAAATATAGCTGTGTGAACTGTGTTGTAGCAAAGCTAATCTTGAAAGCTTTGGGTACTAAACAAAGTTTAAACTAAGCATCTCACCCTTTATGGAATTATATGACCTCTAAATGCATTATGCTCAAGTAGAAGAATTTATCCTTATGTAACGATGAAACATTTATGATCATAAAAGCATTCCAGGACATTTTCTTCTTTCATGTCTACTGTGTCTGTTTTTGAGCTTCACCACTAACTTGAAAGGCTTTCTATTGTCAGCATGAAGTCATGCACATCACCTGCTGAAAGGCAAACTGTATTAGAGTTCTTTTCTGCCCCTCACTGGCAACTTTGCCAGATAAATGATATTATTCCTTTTGTATATTTGATGGCTCTGTATGAAGAAAACCTACAGGACGTTTTTTTTCATTTTTGTTGAATGGTATGAGCAGTAGTCACTAAGACACACTAATAAATCAAGGCAACATTTAAGGTTTGTCTAAAATAAAAAGATAGCACATGAAGCAACATTTGTATTGTTTGTTCTGGTTGATTGGTTGGCTGGTACTCTATAATTAAATTCACAAATGTTAATAATTAGATGTTAAACCTTTTGTTGCCAACGTGCTAATCGTAGGAACTAAAGATATACATTAGATTTCATTTCTAGAATGAAAATGACTGTCCAGTGATGTTAAGTTTCAAAAATTTATGACCAGAAGTCCATAAAGACATAAAAAGAGAATTTGCAACAGGTCATGAACAATGAGCAAGAAACCTAGGGTTAGTAGCAGCATAGAAATAAGTGTCTATTTTATCTATTGTTGTGAAAGAACAAGAATACCTGAAACATATTGCACTGCAATTTACTTCATTCTGATCAGGAATCAGTCTCTAGCCAGTGCTGACAAGAAATAATACTGTGATTTTCCCTTGCTACCTGTCTTCATACTGAATGCTTGTAATGGCACTCAATTATGGTAGTACTTGCAAATGTGCCTTTAGCTCTGACTTGAACATAAGACCCAGGAACAACATGGTTGCAGTGCTACAAGTTCTTTTTTGCATGAAATAAAAATAAGTACATAAAACTGATTTTATAATCAAGTCCTGTTTATCTGTGTATTGGAAAATGCCTATCACATGTAAGCAATTATATATGTATGATTTCCTACCATATACATAACACTGCCATAATAAATTTGTGCTGGGCTCAAATGCAGAGTTAGGTTAAAATTTGTACTGTGATCCTAGTTTATCCCAAAGGCCGAGTTTACATACAGAATCTAACAAGTCACATTTTGCCTTCATTTTGTTTTCATTAATGCACTGATGAGAAGTGCAGGTACAATCCTAGAGTAGTGATGCTGTAAACCTTTCCAGCAGCGGGCATATTAATCCATTTTTACTTGCCTGTTTCTCTAGAAAAGACTGTTTGCTCTGTGGTCCATTGACTTCTTGGCTGCAGTAAGCATAATAATGAGCTGTGTCAAAGCTCCCAGATAACTTCATGTGTTACCAAAAACAGATGTTAAGTGTGTGTGGCAGAGTCAAAACAATTGTATGAATGTGAATGGCATCTTGTCTTCTAAGCCACTCATAATCTGAACATCCAGTTTCAAGCATTCATATTCATAGTGTATATATAACTTACAAAAGAGAGGCGAAGCATGCTTAGAAGTGAAAGAAACAGTAAAGCTTTTTTTAGCAACATCATCACCCTAGCAATCCATATTACTCTCTCCACTCTCTTGATAGTGTAAGCTTTTCATTTTGCCATCATGTTGGAGACAGAAAACAAACTGGACCTGACATATTTTCATTGTTTCTGACACGGTTCATTTCAAGATGTCTATCTGAATTCTCAGTAAGCTCCTTTGCCTGTTTTAACGTCTTCTGCTCTCTGTCCTGTGGATTGTGAATGCCATTATGTGCATGCTACATAACTTTAAAACTGTCTGTAACTTATGATCTGACTTACAAAAGATCTATGAAGTACTTCTTGTTGTTATTTGATTTTAATTTGAGCTATGCTGCCTGTGTTATCGAGACATTTGATCTTGTATTTTTCCATTCCTATTCTACCGTGGTACTTTCCGTTACTTTAATCTAGCTCAGCTGTCTAAATGTCTCCCTCTTTAATGTTGTCTCTTATGGAAAAAGGGACCTTTCTGAACTAAATATTGATGACATCTTAAATCATTCAGAAAACTCTGTTAAATTCCACGCTTCTGCTTATTTGTCCCGGTTTCTTTCTTGTTTTCTTATTTGTAATTATTACATTTGCTTTTTGTAGTTCCACTAAATGCCACATCATCTGAATTTTGCTTCTGTCAATGGTCACTTATTTCAAATTATGCTTCAGCTGTCCTGCTCACTAGCTAGGAACATGTGAAAAGAACTGGCATTTGCAGAAAGGCATGTGCCACCTAAGTTCAGGAAGTAGCTCATCTTCCCCACATATTATCCCTCTATTCTGGAGCTGAGAAGACATGCAATGGATACTGAGAAGACCTAAATGTCTTATTCCTTGTCTGTAATTCTCTTTTTGCTGGTTTTTGGCTTTTTCTGTGTCTATATTTAGAATATGTGCCTTTGAATTTTTTTTTTTTTTT